>CM054057.1:197925958-198340843 GCA_028641055.1 Alopecurus myosuroides | reverse complement strand
GGAGGAAGAGGTCAAAGGTATCCCTCTCAAGCAACCCTACAATTACGATACAAGAAGTATCTTGTGTCCCCAACACACCTAATACAATTGTCAGTTGTATAGGTGCACTAGTTCGGTGAAGAGAGAGTAAAATACAAGTGATATGGATAATTGTAAGTGATATTGGCAATCTGAAAAAAATGGCAGCAAGCAAACATGTAACAGAACTGATTATAAACGGTGTTTCAATGCTTAGAAACAAGGCCTAGGGATCCTACTTTCACTAGTGGACACTCTCAACAAAAATAACACAATCGAATGCATAAATATCTCTCTTCACTACGCTACTCCGAACTAATCTCCGGTCAAATAACAAACACCAACTCATTGCGTAGGGCTGTAACAGCACCCCTCGAAGTCGCATTCCCATGTCTAGTTAACCCCATGCTGTCGCTATGAGCGCCCTAGAAGGTACTAGACAAACACCAAAATTTCATAGGGTCATCCAACACAATATATAAATATCATGCTAAACCACAAGGTGCACACACTGTCACATTTACACCCTGATCAAAGTGTCTACGGAGATCTCATAGCAAAACCACTTGAGTAGCATAACAGATGAAGAGTAACATCTACTTATTTAACTAGATTACAAAGCTCATGATCACATAAAGATCCCACCATGGGGGAGAGAGAGAGATGAAACACATAGCTACCGGTAGAGCCCTCAGACCCGAGGGAGAACTACTCCCTCCTCATCATAGGCGACAGCAATATCGATGAAGATGGTGGTGGAGTCGATGGAGATGGCTCTAGGGGCACTTCCCCGTCCTAGCAGGGTGCCGGAACAGAGATTTCTATCCCCCTAAACTTGTTGTCGGCAGCCGGCGCAGCTATGGTACTTTTCGTGGAAAAAGGCTGATCGATTTAGGGTTTATGCATCGGGGGGCATATATAGGCAAAAGGGGGATGGCGGTGGGCGCCTGAGGGGCCCACACCACCTTCCGGCGTGGCCAGGGGTCCACCCGCGCCCAGGCATGGTGTGGGGGCTCCGGGGCCCCCCTCTAGGTCTCATTTGGACTTCCTTGACCCTCAGGGACTTCGACTTCTAGCTTTTGAATTATCCAATTCCGAGAATATTTCTAGAACAACTTTTCTGAAACTAAAAACATCAGAAAACAAGAAATGTCTTTGTGGCATATTATCAATAGGTTAGTCCCGGGAAATTGAGAAAAATGACATAAAGTGTAAGGAAAACATGTAGCATATGGCATGAAAACAACATGGAACATCATAAATTAAGGATATGTTTATGACGTATCAACATCCCCAAGCTTAGTTCCTACTCGTCCTCGAGTAGGTAAATGACAAAACAAATAATTTCTGAGGTGATGATACGTCCATTTTGCATCACTATTTTATATCATAATTTTCTGTTATTCCTCGATATATTTCATGTTATGATGTACCCCTCATGTTATTTTATCTTATTTTGCATGTTTTATAATTTTTGGAGAATAAACACCGAGACCAGAAATCTGATGGAAAAAGCACCGTCGAGATACCATATTTCAGAAGATCAGAAGAAGAAGGGGGACATCCGGGGGTTCCTAAAAGTTCAGAGGAGGAACTCAGCCAGATGGAGAGCTGGAGGGGGGCCACCAGGGGCCCACACCTAGGGGTGGCGCGCCCCCTGGCCGCGCCACCCTGGCCCACCTCTAGGGGTCATATTTTGCGTTCCTAGCCCCGAGGGAACCCTAAGCCTCATTCCATCCTTGAATAATTATTCCGCCGCCGCCTCGAGGCGGAAAACACCCGAGAGAGAAAAGCTCTCCGGCAGGGAGAAATCCGTCGGGGAAATTCCTCTCCGGAGAGGGGAAATCACCGCCATCGTCACCGTCATCACTCCGGGCATCATCATGATCGCCATCATCATCATCATCACCACCAGCACCATCACCCTCATCATCCACCTTCATCCCGTTGTAACAATTAGGGGCCTCTATCGTTGTTTTGCATTAGATCTCTCTCCCGGTGTGGATTACTTGTTAGCAGTTGATGCTTGTGAGATTTATTGGTGTTTGCACTTTATGACCAGATTGTTATCATCCATTATATCACCTCTAATCATGATCTATATGATGTGTTATGAGTATTTCGTGTTGTTCTTGAGGACATGGGAGAAGTCAAGTTGTTAGTAGTGAAGTAATGTTGAATAATATTTAATGTTTGATATTTAAGTTGTGGTGTTATTCTTCTAGTTGTGTCATGTGAACGTCGACTACATGATACTTCACCATTTATGGGCCTAGGGGAGTGCATCGTGTATTTGGCTACTAATTGTGGGGTTTCCAGAGTGACAGAAACCTAAACCTGCTTTAGGAAACCATTACACGAGGGAGTGTATGATCCCGGAGTTTAAAGCTGTGGTTAGATTTATTTCTTAATTACTTTATTGTAGTTGAAGATGCTTTCAAGGGGTATAATCACAAGTATGTATTAGTCTTGGATGGGACGGTACATTGGCATAGGTTCACCCACACAACACTTATCAAAATACCTAACATTATTCAGCTGCATTGTGACGCCCCGGGACCGGGCACTATGCAGATTTCAGCATTCCCGCCAAATCCGCATAATAACCGATTCCAGTTTGTCATTTATGATAACATTACAATAGTTCACGAATATTCCACAATTACAACAGCAACAGATAGATACAAGATGACTCGAACGAGCCAGGGCTTACAACTGATACAATACAAAGATCCAAATAACAGCGGAAGAAACAAACGTCCGTCTACGGACAAGATCCAAACTGGACTAAGAGTCCTGAAGATAACCGAAGGCGTCCAATCCCTGCCCAGGCCGAGCCGGAGGGATTCCCAAGCTAACGTCGTCAGACTTCAAACCTGTTGACTGCAATTTGGAATTTGCAGCCACGAAGAGATTCGTGGGTCAGTACGGTTAAGTACTGGCAAGGGGGATAAAACCCATACTCACAAGTTACCGGCGTAGCCAGTCATCACAAGATACAAATACTTTAGGATCAACGGAAGAGAAGGGGTTATTGCAAATAAGCGACAACAGGCTGCACTAACCAACTACAGAGATTCTATTACTTCCAACTATCAGAAAGGGGATAAGATCGAGGATTGTAACCAACTGAAAGTAAATCCAAACAAACCCATCCTGGACCTCGCCCCTTTAGCCAAAGAAACAATCCGAGGATAACTCACACATTTGTATTAAGATGAATCAAGTTATGGTGTGAATAAACCTATTACTAGTCAAGTTGTTATTCATTGGGTGTAACATGGTTAATCATTATGTTGAAGTTGTCCTGAGTACTTGTTAGCCAGTACTTTCACCAAGTAATCCATAACCGCGGAAAACACGGCTTCTCGAGAAGATTATCCCTGCAGGGTTGCACCAATTTAGCCGTACACTCATGAATATCCCGCCAGATGGAGCGGCCACTCCACCAAGCGGGGCACTCAACACAATCCAACCCTTCTTCGCATCAAGCCCAAAGCACCTTGGGCGCACGGCTAATCGAGCCCAGAAGAAAATGGACCCTCATAGCACTCTAAGAACGTGTCCCCCTATATGCCGACTACGAAAGTTCCACCCGGGTACCAAGGGCTCGCAAGATCATGCATGCAGCAAATGGAAAACCCGAACTAAATGAGGCGATTTGGACGAGATGCGAATCGGGCCAAACTGAGGGGAAGCCCATACTCCCCAAATGCGGGTAGTGCGCTCATCATGGATCAGTAGACAAGACCCTTTTCCTATTAGGGTCGACACTAGCAGGCCTCAAAACCACGAAGGGCCTCCTGCCGGTGCCTTATCATCAAATTTATTATTAATAGCAACATTAGCATGATTGATTGATTAACATCGAGCCCCCAGAACATAATAGAGTAATAACAGAAAGTGACGGGTAACAGACTCGAGCAAAACAACCCTAAGCAAGATAGTGAGACACGGGCAACAAGCAATGGTTATAGGTATGGTGGTGAGGCAATATCAAGGTTAAGGGATTCATGTGATGGGTTCGTAACAGAAACAACTACTACGCAGGCTAGCAGAAAAGAACAACGGAAAAAAAATCGGTAACAAGTGATGAAAGGCAGCCATATGGCAGCAAGTGAGTATACTTGCCTGAGATCCCACAAGGTAGCAGAACTTGTCGTTGCTCACATCATCTCAACGTCCTATCCGGGAAGAAGCAATGAACCTCGAACAAACACCGGATGCAACAATTACTACTACGGCAAAAGATCCAGCATGATCAAGATATGGATGCATGACAATTTAATTGATGCATGGAAATAAGCTAGTTGACAAGTTAAACAAATTTAAATGGACCCTTATGCAATGTGAGTTGCATATGGATGCACCTGTTAAGGTTGAAGCAATGATCTACAATTAGTTAACATGTGCAAGTGGGTTATCATGATGCATGCATGATGATGATAACAAGATAACAACAAAGTAGCAATGATGGATGCAAGTGTTAAAAGGATTAACAAGTTTTGGAATCATTTATTAAGTTGTAGGAAAGTTTGGTTACTTAGACATGTCACACAAGCAAGTATTGTTTTCATCAAGTTAAAGTGTTCAAAACAAATAACAGAGTTTATATTTGAAAAGGTTATCAAATTTTAGTTGGATTACATGTTTCACATTCTGAAATTGGACTTTGGATTATTTAATTATGAATTAAACAATATTAAACAAGTTTTAATTGAATTAAACAAGATTTAAATTGTTTAGGCAATTTTAATTATTCAAAACAGAAAACAAAAATTATATTTGAATAGGTTATTCAAAATGGTATGGAAAACATATTTTATTTGCATTTATTGGATTAATAAATAATTAGTTATGGAATTTACAAATTAACATTTGAAATATTTAAGTTTGAATTTTAAATGCATTTGAAGTTTCCAAAACAGTACACAAATTGGATATTTGGAAAGTTTAGGAAATTTGGATCATAATTCATATAAAACTTTTAGTTATTGGAATTACAGAATAAAAGATATTGAATTTTGAAGTTTGGTTTTAAATCTGCTAATTAAAAAGAATTAGGGATTTTAGGAAATTCGCAGAAATCCTTTTGTTACCGAGCTGTTAGCTAACCACTGTCTCTGCCCCGTGGGCCTAGCCAGCGTGGCACTGGGCAAAAGCTTGCGTGGCTACCAGGCCCGCTGACGGGTGGGGCCGTGGTGCGCGGGATAAATCCCCAAAAGAAGTGTGCGCCGCGGGGATTCGAACCGTGGGCGCCTGGCTGCACGGAAGCGGACTGAACCGCTGCGGTAAACTGAACTTTTGTGATAGAAACAGATAGCGAACAAGAAGAGGTTGCTCAGCGGGGTTAACTGAATTTTTGGAACAGACATCTATCTGAACCTGACAACAGAAGGCCCGAACGGAAAACAGCGGTGATCTCCGGGGTGGACAGCGGCGTGGTGCGGTGCTCGCCGGTGTGCATCGTGTGGATGTGTGGGTGCGGACGCTAGCGAGCAGAATAGGAGAGGGAAGGGCAGGGAGACGCGCTCACCTCGCTGGGCGTCGGGGAAGCAGCTGTTGTCGAGTCTGTTGACAGACAGCGGCGAGGTGGGACAGTCCGGCGACGGTGGCGGACTCCACCGAGTCTCCCAGCAAGCGGCGAATGCATGGGGAGGGGCAGGAGGATGCCGCGGCTCCATTTTCCTCCTCGGAGGCTCCTCGAGATGGCCAGGGCACCGGCGGTGAGGGGCGGAAGGTGATGGTCTCGGTGGTGATCAGGTGGTTCAGGGAGAAGCAGATTTCAGAGAGAGGGAGGGGGTGGAAGATGGCGGCGCTGGGAAGGATCTAGCTAGGGTTTCTAGGGGTCTAGGGCCGAGGGGGATACTTAAGGAGAAGGGGCCATGTACGGCAGCTCATCCAGGGGGGTGGAGGTTGATCGATTGGTTCTGGTTCAGTCGTACGGAAGGTAGAAGACGACAGGGAATAAGGGGGTGGGCCAGAAGGTAAGTGGGCTTGGGGCAGGAAAAGAAAAAGCTGGGCCAGAGAGAGAGAGAAAAGAATTGGGCTGCCCTTTTCTCCAATGCTCTTATTTTTGTATTAGTTGATTGATTTTTTTTTTGTAAAGAATAAAAGAGATAGAGGGATGGAAAGGGGTTAGGGTTTTAGTTTTGGGTTTATAAATACATTTGGTTATTTTGCAAAACAGCACATGAAAGTAATGTTAATCAAAATTTAAATTGTTGATTTGATTTCTATTTTGTTATTTGAAATTCCAAAATAAGGTTGGGGTGTTTAGTTGATAGTTAGATTTTTATTATTTTGCAAAACAACAACAACAAGGTAGTTAAAAGGTAATTTCAACAACTTGAAAGTAGTAATTGGATATTAATTGGTTAGGTGATTTTTCAAATAGGGTTTGGTTGGAAAGTTGGAGTTAAACAAATTTTATTTAACAAGCAACAAGCAATTATACAACATTATTGAAATTAGTTTGTTTGCCAAATTTTAATTTTTCAAACCCATATTGAGATATGATAAATAAGATTGATTGGATTTGAATGTTTGGAATTTGCCATTAGGGTTTTTAATAACAGGGAAATTTGTATTAACAAACAATTTGATTTAGAACAACTGCAAACTATTTGAAAACAAAGGAGTTGTTATAGTTTGCAATTGCTAAATTGGAAATTTTGAGCAAGGTGTGAACGTTTTAATTGATTTGAAATTTCCAGTTGTGATGCAAACATGGTGCAATGCAATGTGATGCATATGATGCAAGCAAACAAACAGGTAACACCCCAGGTGTTACATGCATGGAACAAAAGCACTTGACAGAAACCTCCCGTGTGTCCTCGAGAACATTTGTTAATCATAAGTAAACTCACCGGCTTGTGCTTTTCTGAAGAAAGGATTGGGACACTTGCTGCAATTATTACTACTACATTTTATTTACTCGCACTTTATTTATCTACAATATCAAAAACCCCGACAAATCTGTTTTCCAGTATTTATAGTTATTCCTTCATCGAAACTGCTTGTCAACACCTTCTGCTCCTCGTTGGGGTTGACACTCTTATTTATCGAAAGTACTATGATACAACCCCTATACTTGTGGGTCCTCAAGACTATTTTCTGGCGCCGTTGCCGGAGAGTGAAGCGCTATTGGGAAGTGGAATTGGTAAAGGAAGCTTCTGTTGTAAGTGTTGTTTTTTATTTCTGTCTACTACTTTATTACACTATGTTTGGAACTCCTTTTGAGTTCTTATTTGTAGGCACGGCTGCCACTGCTAGGGTAGTAAGTGACCCACCGCATGATGATTTGGATCCTTATAAAATACCTATAAAGATTGTTAAACATGTTATGGATACCTTCTATTCAGGTGATGGAAATGTCCATCCTGGCGATCATTTGCTCTTTTTACATGAAGTATGCAAGTTGTTCAAGTGTGCAGGTATTACGATGAGCCAAGTGAAGAGTAAATTATTCTCTATATCATTGACAGGCCGAGCCGCTGAATGGTTCAAGCTGCTGAAAAATGGCCATACTATTGAATGGGAGGAAATTGTACCTCTCTTTTATTCTAAATTCTGTCCTCCAAGTGAAATCCATAGAGATCAAAATTATATATATAATTTTTGGCCTCATGACGGAGAGAGCATTGCCCAAGCATGGGAGAGATTGAAGTTACTAATGCTCAAATGCCCCATTCATAAGCTCCCTAGTAATATCGTTATTAATAATTTCTATGCAAGGCTTCCTCTTCATGATAAGGATTTATTGGATGCTTCTTGTTCTGGATCATTTACACGTATGAAGGATGAAGCTAAATGGGATCTTGTTGACCATATTCAATAAAACACTGAAGCATGGGAGAATGAAAAAGGAAGAAAGTCAGGTATAAATTATGACTATGAATGCATTAAAACCTTTATGTCATCTGAGGATTTTCATAATGTTAGTGTTGTTTATGGTCTTGATTCTCAAATTGCTGCAAACTTGTATAAGGCTTTTGATTCTTACATTGATATTCCTAAAAAGGAATGGGATAAGTACCATGCACCTTATAAAGATACTATTATTTGTGACCCTGCTAGAGATATAGAAGTTCATAATGTTGATTCTATTGTGCCTGAACCTTATATTGATAAAATGCCTTTCCCTGATAATGTAAAATAACACTATGTTAGCTAGTGTGATTACTAAAAGTGCAACTAAAATTGTAGAACCTGAGGAACAAATAACTGTAGAACCTACATTAGTAATAGTAAAGGACCTTGTTTCTGAAAATGTAGAAGAGGGACACATTATATTTTGTGAAGATGCTTCTAATATTATCTCTCATCCTAGTAAATCTATGAAACCCAGTGTTCTTGTGCTATCTGTTAGGATAGGTGGTCATTATTATTATGGTTTATGTGATATTGGTGCTAGTTATAGTGTTATTCCTTATGAGCTTCATAAAGAAATCATGCATGAAATTGGTTCTTGTGAACTGGAAGACATTGATGTGATTATTCAACTTGGTAACAGGGAAACTATTTCTCCAATTGGTATTGTTAGAGATGTGGAGGTCTTATGTGGTAAAACTAAATATCTTGCTAATTTTCTAGTACTAGGCACTTCTGCTAGTGATACTTGTCCTATTATATTCGGTAGACCTTACTTAAAAACTAGTGGTGCTATTATAGATTGTAAAAAGGAGAAAATTCTTACAAAGTTTGATGGAGAGTCTTTTGAATTTAATTTCTCCAAATTTGCTAAAACACCATATGAAGCTGAATTACCTAATGAAAATTATAGAGTTGAACACTTGGCTGCTATTGCTCTTGATCCTAAAAATCCTTTGCCGCACTACATGGAAGACCACGAAAGTGATGTCTTTATGGAAGAAAGGAATGGAATTTATGATATTTTCCTACATCATCCAGCAATGCTGAAACATAATTTACCCGTGGAAGACTTGGGTACAACATTACCACCCAAGGAAGATCTTGTTTTTTATTTAAAGCCTTTGCCTGATAATCTTAAATATGCTCATATTGATGATAAGAAATTATATCATGTTATTATTAGTTATCAACTTTCTGATAAAAAAGAGGAGATATTATTGGGGATATTGAAGAAACATAGAGGTGCTATTGGTTATACTCTTGATAATTTGAAAGGGACTTCCCCTACTATTTGTCAGCATGCTATTAATATTGAGCCTGATGCAAAGCCAGTTTTTGAACATCAACGCTGTTTAAATCCTAAAATGAAGGATGTGGTAAGAAATGAGGTATTGAAACTCCTTGATGCTGGCATTATTTATCCTCTTTCTGATAGTAGATTGTCCTTTGCATTATGTCCCCAAGAAAGGAGGGATGACTGTTGTGCCAAATGAAAATAATGAACTCATTCCTCAAAGAGTAGTAGTTGGTTATAGGATGTGCATTGATTTTAGGAAGGTTAACAAAGTCACTAAGAAATATCATTATCCTTTGCCTTTTATTGATCAAATGTTAGAAAGGTTGTGTAAGAAAACTCATTTCTGCTTTCTTGATGGTTATTCTGGGTTTTCTCAAATTGCTGTTAAAAAGCTTGATCAAGAGAAAACAACTTTCACTTGTCCTTATGGAACCTATGCTTATAGAAGTATGCCTTTTGGTTTATGTAATGCTCCTGCTACCTTTCAAAGATGCATGTCTGCTATCTTTCATGGTTTTTGTGAAGAAATTGTGCAAGTTTTCATGGATTATTTCTCCGTCTATGGAACTTCTTTTGATAATTGTTTTGCAGAATATTGATAAAGTTTTGTAGAGATGTGAGGAGACTAATCTTGTTTTTAACTGGGAGAAATGCCATTTTATGGTTAATGAAGGAATTGTTCTTGGACATAAAATGTCTGAAAGAGGTATTGAAGTTGATAGAGCTAAAGTTTAAGCTATTGAGAAAATGCCCTATCCCAGGGATGTTAAAGGTATTCAAAGTATTCTTGGTCATGCTGGTTTCTATAGAAGGTTTATTAAATATTTCTCTAAAATATCAAAACCTCTTACCAATCTTCTTCAAAAAGATGTACCATTTGTTTTTGATGAAGATTGTAAAGAAGCTTTTGAAATTCTAAAGAAGGCTTTAATATCTGCCCCTAGTGTTCAACCACATCATTGGAATTTACCATTTGAAATTATGTGTGATGTTAGTAATTATGTTGTAGGTGCTGTTCTAGGACAACGGGAAGATAAGAAGTTAAATGTTATTCATTATGCTAGTAAAACTCTTGATGCTGCTCAAAAGAATTATGCCACCACTGAGAAAGAGTTCCTATCTGTGGTTTTTACTTGTGATAAATTTAGGCAGTATATTTTTGATTCTAAAGTTACTATTCATACTGATTATGCTGCTATTAAGTTCCTTATGGAAAATAAAGATGCTAAGCCCAGGCTTATTAGATGGGTGCTTCTCTTACAAGAGTTTGATTTATATATTGTGGATAGGAAGGGTGCTGAAAATCCTATTGCTGATAATTTGTCTAGATTAGAAAATATCTCTGATGACCCTATTCCTGTTAATGATAGTTTTCCTAATGAACAGTTACCTGCAATAAAAGTGAGCTCTCAAGAGAGTCCATGGTATGCTGATTATGCTAACTTTATTGTTTCGAAGTATTTGCCTCCTACCTTTACAACTCAGCAAAGAAGAAGATTCTTCTATGATTTTAGGCATTATTTTTAGGATGACCCACACTTATATAAAGAAGGTGTTTATGGTATTATGAGAAGATGTGTTCCTGAAAATGAACAAAAAGAGATATTGAGAAAATGTCTTCGTAGTGCTTATGGAGGACATCACCCTGGAGATAGAAATGCACATAAAGTTCTACAATCAGGTTTTTATTGGCCTACTCTCTTTAAGGATGCTGGAAAATTTATTTTATCTTGTGATCAGTGTCAAAGGGATGGAAATATTTCTAGACGTAATGAAATGCCTATGAATTATTCTCTTGTTATTGAACCATTTGATTGTTGGGGTTTTGACTTTATGGGTCCTTTCCCTCCTTCACAAGGCTACACTCACATTCTTGTTGTTGTTGATTATGTTACTAAATGGGTAGAAGCTATACCTACTAAAAGTGTTGATGGTGAAACCTCATTAAAAATGCTTAAAGACATTATTTTCCCTTGGTTTGGTGTGCTTAGATATCTTATGACTGATGGGGGTTCTCATTTTATTCATGGTGGTTTTAGAAAAAACCCTTGCTAAATATGATGTTAATCATAGAATTGCTTCCCCTATCATCCTCAAACTAGTGGGCAAGTAGAATCATCAAATAGAGAAATCAAATCTATCTTGGAAAAGACTGTTAACAAATCTAGGAAAAATTGGGCTAAGAAATTAAATGATGCTCTGTTGGCTTATAGAATTGCTTACAAAAATCACATGGGCATGTCTCCTTATAAAATGGTTTATGGAAAATCTTGTCACTTGCCCCTAGAATTAGAACACAAAGCTTATTGGGCAGTGAAAGACCTAAATAGAGATTTTAAACTTGCTGGTGAGAAAAGGCTGCTTGACTTAAGTTCTTTAGATGAATGGAGGAGTGAAGCATATGAAAATGCTAAGCTCTTTAAAGAGAAAGTTAAAAGGTGGCATGATAAGAGAATAATTAAAAGAGAATTTCATGTTGGTGAGAAAGTGCTATTGTATAGGTCTCGTCTTAGATTTTTTGCAGGAAAATTACTCTCGAGATGGGAAGGAACTTTTGTTATCAAAGAGGTATATCGTTCGGGGGCAATTAAAATTGTTTCCCTTGAAGACAACTCTTCACAAGTAGTGAATGGCTAAAGACTCAAGCATTATATTTCTGGAGATCCTTATAATGAAAATGTTGATTGTATTCAAGCCATGATTCCGGAGGAGTTTATTAAGAAGCATATTTCAGAAACTGCAGAGTCAGTTTTCGTATATGTAACAGTTTTGGTAAGAAAATGTTCGCGAAACATATTCCAACTTATATTGTTGCTGTTTTTAGAAAATATGAAAAATTATGAACCGGAAACGAGAGGTTGACGGAGCCCGGAGGCTCCACACTATAGGGTGGCGCAGGCCCACTCCTGGTCGCGCCAGCCTATGGTGTGGGCTCCCCGGAGCCCCTCTCCGACTCGTTTTCGACCTGGACTTTCCTTTCATTATGAAACTTTTTGCTATATAATCCTCCGGATCCCCTGAGGTCCGTATATCATTTTCTTGTTGTGTTTCTGTTTCGAGCTGTTTCTGCCAGATTACATCTTCAGATCTAGAGCAACAATGGCTTCTCCTGGATCTCCCAAAGACAGTTTCTTTGAGAACGTCGTCAACCCATACTTGAACGAGTTGAAGATACATCCCAAGGAATTGCTGCTCAAGGACGGGAAGGTGCAGATTGAAGATTTTCGGGGCCCTAGAGGAGAAGGCAGTCTGGAAGCTAGGATGGAAGAACTGGAGCAAGAATTTTTTAGGTACAAGAAGATGGCGGAGTGTGAAGTTGATATCACCGACTTGATAAAGACAGAACATATCGCTGGATACAAGAGGGACAATTTGAAGCTTTGGGAGGAGATTCTCTCACTCACCAAGGCCACCAATGATCTGCAAGCACAACTCTATGACGTTCAGGACCAGAACTGTGAGTATGAGAACAGGTTTAAATGTATAAGCTCTGCTGCTAGTTTCAGGACGATGGAGACCAGGACGTCATTTGTGGATGGAGAGCCTTTACCTTGGAAGACCGAGGATGAGAAGGATCCACCATCACCGAATAATTGATTCGTCATTGGTTTTGGCATCCCCTCGGCTTGTTCCAAGCTTGGGGGGGTGTCGCGGTATCACATCACTATCTTTCATCTTTTTACTTTTTCAGTAGAGTCATATCATGAGTAGAGAAGTTATCATATAGGATGGTTTGCAGTATGGAAGTGTCTCTCCCTAGTTGGTTATCGTTGTATCTGTTGGTGTGAGTTGCCGGTTTGAAATATTAATGATAAGTTTCATCATTTACTTTCTATGCACATTATTTCAGTTTTCAACTTCTGTCATATGGTTGAGCTTGCTATTAGTATTTGGTATGACTCTAGATATCATCAAGTTAATCTAGTTGGTTTTGGAAAACTTAGCTTGGGTCAGCAGAAATATTCATTTGAGTTGCTAGTATAAGAAAGAGGAATTTTCCTATTAGCTCATAAACTTAGTATTCACAAGTTAAGATCGTTTGTGCTTTCAATGAAGATTGCATGATTGGTTTCTTCATATGTATATTTTTTGTTTTCCTTCAACTCTTATGCTTGCTACCCAGCCTTGCTAGCCAAAAACCCTGTACTGAGAGGGAATGCTTCTCGTGCATCGAAACCTTAAACCCAAAACCGTTCCATTCGTGTCCACCATACCTACCTACATGTGGTATTTCACCTCCACTCCAAGTAAATTGCTCATGTGCTACCTTTAAAACTTTCAAATTACTCATGTTTTGTGTTCATGTTTTAGCTCATGAGGAAGCAAGCAGAGAATCTTTATCTTACTTGTTGATTAGACTCACACACCTGAACTAGTGGTTTCATCCGCTTATCCAAATGCTAGAAGAGCTGGCAGCGGGGTGCCGAGCCCCAAATAATAATACAAATTCTCTTCGCTCTTTTTGCCCCTGATTTATCAGTCAAAACATAATTGTGTAAACAAAAGAGAAAGAGGGATGACCTTCTATACTAGTCGCGTCCTTCTATGGGAGCCACTCTTGTGAGTCTAGTTGGCCTGTGATGTACTGTATTTTCTGTTTGCCATTCGTTGACATAAATATACACCCCTCAAAATTTAGACACTCCTCCACGGTTTGTGAATGTTGGCAGGCACCCGAGGATTTTGTTAGCCATGGTTTGTGTAAGATGGATGGGAGGAGTGTCATGCATTTTATACCTCTATTTATTAAAATAAAAGCTCTAGCACATGAGTGGTCAATGCTTCCCTCTGCGAAGGGCCTGTCTTTTACTTTTATGTTGAGTCATTAAATTCATTTCCTTCTGTCTCCAGCAAGCATTTGAGTTGTTGTGATCACATCATCTATATGTTGATTTATTCAATCATGTTTTCTACCCTTCTTTGTTTTGCAGATGCTTTATTATTTGAATGAATATTATTTTGAAATCTATGAATCAATGTAAAAGAGTTGTTATAATTAAACATGTTAAGCTCTACAATGTAAACCTTGTTATAAAGACTTCACCTATAAGTATAATTTCATTAAATGTTCTCTGACCAAGAATGAAGTTTGCCATTACCAATTTGGATTATCTCTTTTGTATATTTGTTTTTGACTCCCTTTACTTGTTTCAAGTTAAGTTATATGAGAGGAAGTTGCTGTCTGTACTGATTGGTGCATACGTAAATGTGATGCTTCTTGTCCATATTTTATTTATCGACTCTTCACTCCATAAACATGTGGTCATGTTTTCTAAGTTCAGTTTCGCTTGGGGACAAGCGAGGTCTAAGCTTGGGGGATTTGATACGTCCATTTTGCATCACTATTTTATATCATAATTTTATGTTATTCATCGATATATTTCATGTTATGATGTATCCCTTATGTTATTTTATCTTATTTTGTATGTTTTATAATTTTTGGAGAATAAACACCGGGACCAGAAATCTGATGGAAAAAGCACCGTCGAGAACCATATTTCAGAAGATCAGAATAAGAAGGGGGAGATCCGGCGGTTCCTAAAAGTTCAGAGGAGGAACTCAGCCAGAAGGAGAGCTGGAGGGGGCCACCAGGGGCCCACACCTAGGGGTGGCGCGCCCCCTGGCCGCGCCACCTAGGGGTGTGGCCACCCTGGCCCACCTCTGGGGGTCATATTTTGCGTGCCTGGCCCAGAGGGAACCTTAAGCCTCATTCCATCCTCGAAGAATTATTCTTCCGCCGCCTCGGGGTGGAAAACACCCGAGAGAGAAAAGCTCTCTAGCAGGGAGAAATCTGCCGGGGAAATTCCTCTCCGGAGAGGGGAAATCACCGCCATCGTCACCGTCATCACTCCGGGCATCATCAAGATCGTCATCATCATCATCACCACCAACACCATCAACCTCATCATCCACCTTCATCCCGCTGTAACAATTAGGGGCCTCTATCGTTGTTTTTCATTAGATCTCTCTCCTGTGGTGTGGATTACTTGTTAGTAGTTGATGCTTGTGAGATTTATCGGTGTTTGCACTTTATGACCAGATTGTTATCATCCATTATATTAGCTCTGATCATGATCTATATGATGTGTTGTGAGTAGTTCGTGTTGTTCTTGAGGACATGGGAGAAGTCAAGTTGTTAGTAGTGAAGTAATGTTGAATAATATTTAATGTTTGATATTTAAGTTGTGGTGTTATTCTTCTAGTAGTGTCATGTGAAAGTCGACTACATGATGCTTCAACATTTATGGGCGCAGGGAATGCATCGTGTATTTGGCTACTAATTGTGGGGTTGCCGGAGTGACAGAAACCGAAAACCTCTTTAGGAAACCATTACACGAGGGAGCGTAGGATCCCGGAGCTTAAAGCCGTGGTTAGATTTATTTCCTAATTACTTTCTTGTAGTTGCGGCTGCTTGCAAGGGGTATAATAACAAGTATGTATTAGTCCTGGATGGGACGGTACATTAGCATAGGTTCACCCACACAACACTTATCAAAACACCTAACATTATTCAGCTTCATGGAATAAAAGCACTTGACAGAAACCTCCCGTGTGTCATCGAGAACGTTTGTTAATCATAAGTAAACTCACCGACTTGTACTTTGCTGGAGAAAGGATTGTGCCACTTGCTGCAATTATTACTACTGCATTTTATTCACTCGCACTTTATTTATCTGCAATATCAAAACCCCCTACAAATCTGTTTTCCAGTATTTACAGTTATTCCTTCATCGAAACTGCTTGTCAACACCTTCTGCTCCTCGTTGGGTTCGACACTCTTATTTATCAAAAGTACTACGATACAGCCCGTATACTTGTGGGTCATTAGGTGACATGCTACCAACATAAACTTGATCATCATAGTAATGAAAAGCATGTAAACTAGGATCAAATGAATAAAGGTTGTGGTTTATAGTTGATATCAAATAGAATAATGTATAAACCATTAGGAAGAACAAAGTAAAAAATTTCAATGAATCAATACTAAAAGACAATCCGCTGTGCAAAGTATATTAAATATGATTTAAGCTTCAAGAAAAACAATATAATCATCCAAGGCATCAAACTCTCACAACAACTCCTGTTAGGATCAAATCAAGTGACAACAATATGCGCGCAGGAAAATCTCAAGATTTTGTAATGAAGTTTGTATCCTATAGTTTTGCTTGGACCTGCTATGTTTCTATTGTACCATTCTGAGGGATGTAATATTCACGGATAAGTCCTTCCGTGAGTATTATGTCAACGACTTGCGCACTACTCATGCAGTGGTGTGCTGGGTCACCGCAGAAAATCATTCAAATAGTTGTGCACTCAAAACAAGCAAGCGTTCTGTATTAGTTCCTGGCACAAGGATGTTACGGCTAAAAGAACATTATGGGGGGGGGGGGTTGGATGGTCAATGGAAGAAACTATCACATAACTGAAAGTGATGATTAGATAAGAGGAAGTCTAATAATCGAAGTTATGCAAGGAGTATTGATTTCCACACAACGGATACACATTGAGCTATAAGTGTATGAAAGCTCTCCAATGGAACTAGTGGGTGTGCATCCAACTGCTTGCTCACAAAGACCTAGAGCTCTTTTGAGGAGGCTCATCATTGGAATATACAAGCTAAGTTCTATAATGTAAGTTCCCCACATAGTTATGCAAGTCATAATATGAAAACTCTCTCCAAACTTAAGTTATGATGCTAACCAAGCACAAGTGTGCAATCAATGATAGTAGTGTTGCCCCCTCTCTCTCTTTTGCCTTTTTTTTCTTTTTTTGGGGCTTTTTTTTATTTATAACCTCATTGGTAGGGGCAACACTCTGTTTTACAATGAATCATCACACTTTTAGTACTCATAACTCAAACTGAAATATCTCTGATGTATGTAAAACTAAATGCTATTGCTAGTGTAGCAGTATGCAAAATAAAAATGAAGCATGGAAAGTAACATAATGATGATGGATGTTTGATACATGTAAAATTCATAGATGAATTTTGCATATTTTCACATGGTTTTATACTACATATTGCATCATATAAGGGTATAATTCAATGTTTTATAGTATTTTGGGGTTAAATTACAAAGTCCCCCAACTTTTATGGAATTAACCCTGCCTGTCAGAAACCCCGTTTTCAATATTTTTGACGTTGCAGGGGGCAAACTTCCGCGAAATCACCTGAAAATCTGCGGGGGTCATTTTCTTGGAAGGAGAATACTTGCGGGCGAAGGATCCACAAGAATTGGGCAAGGAGGCCCAAAAGAGGACCCTCCACGCGGCCAGATTCCTTGGCCGCGTGAGAGGCCCCCTTTTGGCCCATGTGGCCCCAATTCCTTCCATCTTCGACTTACCGACTCCGTCTTAACCTAAAACCGACTATAAAAAGGGTCCCCCGTACCCTTACGGAGGAGAGCGCCGCCGAAACACCAAAACAGAGACCAGAAGTTCCAGATTGGAGGGGGAAAACTCCGGCGGGGCGCCGCCGGTGTGATCTCCTACCCCTCCAACATCATCTCCATCGACATCTCCATGAAGAGGGATTAGTCCACCCCAGGGCTATGGGTTTGTGGAAGTATCACTTGTATCTCTCTCTCTATGCGCTTCACTAATTAGATCCGTATGAGCTGCCTCACATGATTACGGGAACCGTTGTAATTCCTATGTGGTGGATCTTTTCTATGAGTTATTGAATCTGAGATTGCAATTGTTTCTCTTGAGTTATTTGAGTAGATGTATCTTATGTACCCCGTTCTTATTTGCTAGCTTTGATCAATCTAGTTCTTGAGAGCGTGTGTGGGGTGATGGGTGCATTAGTTGAAGTAACGGGGGGGGTGGCTAGTGTTGTGAAAGTGACAGAAGTTCATCGATCCACTTAGGTTTTGTTAAACCTTTCTTAGTTACCTCACTAGGGATAAAAAGGAGTACCTTGTTACCGGGGATTTGAAGTGACACTAATCAATCTCCATGACTAGATCTAGCAAGTTCTTACTTCAACTTCATGTCACATTGCTTAAAGCTATACTCTGGTTTTTCCTTAATTATCGAGGTGTTATGATTTATTTCGCATCTTGGTGGAGTATAAGAGGGATCAATATGACCGTAGAGATCTCTATGCTAGGACGTGATGCCCATATGAAAGTACTCAATGTTAAACATGTTATTGTAATCTCACATGTAATTCTTTATGTCCACCGTCTACTTTATTTGAGAGAATGCAAGTGTGAAACCATGAACCCCGGTCCTATTTTAAATATAAGAAAACACTCTAGTTACTTTGCTGCAATTTACTTTACTTGCACTTTACTTTACTTGCATCTCCAATTCGAATTTACATTATCTCCATCACCACTTGCATCACAAAAATACAAAAACAATCCATTGCATATTTATTTTCTCATTTGCATTTAGTAGTAGATTTAATTATTGCAAATTTACTTTCAGTTTTGCATTGCAATTTAGAAGTCTCACACCTTGTGCTTGACAACCACTTGGTGAGGTTGAGGGCACAAAATTCTCTACTTGTTTGCAGGATCCTGGAGGAAGCTTGGAAGACAACTGCTGAAATACTGGCTCCCCAAGAGTTCGATATAAACCCTCGAGTCACCCTCGTGGGGAAGAAGGCTTGCCACTAGCTACACACTCTGCACTTGGAGTCTCAACCTAGCCATCAAGCGTTTTTCTGGCGCCGTTGCCGGGGAGCCATAGGTGAAGGAGTTGTCCAAGGGAGCTCACAAGAAGTCTTCATCACCAACAAGGTGTGCAAACACCTAAGCTTGGGGAGGTTGCACCTACGTGAGTACCAACCTTTCTATCTCCACCTTCTTTCAAGTAGATTGTTTTGTTTCTTGTTTTTGTTTTTGTTCTTGTTTTTGTTTTGTCTTGCATATTTTATTTTAGTTTGTATTTTAGTTTTGCATTTAGTTATCTAGTTTATTTTAGTATTTCGAATTTGCCTAGTTACTTCACTTTTCAGTTTTGCATAAAAAATTAAAAAACTACATAAAAACTGTTAAAATGGGTGATAGAACTAAATTAAGTGACTACACAAATACACCCAATGACCAATTCATTGCTAGGCCAATTACTACACCTGAAATACAAGCTGAAAGCTATGAAGTAAGTCCTAGTTTATTGAATTTAATTACTAGAGAGCAATTTGGTGGTAGTGCTATGGAGGATGCCTCTATGCATCTTCATGATTTCATGGAAATATGTGATATGCAAAAATTTAAAATGTGGAAAGTAGTGTTTTAAAACTGAAATTATTTCCTTTTTAACTTAGAGGAAAGTCTAAAGAATGGTTACTTTCACTACATGCAGCTAGTATAAAGTCTTGGGATGATTTAAAAGAAGCTTTCATTAAGAAATATTATCCTCCCGTTAAAATTTTGCAAAATAGGAATAATATCCTCTCATTTAGGCAAAATGATAATGAGCATGTAGCCATGGCATGGGATAGAATTAAATTAATGATTAGAACATGCCCATCAGATGGAGTAAATGAATGGACCATACTACACTCTTTTTATAATGGTCTAAACTACATGTCTAGAAATATACTTGATTCTGCTGCTGGAGGTGCCTTTATGAGTAAAACTGTAGGAGAGGCTAAGAGCATATTAGAAAGCATATTGCAAAATTATAGTCAATGTAATACTGAAAGAGCACCCAATCCCACTAAGAAAATAAACTCAATTAAAGAAACCAATGGTTTGTCTTCTAAAATGGACACTATTCTTGCTTTTATTAATAAACAAAATATGGAGAATGTGCCTTTGCAGGAGCTAGTTGGTAGTAATTCTGAAAGTGTGGATGTTAATTTTGTTAGGAATTATGGTACCAATGGTTTTGGTAATGCTTACAATTCATATAGTAAACCTCCTTATGTGCCAAATAAACCTTTTGTTCCATATCCTAATGCTAATGAAAATAAGTGGAAGCCTTCTAGTGAAATTTCTGAATCTAATAAATTGCTTATGGAACAAGTTGCTAGTCACAATGCTATGATACATGAGTTAAATAAGTCTATTGCATCCATTAGTAGTGATATTAAAGGATTGCAACTTCAATCTTCGAATTTAGATAAAGCATTGTCAAAATTAGTTGATAATCAAGCAACTCTATTAAGCATGTCAGCAGGAAAGCCACAAGCACAACCTAGTGTAGGAATGAATTCTATTACTATTGCTGCTCCTATTATTGAAAATATTGATCATATTGCTGAGAATACAAGTGAGCATGTCCCTACTAGCTTAGAAGAAACTTTGAATGAAATAGTGAAGTACCCTGAATATTTACTTCCATATATGTCTTATCTTGCTAGCAAAGATGAAATTAGTCCTCATGAATCAAGCATGCTAGCTAAATTAGAGAGTAAAGTAGAGGAAATTATGATGCTTACTGAAATTAAGGATCCATTGCTTGATTTAGAAAAAAGTAGTTTACAAGAACTTATTGCTACTCTACAAAAATTTGCTAGTGATCCCACTATAAATGTTAATCAACCTGGCTTTGGATCTTATATTGCCAATCATGTCTTGCAAGAAAAAATTTCTAGGTACAAGAATGAGGCCATGATACCTCCTAAGCTTGGGGATGCATGGATCCCCAAGGTGCTAGTTTCAATTGGAAAAGAAATTCACCATGCTATGTTAGATCTAGGTTCTAGTGTATCGGTACTCTCTAAAGAATTATATGAATTGCTAGAACTAGAAAATTTAGAAAAGTGCTCAAGTGAATTTGCCCTTGCTGATAACTCTACTAAACATGCTGTAGGATAAGTAAAATATGTTATGATTGAATTGCACATGACTTTCGTACCCGTTGATTTCATTATTATGGATATGGGGGATAAATCCCCTAGTCCTATTATTTTGGGTAGACCTTTTCTTCGTACTACAGGTGCAATCATAGACTTCAAGGAAGGGAATGTCAAGTTTCAGTTCCCTCACAAGAAAAGCATGGAGCACTTCCCAAGGAAGAGGGGCACACTGAAGAACAAGCTCCCTCATGAGCTTTATCCCTCTTGATTATCAAGTAAGTAAAGCCTAGCTATATGGCTATAAAGAAAGCGCTTTACGGGAGGCAACCCAGTTGTTTTTGTTTGGATTTTCCTAGTATCCTCTTGATGTCTCAAGAGATTAGTTTTTTTGTTTTAATTCTGGAGTTTTCAATAAAGAGTCAAGTCAACCCATTTGGACTTATAAGTTGCTATCCTAGTGCATGAAATTTCTGTTTCAGCACGAGTCTGCTCACCGTATGATTTTATGTTTTTTATTGGTATGTCGGATTGAGCTAATTTTTTTAGTATGTTCTGCAAGTTTCGTCCTCTGTAAGCACAAAAATTGGCTTAATTTTTTGACGAGTCTAGTTTAGGGAAAAACGTTCGGTTTTCTGCTGCTGCTTTTCTGGACAGATTCTGCCTTCTTTTGTTTTATGCACTCTTTGGGCTTGGGAATCGAATTTCCATGATTCTTTCAAGCAAGAGAGTGAACATACAACATAATCAACCTTATTGTCTATCTACTGGAGCATTTGATTTGGAATTTGTCACAGCAAGCATGTGATTTGATTGTCCTTGCTAATCTCACCCCACAGAAAAAGAATGGGAGAAGCATGTTTTGTGAAGTTTTTTTCACATGGAATAGAGGAGCTGCGCCTCAAGACATCCAAGAATGGTGAAAGCCATAAACTTGGGGATGTGATGAACACCCCACTGGAGCTACACTCTTTTTGTTAGCACACGTCTACTTTCTGTTTTTCTAAGCAAAGCATTTATCATAGAGACTTGAAGCGTCTAGTTTTTGTTTTTATTTTTGTTTTGATAAGACCACCACCATAATTTTGTATGAGATTGAGCTACTGGAGTTTGGGGTTGAAATGTATTGGATGCTAGTATTATGACTTGGAATAGGGATTCCATGGCTGATTTGAAGAGCTACATATGTTTGCATGATTTATAGGCTTTTTATGTGTAGAAATTTGCAATAATGTTGTCTTGAGCTATCTCTTATTCATGTCCTTGATGTTAATTGCTGGTTTATTTAGTTTGTCATGAAATTATTAGTTCTATGTACATATGCATGCATAGTAGCTGGTCAACTATCTCCCTCTTGCTAGCCCAAAAATTTAAAAATTCCAACAAGTAAAAACTTGTTTCCAAGACTCCTTAGCCAAGTATTTCCAGTGAGTCCACCATATCTTCCCATTAGCTTCATTGCTATTCCGAGTATGTTCACCATGTTATTGTGTTATTTATGTTCTAAATTAAGATATTCACTTTATTAATTGTCATGGGTTGAACTTGGGATAGGACTCTCACGAACTTTTGAAGGCACACATTACTTTTTATGCATCTAATAAACATGACCCAATAATGGGAGCCACAAGTTTTGCGTTTGACAAGCGCGTGGTTGGGAGCTAGTTATAAACGTGTATCACCGGAAAGCTTTCAACATTGCACAAAAAATTTACATTTGGTTGATATCATGTACTTTTGTTTTTGGACTCCTGCCATGCCGAAATGAAATAGAGGAATAGTAAGTTTTGATGAGTAAGTATCTATATGACTAGAGAAACGCATTGGGCCGCTAACCCAAGCCAAGCTTTATCATGGTGGAAATTTACTTACAGCTTGAGTGACTCTACAACACATCCTATAATAAAATAAGAAGTTATGCATAATAGTGAATGAAAATAAAAAGGATGATAAGTCTACTTCGTTTGTTCATCTTGTCATTGTAACATGGGCTTGTTTCCATGTCATGGGGCAAGAGGTACCTCTTTGCGGTTCTCTATGATGTCATTAATACTTATTATGATTGTACAAAGCTTATTAGGAATCTTAAGTTGAGTAATCATGGAGTAGGTTTTCACACTCACGGGGCATGAGGCTTTCAACCACCTTGTCATTCTCATTACTTCAATACTCACAATTTTAAGATGCTAGTGATAAAGGGGCAATGAGAGTCCTAGATCAATGGATACCACATTTCAATTAGTAATTTTAGTTGAATAATTTAGAGGCTAAATAAGACTTGATCATGTTTTACCTCTACTCAATTTTCTCCAAAGTGTCCACCATATTTTCTATTCTCCATTATGTTATTATTTGACCAATATAGGATTTTATTTTTCATTTTGTGTATGCATTTGGTCCATAGTTCTTTTATTTCATTATACACTTTGTGAACTTTCATGAAGCATCTTTGCTTGCATATTTGATATTTCTTACAACATGAATTGTATATTTGACGAAGATATGGATTCTGGATCCTGCGGATAAGGACACCCCCTCTCAGGCCCAAGGTGAAGGCCCAAGAAGAGGAGCCCTTGGAGTACTCCAGAAGGCCCACATGAAGCCCATCCGCACTAAACTTGCGGGTTAAGTTAGAAAACATGTAACCGACCTAGCTAGGGTTGGAGTCCTCTCCGGGTAGAACTCGAGACCTGGCCGCCTATATAAAGCCAGGAGAGCCCCCGAGAGAGGACCAAGCAATACCGCACGACCAAAAGCCTTGAACTCGAGACCTACTCTCGATTCGAGCACAACCTTTGTAACCGATCTAATCTTCAATACAGATCGACAAGAGGCAGGAGTAAGGGTTTTACCTCTACGAGGGCCCCGAACCTGGGTAAATCTCGCCCCCTTTCTAGCCGACGATTCCACCAGCGCTCATGGGTTCTCCTAATCGAAACCCGATAGGTTCATCGAAGGGATTTGTTGAGTCAGGGATTCGACAATTGGCGCCGTCTGTGGGAACGGCGGGCGCTGGATCACCGGCATCCTCGGCTTCATCGACATCAAACTCTCGTTGGAATCCAATGACTACGGCTCCGAACAATCCTTTACGGATCGGATCTGTCGTGGTCACACCGCACTCGCCGGAATCGCGCCCGGTATTCGAAGATCTGGAGGAGAGCGTCACGCTGACGTTCGGGAGCCTCAAATTCGTGACGAACAGGGACGGGATCCTCCACTTCTCGGATGAATCGGAGACTGAATCTGGAGCTGTCGACTCGCGCCGTCACCTGGAGAAAAGTGGCGAGTCGATCCGCTTCAACACCAACGACTATCACACCCTCTCGACGGAGGAACCATCAAGAATCCAAGGAAACCTTCGACCTACGCCTAGGACGCACGAGCTTCGACTAGCTCAAGTCTGCATGGCAGGATCGGAACAAGGCTCGGAAACAGAACACAGCGCGACTGAGCGCAACATAATCGGCGTTTCGCGGGAATCTTGGAAACGGGCGAAGGAAGCTATGCGAACAAGCAAGCCACCCGCAGCCGGATCCTCACATGAAGACATGGTGGCCTACCACTATCACCTGGTGAGAGCAGCCACGATTATCAAAGATGCTCGGGTAGATCTGGCCCGCCTAAGAAGAGCGGCGGACGAGTCAAGCCAGAGACGAGCTGGGCTATCCGTAACACCCTCGGTCGGAACCCGACCCGCGAGGAAAGGACACGCATCCACGTCTAGGAACGATGAATCCATACCCGAAACAAACAGATCAACCACTCCTTCTCTCATGTGAGTCGACGACGACGGCAACGTGTACCCACAAACTCCCGCCGCAGCGGTTCTAGCCGCGGCAACCTACATGCAGATGAACCAACCGACGGAAAGCGACCCTCGGGCAGAGCAATACAAGCAAATACGAAAAGGACTCGGATTGGCGGCCGCAAGGCTCGCCTCTCACGATCGCAAGAAGGCCGAAGAGCAGCAGGAGAAGGAGCGAAGGGAGAAAGAGAAAGATAAAGAAACGCCCCGCAGGCACAGAAGCTCTTCACCAAGGAGAGATAAATCACCACGCCGCAGTCGAGGAAAAGAAGCTAGACGCCGCGGCGACAGTCGAAGCAGCAGTGAAGAAAGCCCGAGAGACAGAAACTCGCGGCACCATAACGGCCGCTCGAGAAAACGAAGCAAGGAACCAAGGAAAGATGACGACCGCGACCGGCCAGAATACGACGCGCGATCAGATCTCGCTCAAAAAAGGGTGGATAAGGCAAGGGCTTCGCGATATCGCGAGCGCTCTTCATCTGGCTCCTCGGATGACGAAACCTGTGGAGCACTCTGTTTCGCTCGCAGCATCCGCGAAGCACCTCTACCCAAAAGGTTCAAGCTCAACACGGAGGTGAGGAAGTACGACGGCTCACTCGAGCCCTCTCAATGGCTAAGCGACTACCTCACGGCAGTAAAATGCCAACGTGGGAACAAGAACACGGCTATGCAATACCTCAATTTGCATCTTACTGGCGCAGCCCGCAGTTGGCTGGAAAGAAGACCAAAATCTTGCTATGCATCGTGGGATGATTTGCACCGCGACTTCTGCAAAAATTTCCAGTTGACTTACAAGAGGCCAGCTACAATCGAAGAACTACGAGCCTGCAAGCAGAAGAGCGGCGAGTCCACACGCGAATACATCCAGCGGTGGACAACGCTCAGGAATACCGCGGGAACCATCTCAGAAGATGTAGCGATCGAAGCCTTCGCAAAGGGCGCCAGAAGAACTGCCTTTCGAGAGGAGCTAGGCAGAGCTGCACCCAAGACTATCGGGGAGCTAATGATCATAGCCGAAAAGTGGGCTAACGGAGAAGATGCGGTACGCAACGAAAGAACATCGTCACCCGCACACGATGACGATCATCACGGTCGAAGGAAAAGAAGAAAATACTACGATCATGAGGATAGAGAGGAGTTGGTTGCCGCGGAATTCACCCAAAACCGCGATTCCGGTCGCCGTGGAAATCGCGAGTGGATACCAAAGGCCGAAGAAAAATCCCCCGAGGAAGATCTAGATGCATACTGCTCGCTACATCTATTCACAGATAAGCGCACGGGCAAAACCAAGGCAACACACTTGCTTAAGGATTGCCGAAATTTCCATGACATCTCGGACGCACTCGCGAGGAAAAGATCCGCCTCCACTCAAAATTACCCGCCGCTTCCAGGAGGAGGGCACCAAGGATTCCAGCCGCCACCACCACCACCTCCACCCGCAAACCCAAACATGGCGCTAGCTGCAGTACCCGCACCACCGAACGCCGGAGCAAACGCGTATCCAAACCCGGCAGGACAAGTCGCAATGATCCAGAAGGTATGGCCCTCTCGCAGAGCTCAAAAGACTAACACAAGGCAATTATGCATGGCAGTGCAGACACCGCCAACGAAGACCGAGTACCTGAAAATGGCGGACCAGCCAATCACGTTCTCGATGAAAGATCACCCACCACGAGTCTATCGACCAGGACACGCCGCCCTGGTCATCCAGGCGCAAATTGGCAACTACGACTTAGCCCGCGTATTCATGGATGGGGCAGCGGCCTCAACATTATCTACGCGGATACACTCCGTCGGATGAACAAGAACTTGGACGGCCTCCCGGAATCAGAAACATCCTTCCACGGGATAGTTCCAGGCAAGGCTGTCCGTCCACTCGGAACAATCAACCTAGAAGTTGTGCTAGGCACGCAGAGCAACTACAGGAGAGAGTTCCTCGACTTCGAAGTTGTCGATTGGCCTTCACAGTACCACGCCATCTTAGGCCGAACAGCGTTCGCCAGATTCATGGCAGTACCTCACTACGCTTACCTGAAGCTCAAATTGCCCGGCGAACATGGCGTAATCACCATTGACGGGGACTTTCAGAAATCCAACAAATGCGACATTGAGTTCAACGAGATCGCAAAATCTTTCAGGATGCACGAAGAACTCCAAGAGCTGGCAAAAACCACGGATCACTCCGTGATGCCCCTCACGAAGAAAAATGCGCCTGAGCTAGAATTTAGCGCCAACAGCGACACTCGAAAGCATCAAGTGCACCCTACAGACTCTGCGAAGACAGCGATGGTTTCAACAACCCTCTCGCAAGCATAGGAAAGCGCGCTTGTCAAACTCCTCCGTGAGTACTGGGAAATTTTCGCATGGCAGCCCTCAGATATGCCAGGAATACCCAGGGAGTTTGCCGAGCACTCACTCGAAGTCTTTCCAGACGCTAAACCCATCAAACTGACCACACGAAGATTTTCAGAACCCAAGCAAAAGGCGCTTGGAGAAGAAGTAAACAGATTGCTAGCTGCGAAATTCATCAGGGAGATCAAGATATCCACTTGGTTAGCAAACCCGGTGTTGGTCCCCAAAAAGAACACGGATATCCTTCGGGTGTGCATCGACTACACGTCGTTAAATAAGCATTGCCCCAAGGATAATTTTCCCCTCCCGCGAATCGACCAGATCGTGGACTCTATAGCAGGCTGCCAACGCCTCTCCTTCCTGGACGCCTATTCGGGATACAATCAGATCCGAATGAAAAAGGAGGATGAAGAAAAGACAGCATTCATCACACCTCACGGTGTCTACTGCTACACAACAATGCCCTTCGGGCCGAAGAACGCAGGCGCAACATATCAGCGCTGCATGCAAATATGCCTCGCCAACCTCATTGGCAAGAACCTGCAAGTGTACGTTGACGACATTGTCATCAAGACTCGAGTCGAGGACACACTCCTTGAAGATATTAGAGAAACATTCGACGTCCTCAACGCGTACAGGATCAAGCTCAATCCGACCAAATGTGTCTTTGGCGTTCCGGCAGGAAAACTTCTCGGGTACCTGGTATCCGCCAGAGGCATTGAAGCCAACCCGGAGAAAATACAAGCTATCTTAACCATGAAGGAGCCAACCAACCTGCGCGGAGTACAACAGCTCGCAGGGCGATTAGCCGCCCTAAGCAGATTCATCGCACGATTGGGGGAGCAAGCATTACCCTTCTACAAGTTGTTGGAAAAGACAGACAAATTCGAGTGGACACCCGAAGCTAAGCAAGCATTCGCAGATTTGAAGCGGTCATTGCAAAGTAGGCGCATCCTCGCAACACCGCGAGAAGGGGAGCCACTTTTCTTGTACCTAGCCGCCATAAACCAGGTCATCAGCACAGCAATCGTGGTCGAACGACCTGAGGAAGGCAAAGCGTACGGAGTTCAACGTCCAATATATTACATCAGCGAAGTACTCTCACCATGCAAGCAACGCTACCCTCACTACCAGAAGCTCGCGTACGGAGTTGTTCTTACCGCCCGCAAGCTCAAACATTATTTCCAGGAACACGCCATTACAGTGGTTAATGATGCGTCACTCAGGACGATCATGAACAACCCTATGGCATCCGGAAGAATAGCAAAATGGAACATCGAGTTGGGCGCTTGGGACATCACTTACGCAGGACGAAGCGTAATCAAATCCCAGGTACTTGTTGAATTCCTAAGCGAATGGACAGAATTGCAAACGCCAGGACCACCCGAGTACACGAGCAATTGGATAATGTACTTTGACGGGTCCAAGAGAAACGAAGGAGCAGGAGCTGGAATAGTTCTTATATCCCCTCAGGGAGACAAGCTACAATACGTCCTACGATTGGATTTTCCACCAGATGATCCGGCATCAAACAACGACGCAGAATACGAAGCCTTGTTGCACAGGATGAAGATGGCAATCGCCTGTGGAGCTACTCGCCTAATGATCTACGGCGACTCCAATCTCATTGTGCAACAAACAATGAAAGAGTGTGACGCAATCGCCAAAAACATGATCGCGTATCGCGACATGTACAATCTACTAGAAGGAAGTTTTAAAGGATGCGAGCTAAAGCACATCGCAAGATCCAGCAACGAAGAAGCAGATCGACTGGCAAACATGGGTTCCACGAATACACCCATACCACCAGGAATATATTTTGAACGGATGATCAAGCGATCGGTAAAAATCAAGAAAGCTGCAGAAGCAATAGCAGTGCCAGAAACAGAGGTCAGCCCGCAAGTCGCCCTTATCGAGCTCGTTCATAACATATCACGACAAGTTTTTCTGATCGAGCCAGTCTGGACGCAGAAATATCTCGACTACCTGACCAACAGACAGCTCCCGGTTGACCCACGCGAGGCTCGACAAATAATCAGACGCAGCAAATCCTTTCGGGTAGTCAACGGGGAATTATACAAGCAGAGCATCTCGGGAATACTTCAGCGCTGCATTGCACCCGAAGATGGCAAAGGATTGCTCCGTGACATCCACCAAGGAGACTGCGGACATCATGCTAGCTGGAAAACAATAATGGAGAAGGCCTTCCGAGCAGGATTCTACTGGTTGACAGCAGCTACCGACGCAAAGAACCTGGTCGAACGATGCGATGCCTGTCAGCGATTCGCACCAAGACCACATGCACCTGCTACGGAATTGCACATGATACCCATTGCCTGGCCCTTCGCACAATGGGGGCTAGACATGGTTGGACCACTACGCAAGTCCACCCCTGGAGGATATACACACTTGCTGGTCGCAGTCGACAAATTCACCAAATGGATCGAGGCCACGCCAGTAACTTCGGCTAGTGCCCAATGCGCCGTCAAGTTCCTCGACTCCATCGTATGCAGATTTGGTGTGCCACACGACATCATTACAGACAATGGTACAAATTTCACAGCAAAGGAAACGCAACAGTTCTGCGAGGAAAAGGGCATCAACTTCAAGTTTGCTTCCGTTGCCCACCCGCAAACCAACGGACAAGTCGAGAGATCCAACGGCTTAGTTTCGGCTGGCATCAAGAAACGCCTACTCGATCGTCTACACCCCGCCGGAGGACATTGGGCGGACGAATTACCATCCGTCCTATGGAGCCTCCGCACAACTCCCAACCGATCTACAAAATACACGCCATTTTTCATGGTATACGGGGCAGAAGCAGTCCTCCCCGAGGACGTTCGATTCAGCGCCCCACGAGTTGTGGCCTACAGCGAAGAAACCTCTAACAGGGCACTCGCGGCAGATATGGATGCACTCGACGAAATGCGGGACATCGCACTCGCCAGATCCGCAGTATATCAGCAATCCCTGCGAAACTATCATAGTCGCCGCATACGCCACAGAGCATTCGCGGTTGGAGACCTAGTGCTTCGACTCAAGCAGAAGGAAGGACATAAGCTCGAACCACCCTGGGAAGGACCCTTCATCATACACGAAGTAATCCCAGGCGGGGCCTACAGATTGAAGAATCCATCGACTGGAGGAATCTATTCCAATCCTTGGAATATTGCGCACCTCCGCAAATTCTATCCCTAGGTTTACTTGTTCTCACAACAAATAAGGCTATGCTAGCCACTCTTGTAGCTCGAATACATGGCTTCTCAGTCATCGCAATAAAAACATGGTTTCTCCATCATATTCATTCGCAACTTCCTATTTTTACGCGCTCAAAAGTTACAGGAACACACCCCATAAACACACGGGGGCTACGCTTACGACTAAGCATTACAGGAAAAAAGCATACATACAAGGTTATACACCTTACAACAGTTTTACAAACTATACAAGGATACAAGATATGCGCATCCGACAATCAATCAAAGCGCTGAGCATTCTCAGTCGCCAAAACTCTATCTACCTCCTCAGAGGACAATCGGATGATTTTCTCCGCTGCAGGGCGAACAACATCATAAAAGGGGGAAATATCATCGATTGGATCATCTGGGAGCCTAGCTACGGAGTTAAAATCTACTTCTGGATACCATATTCGGACAAAGGATAGAGCTACAACCGCGCCGCATGTCATTTGATTGCGCACACACGCGCGAACCTCTCCTTCACGTCCATACAATTTGAGTAGATAGCTCCAGTCTTCAGGACCCCTTTCGAGTGGGTAGAAAGCAGCGTTCATCGCAATCAGGACCTCGTGAAAAGAACTCACGAGGATTCTCGCTTGCAGAACACGGAACTTCAAGGTGGCCATCACAAATCCTCGACTGCGATCAGACCAGAAGTTACTCGCATGAGGATTTGAGCTACCAGCCCCCTGAACTATATGGTTTTCAACCCACTGCTTTTCTTCCCTGTCATCAGGTCTGACAACTGAAGAGCAAGCATGCTTAATCAGCTAAGGAAACAAAGCAAAAAGAAGGCACGGGGGCTGTATTACTTACACAGCAAATCCCTCGCAACCAGCGATAATTCATCCATCAGGAACTGCTCACGTTCAGCCGCCAGTTTTTGCTTGGACTTCGCCACATCGGCTATACCGCGCAAAGCTTTAAGCTGACGCTCACCCTCCCGAACCTTATCACGAAGACCAGCATACGTGCCAACCGCGGCAACAAGGGGATTTACTGGAGTAGCATGTCCACTCGAAGATTCTGGAACTACCCCGGTAGCCTGGAAGAATACAAGGAAAGAAGTAAGAAGCCCTATTCGAAATATTTCTAGTCGCACATCTGACAAAAGTGCTCGGGGGCTAATCCCATCGGGAGAAAATACACAAGCTACGGGAGGAAATTTCCAGAACGAACACTTCAATTAAAGACGATGAAAATACGGAATACATCCCAAGGTTCATTACATTCACGAAGGAAACGGAAAAAGAACAAAACTAAGAAACTACAGTGGTGCTCCCACTAGTGGCAGTCGCCCCTCCTTTTAGTCGAGCAAATAGCTCAGACAGCTTCCGAGCAAGAATGGTGGCCTGCTCGCTAAAACGAGAGAGCCGTACCTTTTTGCCCGTCGAGGGGTCGACTGGAAGAGCTGAGTAGGCCTCCTCCAAGCCATTGACTCCGTGCGCCAGCGCGAACTGAATCGCAGTCTTCGCACCAGATTCCGACTGGGCGACTACGTAAGCATCCAGGAGATTGCCCTCCGAGAAGATCTTCAGCAGGCCGTCTAGTGCGGATGGAGGAGCAGCATTGGTGAGGAAGCGACTGTGCAATTGCGACAACACTTGGGTGGCATCTCCAATCAAGGAGCACACTCCTTCGGCGTGCCTCTTGAGTTGAGCAAGCGTGTCGGTTAACACATCTACTCGCTGGATCCCAGGGATCTCCAAAGGAACATCCAGAAGACCTGCAAAGGAAAAGAATGTCAAAATTTCGCAAGTTCACCAAGACAAAAGATACAATTGTGAGAGCCTAAGCCACTTACCCGCGAAACGCTCAGCAAGGGGACGGAGGAATGTGACAAGGTCATAATCGGCCTTATTGCCAGCTTCCTGTTGATCCTTCAAAGCTTTTCTCGCATCCGCGAGTTGCCTGTCAAGATCCTCTGACAGCATGCGGGAGGCCTCCAGCTCTTGTCGAACAGCTGCCAAATTAGCTTCCTGAGTGGTTGCCCGCTCAGAGAGCTTGACTCTCTCGGACTCCGAATGTTCGAGTTGAGCTGCGCAATAAACATTTGTTAAACATCAAGAATGGAGACGACAACAGAAACAAAAGAAGACAATGAGATTTACTCTTAAGGAGCTCGTTCTCAGTGTGGAATCGACTACAGTGTGACTGAAGCCTTTCGCACTCCGATTCGGCAAGAACAACGCGGCGACCGATCGCCGCAAGCGAGTCAACAAGCGACTGCAAAAATACAGAAATAGAAGAATTAGAAGATATAAATTAGAGCCTGTACCCGATTGAATTCAATCGACTACAGCCTCGGGGGCTACTCCCATCGGGAGCACTGTCGTGCACCCGATAGAAATCAAGACGAAGAAAATAGAGCAAGATTTTGAGCCTGTAGCCGATCGCAAGCAATCGACTACAGCCTCGGGGGCTACTCCCATCGGGAGCACTGTCGTGCACCCGATACAAATTCGAAGACAAACTACAAAGTTTACCTGGCCCGTGGCGCGGGAGAGAGGATCTGCGGAGCTGTCCGTCGCTTCTTTCGAAGCTGAAGTCCTGGCGGCAAAGCTAGGAGCTTCACGTTCCGCAGTCGCCGCATTGGGGGCTACGCTGGGAGAATTCTGGACGGTACCAGCATTGGGAGCTCCACCCGCAGTTCCTGCTTTGTTCCTCTTTTTGGGAGGAACACAAGAAGCGTACCTGTGAGGGCTGATGGCCTGCACACTGTGGCAAAAAAGAACAAGGAATCAAACATCAAGCGCAGAAGAAAGAACGTTCGACTAAGAACGAGGAAAATAACTTACTCGTCATCTTGATCTTCATCCAGCAAATCCGCGTTCCAAGCGGTTGCGATTACTGGGAATGAAGGCGAAGGGGCGAGGGAGCGAAGTGGAGTCGCGGAGATAGGGGCCTTCCCGGGCGATTCCTCCAAGGAATTATCCTTGGAAGTAGCCTCGTTATCGTCCTCTACCCGACAGCGCTTGCAACGACGTAGGCCGCCATTCGAGCCCTCCGCGTCATCCGAAGAATTGTCCTCGGAGCTCGAGGAAGCATCGACTACACTGGTATCGGCTAAGCCGTCCAGGTGACTCGCCAATAACTCCGAGGCGTCTTCTCCCACAACTGGCGGGTAGCAGTTCGCCACCGCTAAGCTCTACAAAGACGGAAGAGGGAGGCAAGAAAACATTCAGTCGACCAAAGACTCAAAGCAAAGAAGAAAATAATGACGAGTGGAAAGGATAAAGCTAACCTCGGCTGGTGGGGGTTTCGAAGCGTCGAAGGCTTCGACTGAGCAGTCGGAGAACTTCTCCCCAACCTTCAAGCTGGTGACAGCCGCAATTTTCTTCTCAAACTCAGCGTTCGAAAGTTCCTTGCGGCTCACTCGGCTAGGATCTTCAGCGCCTTGGTATTCCCACATGGTGGAAGGCCTTTGCTGCAGCGGCTGGATCCTGCGCTTCAGAAAAATACTCGCCAGGTGCAGCCCGTTGAGTACCACTCCGGCGGTTTGATCCCGGAGGGCGGACACTCTTGCAAGTAGGGGCGTGACGACCTGGGTTTCTTCGGCTGACAGCTTGTGCGCCCAGTACTTCCGCCTCTTCAAAACAGCGAACGGGTGGAACTCCACGAGCCCACCCGAGCTGTTGTCGATGACGTAGAACCACTTCTTCCGCCAGCCTTGGGCGGAGTCGACGAAGTGCATGTTGAAGTAGCTGCTCTCCAGTCGCGCCTGGATCCCGAAGCCGCCTATGCGCAGCGGCTCGCCAGGATCGGAGTCCACCCGCGATTTCTCGCGGAAGATGCGAACTTTGAAGAGGGCCTTCCACAGCGCCCAATGAGGGCGAATGCCAAGAAAGCATTCACAGAACATGATGAAGCACGAAATGTGCTGCACCGCATTCGGAGGAAGATCGTGAAGCTGTATGCCATAGACATACAACAACCCGAGGAGAAAAGGATGGAGAGGGAAAGAAAGACCCCGAGACACGTGGTCCGCAAAGACCACGCGCTCGTTCGATTGCGGGTTTGGTACCTCTTCTTTCTTCCCGAGGCGCACCCGCTTCTCAGATTCAGCCGGCAGCAGCCCCTCCCGCTGCATCTCCTTGATGCTCTTCGCGGTGGTATTGGGGGAGCGCCAGTCGCCGGCCCGAGGTGCCGGTTGCGCGGAAACGTCTCCGGATGTGGAAGCGGCAGCACCACCTCTTTTTCCTCCGGCCATGGCTAGCAGTGTGAGCTCGAGCGCAAGGAAGAAGATGAGCACGAGGAAGAAGATGGTTGAAGGCAAAGGCTGGGAAAATTTTACCGCAGCGTTAAGTCCCGTATTTATACACGAAGAGGGTCAATCTCAGCCACTCGATGTGCTACGTGGCATGTATCGCAGCCACCACGTGTGAAGATGAAACAAAGGGGCGGTGAACGTTGTTCCGTGCCACGATCTTAACAGAAGATCGTGCACATTTACTGCGCAGTTCGCGTAAAAAACGGAGGCGGCGTCTCGTTTCCCGGTCAAAAAGCTGACTAGGTGGGCCAGCCCATCTGCTACCACTCCGTCACGTCCCATCGGGAGGAGAAGAGTGCGCCATGACGTCATGGCACGCATCATCAAATTCAAGAACTTTCGAATGGACAATTCAAACACGAAAATAGCTTCGTATGAAATTCCTTCGACTAAAGGCATTTCCTTTACGAATAAGTCATGAAGCAAGACCTCTTTTAAACAAGAGAATCAACCTATACACGAAAATTCTTTCGTATAAGCGCAACAGTCCAAACATGAAAACTCTTTCCTATGGGCACGACTATCTACAGTACGAAAACTCTTTCGACTGAGTCTTAAACAATCATTCGGGTAGAAAGAACCTACCTCCATTCACGCATGATATTTCTACATCATAAAAACCTGGATTGTTTAGCCGACTAGGCACATCCGGATGCCATATTCTTCGAATATGAAGGTAAGACCCAAAAAGATCTTTCTTAAGGGCCTGGAATCGCACTCGAAAGCTGCGTCCTCCGGTACAGTTCCGTGTCAACAACACGAAGAAAAATCCTAGCGGACGCGCCAGGTACCCTCATAGGTTAAGTTCGACTCGATAAGTCCACAACGGCCCAGTCGCAACAATCACCTTATCGGGTTCGAGTCGGAGGTCTCGAATCCGTGTAGGCCAGGAATGTTTTTGCCCTAGTCGCAATTAATTGGCCCTGATCTCTCGGGAGAGCCAAGCTACTGTGCCGCATCCTTCTGCAAATAAAGCCGCAATAACAGGCACCTAAGTCGCTCGACACTCGAGCATAAGGACTCATTGCACAGGGAACACACCCTTCAAAACAGTAGGCAGCCAAGCTGTTTATTCAAGAGGAAAAGCCAGGCCAAAAAGGTTTGACCGTCTACTCGACTGGAAAATTCCCACTCGAGCAAACGCTCGGGGGCTACTGACGAAGATATGGATTCTGGATCCTGCGGATAAGGACACCCCCTCTCAGGCCCAAGGTGAAGGCCCAAGAAGAGGAGCCCTTGGAGTACTCCAGAAGGCCCACATGAAGCCCATCCGCACTAAACTTGCGGGTTAAATTAGAAAACATGTAACCGACCTAGCTAGGGTTGGAGTCCTCTCCGGGTAGAACTCGAGACCTGGCCGCCTATATAAAGCCAGGAGATCCCCCGAGAGAGGACCAAGCAATACCGCACGACCAAAAGCCTTGAACTCGAGACCTACTCTCGATTCGAGCACAACCTTTGTAACCGATCTAATCTTCAATACAGATCGACAAGAGGCAGGAGTAAGGGTTTTACCTCTACGAGGGCCCTGAACCTGGGTAAATCTCGCCCCCTGTCTAGCCGACGATTCCACCAGCGCTCATGGGTTCTCCTAATCGAAACCCGATAGGTTCATCGAAGGGATTTGTTGAGTCAGGGATTCGACAATATTGGTACTCATTTCTAGTATTAATCATTTGATTATATGTAGCATGAATAATCCTCCTTGATATCCCATGATTGTTTCAATATGCAAAACCCATCTTAGTTTTATCACCTTCATACTCGAGGACGAGCATGGGTTAAGCTTGGGGATGTTGATGCATGTAAAATGCATAGATGAATTTTGCATATTTTCACATGGTTTTCTATTACATATTGCATCATATAAGGGTATAATTCAATGTTTTATAGTATTTTGGGGTTAAATTACAAAGTCCCCCAACTTTTATGGAATTAACCCTGCCGGTCAGAAACCCCGTTTTCTATATTTTTGACGTTTCAGGGGGCAAACTTCCGCGAAATCACCTGAAAATCTGCGGGGGTCATTTTCTTGGAAGGAGAAGACTTGCGGGCGAAGGATCCACGAGAATTGGGCAAGGAGGCCCAAAAGAGGACCCTCCACGCGGCCAGATTCCTTGGCCATGTGAGAGGCCCCCTTTTGGCCCCTGTGGCCCCAATTCCTTCCATATTCGACTTACCGACTCCGTCTTGACCTAAAACCGACTATAAAAAGGGTCCCCCGTACCCTTACGGAGGAGAGCGCCGCCGAAACACCGAAACAGAGACCAGAAGTTCCAGATTGGAGGGGGAAAACTCCGGCGGGGCGCCGCCGGTGTGATCTCCTACCCCTCCAACGTCATCTTTATCGACATCTCCATGAAGAGGGAGTAGTCCACCCCAGGGCTATGGGTTTGTGGAAGTATCACTTGTATATGTCTCTCTATGTGCTTCACTAATTAGATCCGTATGAGCTGCCTCACATGATTACGGGCACCGTTGTAATTCCTATGTGGTGGATCTTTTCTATGAGTTATTGAAACTGATATTGCAATTGTTTCTCTTGAGTTATTTGAGTAGATGTATCTTATGTACCCCATTCTTATTTGCTAGCTTTGATCAATCTAGTTCTTGAGAGCGTGTGTGGGGTGATGGGTGCATTAGTTGGAGTAACGGGGGTGGCTAGTGCTGTGAAAGTGACAGAAGTTCAGCGATCCACTTAGGTTTTGTTAAACCTTTCTTAGTTACCTCACTAGGGATAAAAAGGAGTACCTTGTTACCGGGGATTTGAAGTGACACTAATCAATCTCCATGAATAGATCTAGCAAGTTCTTACTTCAACTTCATGTCACATTGCTTAAAGCTATACTCTGGTTTTTCCTTAATTATCGAGGTGTTATGATTTATTTCGCATCTTGGTGGAGTATAAGAGGGATCAATATGACCGTAGAGATCTCTATGCTAGGACGTGATGCCCATATGAAAGTACTCAATGTTAAACATGTTATTGTAATCTCACATGTAATTCTTTATGTCCACCGTCTACTTTATTTGAGAGAATGCAAGTGTGAAACCATGAACCCCGGTCCTATTTTAAATATAAGAAAACACTCTAGTTACTTTGCTGCAATTTACTTTACTTGCACTTTACTTTACTTTCATCTCCAATTCGAATTTACATTATCTCCATCACCACTTGCATCACAAAAATACAAAAACAATCCATTGCATATTTATTTTCTCATTTGCATTTAGTAGTAGATTTAATTATTGCACATTTACTTTCAGTTTTGCATTGCAATTTAGAAGTCTCACACCTTGTGCTTGACAACCACTTGGTGAGGTTGAGGGCACAAAATTCTCTACTTGTTTGCAGGATCCTGGAGGAAGCTTGGAAGACAACTGCTGAAATACTGGCTCCCCAAGAGTTCGATATAAACCCTCGAGTCACCCTCGTGGGGAAGAAGGCTTGCCACTAGCTACACACTCTGCACTTGGAGTCTCAACCTAGCCATTATTATTGTATGAAAATATATCTCGGAATGGCTATGGAAATGCCATGGTAGGTAGGTATGGTGGTTGTTTTGAGGAAGATAAATTTTGGCTTATGTGTAGAAGAACAAAGTTCTCCCACGGGGTTTAGATATACTGGCAAAGTTTGCATAAACTCTCAATGTGAGAATGGGAAATGCACAGTACCGAAGAAGCTAGCAAATATGGATGGTGGAAGTGCCAGAAAACCGCAACATAGAACTCACAAGTTAGAAGATTACAACTAAAATCATGATCTTACAAGGAATAATGAAAATCACTCCAAGAGGGTCCGTGGCAGTGACAAGTCACTATTAGCTACCCCGACTGTAGCGCGTAACAAAAATCCATTATGATTGCTGTCAGCAAAGAAAGTCATATACCATTCTCCTATCAAATGGTTAATTGAGTGTGGCACAGTTTCAACCTTTTAGACCAACCATTAATTATTTTTACTCTACTAAACCAACAAGTTTACCAATCTCAAAACAACAGCAAATAATCAAGTGAAACAGTTCAGTGATCTACAAGAATATGAAAGTTTTTCCCACTATACCATATACCACATGTAGCATTTTTTTTATTTCCATCAAGCACCATTATAAGCATGAAATATTTTACTCTTCTCCAACACCAATTAACTTATTTGAAACAAATCTCATAGATAATATTCATCAAAGACCAGAGAGCTAATCATATATAACTGAAGCAAACTGACAAGCTCTAAACAAAATACGAGTGGAAAACAAGGGCTAAACGTAGTACTAGCAAAAGGTGAACACTCAGAGAACAATAAGAGAGTGAAAACGAGAGTGTTCTAAGCAATGAAAACAGAGAGTGCCTCTCTCCCAAAAAAATATGATAGGATCCAACCATATACTACAGAAAAGAAAACAAAACAAAAGAAAACAAAACGAAAAATAAAAGACGCTCCAAGTAAAATTCATATGATGTGGTCGAATAAACATATAGTTTCACTAGAAGTGACCTGATAATTTGTTGATGAAGAAGGAGATGCCTTGGGAATCCCCAATCTTAGATACTTGAGTCTTCTTAAAATTTGCTGGGATGAACCACAGGGGCATCCCCAATCTTTGACCTTGCACTCTTCTTGATCACATTATATCACCCTATTCTCTTGAACCTTGAAAACGTCCTTCACACCACACTCAAAGAGTAATTCACATTAGAGGGTTAGTGCAACAATAAAAAATTCATGGGTTTTGTATGGAAACTAGTTCTATTTATACTTTTAAACATTAGCTAGAGCCACTGATGTTTCGTGAAGCAAAGAAATCCACTTGACATCGTAAAAGAGCAAATGCAAGAAAATGGCAGAATCTGCCAAAACCAGAACAATGTAATGACGAATTTTTTCGGGGCACTTAAGTTGCTCAAATAAAAAACTTAAAGAACAAAAAAGTCTCGGAATTAGCTGAGTAATAAGAAAAAAAAATTAGGTCATTTCGATCTTTCTCTGAATTATACGATTTTTTACGGTGGACAGCAGAAATCTGTTTTCCGCGTAGAAATCCAAAACCAACTCCACCTCTCGTTAGAAACTTTATTTGTACAACTAATACATGACAATAAATATACAAAGGAGTTTCTACAGAAGTATACAACCCCTTGACTCAAATAAAACAGAGAAAAAAACAAAGCAAAAATAAAACCATGGGTTATCTCCCAAGAACTGCTTTTATTAACGCCTTTTAGCTAGGCATGATAATTTGAGAAGATGATCACATAAGAAATATGAATTGAAGCAAAAGGGAGCAACAAGAATAAAATGTAAAACAAATTTAAGTCTAACCCACTTCCTATGAAAAAGAATCTTGTAGAAAAACAAGTCAATAAATCACAAAGTGGCTAGCATAGGAAAGCAAAACAAGTACAATTTCAAAAATTTCAACATAAAGAGGGGAATCTTAATATTGTTGAGATACATAGAACCATGTTTCCCTCTTTTATAATAAATTTTAGTAGAATCATGAATAAAATTAATAATATAACTATCACATAAAACATTCTTGTCATGAGCCACATGCATAAAATAATTAATACTCTCCACATAAGCAAAGTCATTCTTATTAATAGTAGTGGGAGAAAATTCAAAAAAATAGATATCATTATCATTCTCATCACCATAATCATCAAATATAGGAGGCATATTGCAATCATAATTAATTTTCTCCTCAATAGTAGGTGGACTGAAAATAGCATGTTCATCATTGTAAACATCATATATAGAAGGCATATCATGATCACATTAAAATTTATCATCAATAGTAGGTGGAACTAGAGTACCACAATCATTATAATCATCATATATTGGAGGCAAAGTATCATGAAAGAAAAATTCCTCCTCAAAAATTGGGGTACTACAAATATCATATTCATCAAAACCAGCTTCCCAAGCTAAGACTTTTCCATAGCATTAACAATAATGATGTTCAAAGAATTCATAATAATAACATTGCTACTAGCATGAAAATAAAGCTCCATAGGTTTTTTAATTCTCTCTTCAAAAACATCATGTCCTAATTCAATATAAAGATTGTAAAGTTCTCTCATATTTTTGTTTTTTCCATTAATCCTAACTAGTGAAAATAAAAACAAGAAACAAAAAGATATAATTGTATAATCTAAAGGAAATAACTTTGAGCACTCACACCCGAACCTCCCCGGCAAGGGCGCCAGAAAAGATCTTGATGTCTACGCACGCTTCTATTCTTGTAGACAGTGGTGGGCCTCCAAGTGCAGAGGTTTGTAGAACAGCAACAAGTTTCCCTTAAGTGGATTACCCAAGGTTTATCGAACTCCGGGAGGAAGTGGTCAAAGGTATCCCTCTCAAGCAACCTTGCAATTACAATACAAGAAGTCTCTTATGTCCCCAACACACCTAATACAATTGTCAGTTGTATAGGTGCACTAGTTCGGCGAAGAGAGAGTAAAATACAAGTGATATGGATAATTTTAAGTGATAATAGAAATCTGAAATAAAAATGGCAGCAAGCAAACGTGTAGCATAATTGATTGTAAACGGTGTTTCAATGCTTAGAAATAAGGCCTAGGGATCCAGGAAAAAGGGCGATGGCGGTGGGCGCCCGAGGGGCCCACACCACCTCCCGGCGTGGCCAGGGGTCTATCCGCGCCCAGGCATGGTGTGGTGGCTCCGGGGCCCCTCCAGGTCTCCTTTGGACTTCCTTGACCCTCCGGGACTTCTAAGACTTCTAGATTTTGAATCGTCCAATTCCGAGAATATTTCCAGAACAACTTTTCTGAAACTAAAAACAGCAGAAAACAAGAACTGGCTCTATGGCATCTTGTCAATAGGTTAGTCCCAGGAAATCGATAAAAATGACATAAATTTAAGGAAAACATGTAGCATATGGCATGAAAACAACATGAAACATCAGAAATTAAGGATGCGTTTATGACGTATCAACTACCTCAACCAATCACAAATTTCAACTCCTAGATGCTTGCTTAAGACCATAAATTTATCATTCTAGCTTGCATACGTTACTAGTTTTCATTGGATTGACAAACCCTTGGGTTGTACCATTTACACATCCTCGGTTAAATTTTCATTAAGGAAAGCCATTTTGACATCCATATGCCAGAATTCATAATCATAGTAGGAAGCTATTGCTAGTAATATTCTGACATACTTAAGCATTGCTATAGGAGAAAATGTCTCCTCATAGTCTACACCTAGAATTTGTCGAAAAACCTTTGCGACAGGGCGTGCTTTGTGGATGGTAATATCAGCATCTACATATGTCTTTCTTTTGAACATTCATTTGCATTCATCTCGTCTTCCACCTTTGGGAGGGTCGACCAATTTCTAGACTTTATTGTCATGCATGGTTCATTGGAATTTGTATCATTTATCGCTTCTTCATAGTTTGTAGGTTCACCATCCTCTAGAAGTAGAACATCCTTTCCTAGAAGAAAGGATCCACTTTAAAAACCAGTCAGGTGGTTCTCGAGTTCTTGATCCTCTTCTAGGGGTTCTGTCGAATCTCTGACTCCACAAATCCCTTAGGTGACCCTATCGGGTTTCGACTAGGAGAAGTCATGGGCGCTGGTGGAATCGTCGGCTAGACAGGGGGCGAGATTTACCCAGGTTCGGGGCCCTCGAAGAGGTAAAACCCTTACTCCTGCCTTCTGTCGATCTGTATTAGGTGATTAGATCGGTTACAGGTTGCTCGAATCGAGAGTAGATCTCGAGTTTCAAGGCTTTTTGGTCGTGCGGTACTCCTTGGTCCTCTCCTAGGGGGGCTCTCCTGGCCTTATATAGATGGCCAGGTCTCGAGTTCTACCCGGAGAGGACTCCAACCCTAGCTAGGTCGGTTACATGTTTTCTAACTTAACCCGCAAGTTTAGTGCAGGTGGGCTTCACACGGGCCTTCTAGAGTACTTCGAAGGCGCCTCTTCTTGGGCTTTGTCCCTGGGCCTGAGAGGGGGTGTCCTTACCCGCAGGGTCCAGGATCCATATCTTCGTCAGTAGCCCTCGAGCGTTTGCTCGATTGGGATTTTTCCAGTCGAGTAGACGGTCAAACCTTTCTTGATCTTTTCTGGAGGACCAGCTCGACAGTTATTGTTTAAAGGGTGCGTTCCCTGTATCATAAGTCATCGTGCTCGAGCATTGAGCAACATAAGTGCCTGTTTGTACGGCTTTTTTCACAGAAGGATGTGGCTCAGTAGCTTGGCTCTCCCGAGAGATCAGGGCCAATTAATTGCAACTAGGGCAAAAACATTCCTGGCCTACACAGATTCGAGACCTCCGACTCGAACCCGATGAGGTGATCGTTGCGACTGGGCCGTTGTGGACTTATCAAATCGAACTTAACCTATGGGGGTACCCGGCGCGTCCGCTAGGATTTTTCTTCGTGTTGTTGACACGGAATTACACCGGAGGACGCAGCTTTCGAGTGCGATTCCAGGCCCAAAAGAGAGATCTTTTCGGGTCTTACCTTCATATTCGAAGAATATGGCATCCGGATGTGCCTAGTCGGCTGAACAATCCAGGTTTTTATGATGTAAATTTATCATGTGTAAGAGAGGTAGGTTCTTCCTACCCGATCGATTTGTTTGAGTTCTATACGAAAGAAATTTCGTGCTGGAAGAAAAGCTAAGCCCATATGAAAGAGTTTTCATGTTCGGAATGTCGTGCCCATACGAAAGAGTTTTCGTGTATAGGGTATGTTTCTCTTGTTCGAAGAGGTTTTGCTTCATGAATTGTTCACGGAAAAGTTGCTTTTATCCGAAGGAATTGATGTTCGTACGAAGATACTTTCGCGTTTGAACTTCCAATCGAAAGATCTTGATTTTGAATGACGAATGCCATGACGTCATGGCGCACTCCTCTTCTCCCGATGGGACGTGACGGAGTGGCAGAAGATGGTGGCCCACCTGGTCAGCTTTTTGACCGGGAAACGAGACGTCGTTCCCGGTTTTTACGCGAGACGCGCAGTAAATGCGCACGATCTTCTGTTAAGATCGTGGCACGAAACAGCGCTGGCCGCCGCTTCGTTTCATCTTCACGCGTGGCGGCCGTGATAAGCGCCACGTGGCGCATCGTACGGCTGAGATCGTCTCGCTCCGTGTATAAGTACGGGTGTTAGCGCTACGGTAAAACTTTCCCAGCTCTCTGTCTTCATCTTCTTCCTCGCGCCTACCTTCGTATTCCTCGCGCTCGAGCTCGTGCTGCAAGCAATGGCTGGCGGAAAAAGACGCGGTGCTGTCGGCTCTGCGTCCGGTGAACCTTCTGCGCAACCCGCGCCCCGCGCCGGCAACTGGCGCTCCCCCAACACCACCGCGAAAAGCATCAAGGAGATGCAGCGGGAAGGGTTGCTGCCGGCGGAGACGGAGAAACGAGTCCGTCTCGGAAAAAAGGAAGAGGTACCCAATCCTCAATCGAACGAGCGCGTGGTCTTCGTGGACCACGTGACTCGGGGCCTTTCCTTTTCTCTTCATCCCTTCTTCCTCGGGTTGCTGTGTGTCTATGGCATACAGCTTCACGATCTTCCCCCGAACGCGGTGCAGCACATTTCGTGCTTCATCGTGTTCTGCGGATGCTTTCTCGGCATTCGCCCGCACAGGGCGCTTTGGAAGGCGCTCTTCAAAGTCCGGATCTTCCGCGAGAGATCGCGGGTGGAGTCCGAGCTCGGAGAACCGCTTCGCACGGGCGGCTTCGGGATCCAAGCTCGACAAGAAGGCAGCTACTTCAACATGCATTTTGTCGACTCCGCTCAAAGCTGGCGGAAGAGGTGGTTCTACGTCACCGACAACAGCTCGGGTGGGATTGTGGAGTTCCACCCGTTCGCTGTTCTGACAAGGTGAAAGTCCTGGGGGCACAAGATGTCAGCCGAGGAGACTCAGACCGTCGCGCCCTTACTCGCAAGAGTAGCTGCTCTCCGGGATCAGACTGCGGGAGTCGTGCTCAACGGGATGCATCTGGCGAGCATCTTTTTGAAGCGCAGGATCCAGCCACTTCAACAAAGGCCCTCCGCTATGTGGGAGTATCAAGGCTCAGAGGACCCCAGCCGAGTAAGCCGCGAGGAGCTTTCGAATGTGGAATTTGAGAAGAAAATCGCGGGTATCACTCGACTGAAGGTGGGGGAGAAATTCCCCGATTGTTCAGTTGAAGCCTTTGCCGCTTCAAATCCTCCTCCAGCCGAGGTTAGTTTCTTCCTTCTCGTCTTTGAGTTGTTCCCTTTTTGTTCTGAGTCCTAGTCGATAAGATTTTTCTCGTCTTTTTCTTGTCTTCGTAGAGCCTAGCTATGGCGGACTTCTACCCGCCAGCTGCGGGGGAGGCTGCCTCAGAGCAAGTGTCGAGTCATCAAGATGGCGCGGTTGACACCAGCGTCGCCATCGCCTCTTCAAGTTCAGAACACGATTCTTCGGATGATGTTGAAGACTCGAATGGCGCCCCTACGAAACGTCGTCGGGTAGATGAGGACGAAGCTACTTCTAAAGATAAATCCTTGGAAGCATCGCCCAGTCAAGCCCCTATCCATGCGACTCCACTTCGCTCTCTTGCTCCTTCGCCTTCGTTCCCAGTGATGACGACCGCTTGGAACGCGGACTTGCTGGATGACAACGATGAGGATGACGAGCAAGTGCTTCTTCCTTATTCTTGGTCGAACATTTTCCGTGCTTCAATATTGATGTTTTCTATCTTTCGCTGCAGACTGCAGACGATCAGTCCTCGCAGGTACGCCGCTGCCGTTCCTCCCGAAAAGAGGAATAAGGCAAAGGATGCGGGTGAAACTCCCACCGTGGGCACCGTCCAAAATTCTCCCAGAGCAGCCCCGAAGCTGCGACTGTGGAACGTGAAGCCCTTAGCTTTGCCGCCAGGACTTCAGCTTCTAAAGAAGTGACGGACAGTTCCGCGGATCCGCTCTCTCGCGCCACCGGCCAGGTAGACTTCGTCTTCTATCTTCAAATTTTCATCGGGTGCACGACAGTGCTCCCGATGGGAGTAGCCCCCGAGGCTGTAGTCGATCGCATGCGATCGGCCATAGGCTCAAAGTCTGGTTTAATTCTTCTTCATGATTTCATTTTTATCGGGTGCACGGCAGTGCTCCCGATGGGAGTAGCCCCCGAGGCTGTAGTCGATTGTAAATAATCGGGTACAGACTCCAATTTAATCCTTTTAACTCTTCCGTCTTCGTGCTTTTGCAGTCGCTTATTGATTCTCTTGCGGCGATTGGTCGCCGCGTCGTTCTCGCCGAGTCGGATTGCGAGTCACTTCGAACGGACCGTAGCCGACTTCAAACTGAAAACGACCTTCTCAAGGGTAAGCTTTATCATCTCCCTGTCTTCAGTATTCCGTACATTCTTGATTTTTGATAAGCATCTCTTTGCAGCTCGACTTGAATTTGCGGAATCCGAAAAGGTCAAACTCTCTGAGCAGGTAACTGCTCGGGAGGCTGACCTGTCGGCCATTCGACAAGAGCTGGAGGCTTCCCGCATGCAATCGGAAGATTTTAGTCGACAGCTTGCGGATGCGCGGAAGGCCTTGAAGGAGTTAGAGGAAGCTGGTAGTAAGGCCGATAACGACGTTGTCGGGTTCCTCCGTCCCCTCGCTGAACGTTTCGCGGGTAAGTGTTTTGGACTTTTGCGACTTTGATCCTTCATTTTGCTGAACTTTGCTAAGCATTATTTCCTTTCTTTGTAGGTCTTCTGGATGTTCCTCTAGAGATCCCTGGGCTCCAGCGGGTAGATGTGGTAACCGACACGCTTGCCCAGCTTAATAGGCATGCTGATGGAGTTTTCTCCTTGATTAGCGATGCTACTCAAGTGCTGGTGCAACTGCATGGTCGCCTCATCGCCAACGCCACTCCTGCACCCGCGCTAGATGATCTGTTGAAGGTCTTCTCAGAAGGCAAACTTCTGGATGCCTTCGCGGTCGCACAGTCGGAGTCTGGTGCGAAGACCGCGATCCAATTTGCTTTGGCGCACGGAGTCGAAGGTATGGAGGAGGCCTACTCATCTCTTCCAGTCGACCCCTCCACGGGCAAAAAGGTACGGCTCTCTCGTTTTGGCGAGCAAGCCGCTATTCTTGCTCGGAAGCTGTCTGAGATTTTTGCTCGACTGCGGGGAGGGGCGACTGCTGCTAGCGGGAGCACCAATGTAGCTTCATAGTTTTTCTTTTTTCTCCTTGAATGTAATGAACCTTGGGATGTATTCCCGTACCTTTGTTGTCTTTAATCAAAGAATTCGTCTTGCAATTCATTCCCCTTGTTTGTGCGTTGTCTCCCGATGGGAGTAGCCCCCGAGCGTTTGTCAGATATGCGACTAGAAATGACTCGAGTAGGGCATCTTACTTCTTTCGTTGTATTCTTCCAGGCTACTGGGTTTGCCGCGGAAACTTCGGGTGGACGTGGTACTCCAGTAAATCCACTTGTTGCCGCTGTTGGCACTTTTGCGGGCCTTCGTGATAAGGTCCAGGAGGGTGAGCGCAAGCTAAAAGCTATGCGCGGGATAGCCTATGTGGCGAAGTCCAAGCAGAAATTGGCGGCTGAACGCGAACAATTTCTGATGGATGAGTTGGCTGTAGTCGCAAGGGACTTGCTTTGTAAGTAGTGCAGCCCCCGTGCCTTTTTCTTCCTCGTTTCATTATCTGACTGAATGTGTTTTTGCTCTTCAGTCGTTAATCCGGATGACAGGGAAGAAAAGCAGTGGGTAGAAAATCATATCCTTCAAGAGGCTAGTAGCTCAAAACCTCATGCAAACAATTTTTGGTCTGATCGCAGTCGGGGTTTTGTGATGGCCACCTTGAAATTCCGAGTCCTCCAGGCGAGAATTCTCGTGAGTTCTTTTCACGAGGTCTTGGTTGCGATGAACGCTGCATTTTACCCACTCGAAAAAGGTCCCGAAGACTGGAGCTATCTTCTCAGGTTGTTTCGACGTGAAGGAGAAGTTCGCGCGTGTGTGCGCAATCAGATGACGTGCGGCGCGGTTGTAGCTCTCTCTTTTGTCCGAATATGGCACCCTGAGATAGACGTTAACTCTGTTGCTCGGCGCCCGGATTATGCAATCGAGGACATCTCGCCGTACTATGATGTTGTACGTCCTGCAGCGGAGGAGATTATCCGAATGACCTCTGAAGAGGTAGATAGAGTTTTGGCGACTGAGAACGCTCAGCGCTTTGACTGATTGTCGGATGTAAATATCCTGTAATCTGCTTATAGTTTGTAAAAAACTGTTGTGAGGTGTATAACCTTGTATTTGATGATGTTTCTTTGTGATGCTTAGTTGTAGGGTAGCCCCCGTGTGTTTTATGGGGTGTGTACCTGTAACTTGTAGCATGTAAAGAACTAGAAGCTTCGAGTGAATATGATGAGAAAATCATGTCTTTTATTGCAATGACTGAGAAGCCATGTATTCGAGCTACAGTAGTGGCTAGTATAGCCTTATTTTGTTGTCATAACAAGTAAATCTAGGGATAGAATTTGCGGAGGTGTGCAATATTCCAAGGATTGGAATAGATTCCTCCAGTCTCTGGATTTTTTAGCCTGTAGGCTCCACCTGGGATGACTTCGTGTATGATGAAGGGTCCTTCCCAAGGTGGTTCGAGCTTGTGTCCTTCCTTCTGTTTGAGCCGCAGCACCAGGTCGCGAATGCTCTGTGGCGTATGCGGCGACTATGATAGTTGCGCAAGGATTGCTGATATACTGCGGATCTTGCGAGTGCGATGTCTCGCATTTCGTCGAGTGCATCCATATCTTCTGCGAGTGCCTTGTTGGAAGTCTCTTCGCTGTAGGCTACAACTCGTGGGGCGCTGAATCGAACGTCCTCGGGAAGGACTGCTTCTGCCCCGTATACCATGAATAATGGCGTGTACTTCGTCGATCGATTAGGAGTTGTGCGGAGGCTCCAGAGTACGGAGGGTAGCTCTTCTGCCCAATGTCCTGCCGCGGGGTGTAGGCGATCAAGTAATCGCTTCTTGATGCCAGCCGAAACTAAGCCATTGGATCTTTCGACTTGTCCGTTCGTTTGCGGGTGAGCAACGGAAGCAAACTTGAAATTGATGCCTTTTTCCTCGCAGAACTGTTGTGTTTCCTTTGCTGTGAAGTTTGTACCATTGTCTGTAATGATGTCATGTGGCACACCAAATCTGCATACAATGGAGTCGAGAAACTTGACGGCGCATTGGGCGCTAGCCGAAGTTACTGGCATAGCCTCGATCCATTTGGTAAACTTGTCGACTGCGACCAGCAAGTGTGTGTATCCACCTGGTGTGGACTTGCGTAGTGGTCCAACCATGTCTAGCCCCCATTGTGCAAAGGGCCAGGCTATTGGTATCATGTGTAATTCCGTAGCAGGTGCGTGTGGCCTTGGTGCGAATCGCTGGCAGGCGTCGCATCGTTCGACCAGGCTTTTTGCATCGTTGGCTGCTGTTAGCCAGTAAAATCCTGCTCGGAAAGCTTTTCCCATTATTGTTTTCCAGCTAGCATGATGTCCGCAATCTCCTTGGTGTATGTCCTGGAGCAATTCCTTGCCATCTTCGGGTGCGATGCATCGCTGAAGTATTCCCGAGATGCTTTGCTTGTATAATTCTCCATTGACTACTCGAAAGGACTTGCTATGCCTGATTATCTGTCGAGCCTCACGTGGATCAGCCGGGAGCTGTCTATTGAGCAGGTAGTCGAGATATTTCTGCGTCCAGACTGGCTCGACCAGGAAGACCTGTCGTGATATATTATGAATAAGCTCGATAAGCGCGACCTGCGGGCTGACCTCTGTTTCTGGCGCTGCTGCAACTTTCTTCACTTTGACCGATCGCTTGATCATCCGTTCGAAGTATATTCCTGGCGGTATGGGTGTATTCGTGAAACCCATGTTTGCTAGTCTATCTGCTTCTTCGTTGCTAGATCTTGCAATGTGCTTCAGCTCGCAACCTTTAAAGCTTCCTTCGAGTAGATTGTACATGTCACGATATGCGACCATGTTTTCAGCAATGGCGTCGCATTCTTTCATCGTCTGCTGCACTATGAGATTGGAATCACCGTAGATCATTAATCGGGTAGCTCCGCAGGCGATTGCCATCTTCATCCCGTGCAACAGGGCTTCATATTCTGCGTTGTTGTTCGAGGCTGGATCGTCTGGTGGAAAGTCCAGTCGCAGGACGTATTGCAGCTTGTCTCCCCGAGGTGAAATAAGAACGATTCCAGCTCCTGCTCCTTCGTTTCTCTTGGATCCATCGAAGTACATTATCCAATTGCTCGTGTACTCGGGTGGTCCGGGCATTTGTAGCTCTGTCCATTCGCTGAGGAATTCCACGAGTACTTGAGATTTGACTGCGTTTCGTCCTGTATAGGTGATGTCCCAGGCGCCCAACTCGATGCTCCATTTTGCTATTCTTCCGGATGCCATAGGGTTGTTCATGATTGTCCCGAGTGACGCATCATTAACCACTGTAATGGCATGTTCCTGGAAATAATGTTTGAGCTTTCGGGCCGTGAGAACAACTCCATATGCCAGCTTCTGATAATGAGGGTATCGTTGCTTGCATGGCGAGAGCACTTCGCTGATGTAATATATTGGTCGTTGCACTCCGTACGCTTTGCCGTCTTCAGGTCGTTCGACCACGATTGCTGTGCTGATGACCTGGTTTGTAGCGGCTAGGTATAGGAGAAGTGGCTCCCTTTCTTGCGGTGTTGCAAGGACGTGCCTGCTTTCCAACGATCGCTTCAAGTCTGTGAACGCTTGTTTAGCTTCGGGTGTCCACTCGAATTTGTCCGTCTTCTTCAGTAATTTGTAGAAGGGTAACGCTTGCTCTCCCAATCGTGCGATGAACCTGCTTAGGGCGGCTAGTCGTCCTGCGAGCTGCTGGACTCCGCGTAGATTGGTTGGCTCCTTCATAGTCAGGATGGCTTGTATTTTCTCCGGGTTGGCTTCAATGCCTCTGGCGGATACCAGGTACCCGAGGAGTTTTCCTGCAGGGACGCCGAAAACGCATTTGGTCGGATTGAGCTTGATCCGATATGCATTAAGGGCGTCGAATGTTTCTCTGATGTCCTCGAGGAGTGTGTCCTCTACTCGAGTTTTGATGACAATGTCGTCAACGTACACTTGTACGTTCTTGCCAATGAGATTGGCGAGGCATCTTTGCATGCAGCGCTGATATGTTGCGCCTGCGTTCTTCAGCCCGAAAGGCATTGTCGTGTAGCAGTAGACACCGTGGGGTGTGATGAATGCCGTCTTCTCTTCGTCTTCCCTTTTCATTCGGATCTGATTATATCCCGAATAGGCGTCCAGGAAGGAGAGGCGTTGGTAGCCTGCCGTAGAGTCCACGATCTGGTCGATTCGTGGTAGAGGAAAATTGTCCTTGGGGCAGTGCTTATTTAACGACGTGTAGTCGATGCACACCCGAAGGATATCCGTGTTCTTCTTGGGGACCAATACCGGGTTTGCTAACCAGGTGGATATCTTGATCTCCCTGATGAAATTTGCAGATAACATTTTGTTTACTTCTTCCCCAAGCGCCTTCTGTTTGGGTTCTGAAAATCGTCGAGTCGTCTGTTTGATGGGTTTGGCATTAGGAAAGACTTCGAGTGAGTGATCGGCAAACTCCCTGGGTATTCCTGGCATATCTGAGGGCTGCCAGGCGAAAATCTCCCAGTACTCACGGAGGAGTTTGACGAGCGCGCCTTCCTATGCTGGCGAGAGGGTTGTTGAAACCATTGCTGTCTTCGCACAATCCGTCAGGTGCACTTGATGCTTGCGAGTGTCGCTGTTGGCGCTTAATTCTAGTTCAGGCGCGTTTTTCTTCGTGAGGGGCATAACGGAGTGATCCGTGGTTTTTGCCAGCTCTTGGAGTTCTTCTTGCATCCCGAAAGATTTTGCGATCTCATTAAATTCTATGTCACACTTGTCCGATTTCTGGAAGTCTCCGTCGATGGTGATCACACCGTATTCGCCGGGTAGCTTGAGCTTCGAATACGCGTAATGTGGTACGGCCATGAATCTGGCAAACGCTGTTCGACCAAGAATGGCGTGGTACTGTGAGGGCCAGTCGACGACTTCGAAGTCCAGGAATTCCCTTCTGTAGTTGCTTGGAGAGCCCAATACTACTTCTAGGTTGATTGTTCCGAGTGGACGGATTGCCTTGCCCGGAACTATCCCGTGGAAGGATGTTTCTGATTCCGTTAGGCCGTCCAGATTCTTGTTCATTCGACGGAGTGTATCCGCGTAGATGATGTTGATGCCACTGCCACCGTCCATGAATACGCGGGCCAGGTCATAATTACCAATTTGAGCTTGGATGACAAGGGCGGCGTGTCCTGGTCGATAGACTCGTGGCGGATGGTCTTTCATCGAGAACGTGATTGGCTGATCCGCCATTTTCAGGTACTCGGTTTTTGTCGGTGGTGTCTGCACTGCCATGCACAATTGCCTTGTGTTAGTCTTTTGAGCTCTGCGAGAGGGGCATACCTTCTGTATCATCGCGAGTTGTCCTGCCGGGTTCGGGTATGCATTGGCTCCATTGTTTTGTGGTGGTGGCGCAGGTAGTGCGGCTAGCGCCATGTTTGGATTTGCTAGTGGAGGTGGTGGTGGAGGCGGCTGGAATTGTTGTCCTCCTCCTGGCAGCGGCGGGTAGTTTTGGGTGGATGCAAATCTCTTCCTTGCGAGAGCATCTGAGATGTCAAGAAACTTTCGGCAATCCTTGAGGAGGTGTGTCGCCTTAGTTTTGCCCGTGCGCTTATCTGTAAACAGGTGTAGCGAGCAGTATGCATCAAGATCCTCCTCGGGGGATTTTTCTTCTGCTTTTGGTTTCCACTCGCGACTTCCACGGCGACCAGAGTCGCGGTTTCGCGTGAATTCTGCCGCCACTAATTCCTCCCTGTCCTCGTGGTCGTAGTATTTCCTTCTCTTTCTTCGTCCATGGCGGTCGTCCTCGTGTGCGGGCGACGATGCTCTTTCATTGCGTACTGTGTCTTCTCCGTTAGCCCATTTTTCGGCTATGATCATTAGCTCCCCAATGGTTTTGGGCGCGGCTCTGCCTAGCTCTTCTCGAAACGTGGTTCTTCTCGCCCCTTTGGCGAAGGCCTCAATCGCCACCTCTTCCGAGATGGTTCCTGCGGTGTTCCTAAGTGTGGTCCACCGCTGGATATATTCTCGTGTGGATTCGCCACTCTTCTGTTTGCATGCTCGTAGCTCTTCGATTGTGGCTGGCCTCTTGTAAGTCGACTGGAAATTTTTGCAGAAATCGCGGTGTAGGTCGTCCCACGATGCGTAGCAAGATTTGGGTCTTCTCTCCAGCCAACTACGGGCCGCGCCTGTAAGATGCAAATTGAGGTATTGCATGGCTGTGTTCTTGTTCCCACGTTGGAATTTTACTGCCGTGAGGTAGTCGCTTAACCACTGGGAGGGCTCGAGTGAGCCGTCGTATTTTGTCACCTCCGTGCTGAGCTTGAACCTCTTGGGTAGAGGTGCTTCACGGATGCTGCGAGCGAAACAGAGTGCTCCACAAGTTTCGTCGTCCGAGGACCTGGATGAGGAGCGCTCGCGATATCGTGAAGCTCTCGCCCTACCCACCTTCTTTTGGGCGAGATCTGATCGCGCGTCGTACTCGGACCGGTCGCGGTCGTTATCTTTCCTTGGTTCTTTGCTTCGCTTTCTCGAGCGGCTGCTGTGGTGCCGCGAGCTTTTGTCTCTCGGGCTGTCGTCGCTGCTGCTTCGACTATCGCCGCGGCGGCGGGCTTCTTTTCCTCGACCACGTCGTGGCGATTTGTCTTTTCTTGGGGATGAACTTCTGTGCCTGCGGGGCGTTTCTTTATCCTTGTCCTTCTCCTGTCGCTCCTTCTCCAATTGTTCTTCGGTCTTCTTGCGATCGTGAGAAGCGAGCCTTGCAGCCGCCAATCCTAGTCCTTTGCGAATTTGTTTGTACTGTTCCACCCGAGGGTCGCTTTCCGTCGGTTGGTTCATCTGCATGTAAGTTGCTGCGGCTAGGATCGCGGCAGCTGGGGTTTGCGGGTAGACGTTGCCGTCATCGTCGACCCTCATGAAGGAAGACGTGGTCGACCTGTCGGTCGCAGTCATGGATTTGTGGCCCCTTGACGATGTTGCGTGTCCCTTCCTCGCGGGTCGGGTACCAACCGAGGGTGCAAGGGACTGTTCGACTCGTCGCAGGCTTGATTCGTCCGCCGCTCTTCTGCGACGGGCTAGATCTGCCCGGGCTTCTTTGATGTTTGAGGCCGCTCTTACTAGGTGGTAGTGGTAGGCGGTTAGGTCCTCCTGTGAGGCTCCTGCCGCGGGTGGCTGACTCCGCCGCATGGCCTCCTTGGCCCTTTTCCAGGCCTCCCGCGAAACGTCGATTATATCGCGCTCGGTTGCGCTGAATTCGGTTTCTGAGGGCTGTTCCGATCCTGCCATGCAGACTTGGGCCAGTCGTGGCTCGTGCGTCCTAGGCGTAGATCGGAAAGCTTCCCGTACCCGAGATGGTTCCTCTGTCGAGAGGGCGTGATAGTCGACTGTGTTGAAGCGGATGGACTCGCCACTTTTCTCCATAGGAAAGCGCGAGTTGACGGCTCAGATTCAGGTTCAGATTCATCCGAGAAGTGGAGGATTCCGTCTCTGTTCGCCATGAAGTTGAAGCTCCCGAACGTCAGGGTGACGCTCTTCTCCAGATCCTCGAACACCGGGCGTGATTCCGGCGAGTGAGGCGTGACTATGACGGATCCGATCCATACAGGATTGTTCGGAGCCGTAGTCGATGGTTTCCAACGGGAGTTGGATGTCGATGAAGCCGAAGATGCCGGTGATCCAGCGCCCGCGTTCCCCACGGTCGGCGCCAATTGTCGAATCTCTGACTCCACAAATCCCTTAGGTGACCCTATCGGGTTTCGACTAGGAGAAGTCATGGGCGCTGGTGGAATCGTCGGCTAGACAGGGGGCGAGATTTACCCAGGTTCGGGGCCCTCGAAGAGGTAAAACCCTTACTCCTGCCTTCTGTCGATCTGTATTAGGTGATTAGATCGGTTACAGGTTGCTCGAATCGAGAGTAGATCTCGAGTTTCAAGGCTTTTTGGTCGTGCGGTACTCCTTGGTCCTCTCCTAGGGGGGCTCTCCTGGCCTTATATAGATGGCCAGGTCTCGAGTTCTACCCGGAGAGGACTCCAACCCTAGCTAGGTCGGTTACATGTTTTCTAACTTAACCCGCAAGTTTAGTGCAGGTGGGCTTCACACGGGCCTTCTAGATTACTTCGAAGGCGCCTCTTCTTGGGCTTTGTCCCTGGGCCTGAGAGGGGGTGTCCTTACCCGCAGGGTCCAGGATCCATATCTTCGTCAGGTTCATTCCATTGGATCTTGACAATGACATGACTTTCATCCTGCACATTATCCCTTACAATCTCTCTCGTAGATTCAAGAATCTCCTTAAGAATAATTGTTCTCGCAATGATTTCTTTTGAAAGAAAATCTTTCTCTAGGAATACACCACCTTTGGCAACAAAAACCTTGCCATCAGGTTTGTTATAAAATGTAATACCCAACAGTATTTCGGGCATACCTTATGAAGGTGCATTTGTCCGACCTAGGTTCAAGTTTGGTTACTTTTAAGCGCTAGACATAAGCCTCACAACCCAAAATGTTGGGATGTTTTAAACTAGGCTTCCTTCCCATCCATATCTCATATGGAGTACATTTAACGTACTTTCATGATGATCTTTTTAAAGTTTAAGCCGCAATTTCTAATGCAAATCTCCCAAATGATAGTGGTAAGTAAGATAGTGCCATCATAGACCTTACCGAATCCCTTAAGGTCTGGTTACGTATTTACGAAACTCCGTTCATTTGAGGAGTTTCTAGTGGCGTGAGTTGTGGAACAACTCCATGTTCCTTCATGTTTTTACTAAATCCATGACTTAAACATTCTCCTCAACAATCTGATCGTAAGTACTTTATCATCTTGTCATGTTTATTTTCTACCTCATTTTGAAACTCTATGGATTTCTCAAAGGTTTCAAACTTTTGCTTCATAAAATAGATATAATCATATCTACTCAAGTCGTCAGTAAAATTCACAAAATAAAGATAGCCACCGCGTGCAGCGATGTTCCAAGGACCACACACATCAAAGTGCATGCTTTCGAGCACTTATGTCGCCCTTTCAACTGTACCGTTGAATGGTGTGTTGGCCAGTTCTCCCATCAAGCATGATTCACATTGATCAAATTATTCCAACAACCCATCCTTATGTAGTTGTTTCATGCGAGCCCTCCCGATGTGCCGAAGAAGTCAGTGCCATGTGTAAGGATAATCTTTCACCACTCTTAGTCTTTTAGCAATAATGTGCAAAGCGTCTACTTCCTTTTCAAGATTCATTTTGAACAGACCATCCTCAACAGGGGCTGATCCATAAAACACTTTCTTATAATAAATCAGACATGAATTGTTCTCATAGTTAAAAGAGTACCCATCACGTAGGAGTAGTGACCCAAAGATAATGTTCTTTGTCAAAGCTGGGACATAGTAACAATTACTAAGTTACAGAATGAATCCTGAAGGCGGGTGGAGTTCCATGGTTCCGACAGCACAAACATGAAGTTGTGCCCCGTTACCAAGCTTCATTGGTACTTTAGCAAAACTTAATTCCCATGTTCTTTAACCCCAATTTGGAGTTTCAGACGTGAGCTACTAATCTGGTGTCAAAAGAATCACGAATCACCATGACGACCAGTCAAGTAGATGTCCAATACATGAATTATCTTGGGATGTGATACGTCCAAAATGTATCTCCATTTACGAACATTTTTGCTATTGTTTGCCTCTAAACTTGTGAGTTTTGGATAAAACTAACACGGACTAACGCTGTTTTCAGCAATTACTTTGGTGTCTCATTTTTGTGCAGAAAAATAAACTTTCGGGAAAAAGCCCAGAAAAGATCCCGAAGACCTTAAAACACCCGAAGACCCCTGGAGGCAGAAGGAGACTGCTAAGCCTCGATGGTGCTAGGAATTCTCGCTGCTTGTGATGGTGTGTTGGGATCCCAAAGAGGAGGGTGTGATGAGTGTAGCGGTAAGAACTTCCCTCAGTTAAGAACCAAGGTTATCAATCTAGTAGGAGAAAGAGGATCTTCAGAAGGTTGATGCCACTAAAGGTGATGGCTCACCAGTGTCAGCAACAACGCGGAACCTGCACACAACACAACCAAAATACTTTGTCCCAACGGTACAGTGAGGTTGTCAATATCACCGGTCTTGCTGAAAACAAACATTAGACGTATAGTGTGGAAAATAGTGTATGCTTGCAGTAAGTAAAGAAAGCAGGAAATTTTAGTGGTTTGTTTAACAGTGTAGGAAAATGGACCGGGGTTCATAGGTTCACTAGTGGTGTCTCTCCATAAAAGATAGCATGCTGGGTGAAAAAATTACAGCTAGGCAATTGACAAATAAAGGTTGCACCATAGTGCACATTCATGACATGATGACTGCTATGATATTTAGTGCGGGCATTACAACAATATACATAGACCGTAATCCAACTACATCTATGACTAATAATCCACCCTCAGGTTATCATCCGAACCCCCTTAGATATTAAGTTGCAAGCAACAGATAATTGCATTAAACAATGTGTGTAATGTAAGCAATGATTGTATACGCGGGCACTCACACCGCTGTTTTCTCCCTAGTGGCAACATCACATCCTCCCCCGTCACGTTTCTGTCACTTGAGCACAGGTGAAAAGGAGGCATGAACCCACTATCGAGCATAAATACTCCCTCTTGGAGTCACTAGCAACTACTTGGCCAGAGCAACCACTAGCAACGGAAAGAATGCAAGATCACAAATAACATATGCAATAAAAGACTATAATCAACTTGGCATAAGTTCAATATTCACCGGATCCCAGCAAACACAGCACATAGAATTACATAAGAACAATCTCGATCATGTTAGGTAGCTCACGGGATCTAAACATGGAGGCATATGAGGAGGAGACAACCATCTAGCTACTGCTATGGACCCGTAGTCTAAGGATGAAGTACTCACACATCACTCTAGAGGAAGGCATGGTGATGGAGAGGCCTCCGTTGATGATTTCCTCTCCGGCAGGGTGCCGGGAGACAGCTTCAGAACCCCCTGATCTAGGGTTGACGATGACGGCAGCTGCGGAACTTTTTGGGGATATTTTATCAGATGCCCAGGGTTTTCCGTCTGGGGGGAATAAATAGGAGAAAGGGCAAAGGCGGTGGAGCCCTGGGGGGCCCACACCACCAGCTGGCGCTGCCAAGGGGGGGGGGCGCCACCTCATGGTGTGGGCCCCCTGGTGGCCGTCTTTGACTCCTCTTCGGTCTTCTGGATGCTTCCGGGGAAAATAGGCACTTCGGGCTTTGTGGGGTCCAATTCCGAGAATATTTCCACAACAACTTTTCTGAAATAAAAAACAGCAGAAAACAGGGAACTGGAAATTGGCATCTTGTTAATAGGTTAGTCCCGGAAAACGTGTAAAAATGCTATAAAGAAGGGAGAAAACATGTAGCAATTGGTATACTATTATCATGGAGCATCAGAAATTATAGATACGTTGGAGACGTATCAAGCATCCCCAAGCTTAGTTCCTACTCGTCCTCGAGTGGGTAAACGATAAAACATAATAATTTCTGAGGTGACATGCTACTAACATAAACTTGACCATTATAATGTAAAAGCATATGTACTCTGAGATCATAGAAATTCAAACACAAACATGATAAATAGAACTTTAATAATAAAGCATAGCAAACACTTTGCATCATGAAGAGTATCTCAAATAAAGGATCATGAATAATAATGCAAAGAAAGATAAATGTTTGTTTCAAGTATAGAGAAAGCATAGCAAAGTGGTATTTCGCTAGTCCTTAAGAGTGGAACAAAACATAAATGCCACGACACCTTCAAAGTTTATGAGGAAGACTAGAGCAAATAATTTAAGAACAAACAATATCACATCATGAATCAATTATTGATTTTTATGGGACAAATGCACATAGAACTTAGAATGGCAAAAATGCTCTCTCAACTGTGCATAAAGTTAGAAGATGGAGACTCAACATAAAAGTAAAAGAAAGGCCCTTCGCGGAGGGAAGCAGGGATCACTCATGTGCTAGAGCTTTTTATTTTATTAAACAGAGGTATTAAAAGTTTGACACTCCTCCCATCCATGTTTCACAAACCATGGCTAACCGAATCCTCGGGTGCCTGCCAACAATCACATACCGTAGAGGAGTGTCTATATTTTGGGACATGTATGCTAATGTCAACGAATGGTAAATAGAAAATACAGTACGCCACAAGCCAACTGGATTCACAAGAGTGGCTCCCATGTGAAAGACGCATCTGGGTAGAAGGTCATCCCTCTTTCTCTTTTGTTTACACAATTATGCTTTCACTGATAAATCAGGGGAAAAAATAGTGAAGAGATTTTGTGTGTATTAATTTGGGGCTGGGCACCCCGCTGCCAGCTCTTCTATCATTTGGATAAGAGGATGAAGCCACTAGTCCAGGGTGTGAAATCCAATCAACAAGTGAGATAAATATTCTCCATTGACGTCCTCATGAGCAAAAACAGGAACATAAAGCAGGATTAGTTTTGAAAGTTTCAAAGGTAAACATGAGCAATTTACTTTGAGTGGCAGTTAAATACCACATGTAGGTAGGTATGGTGGACACAATGGGAAAAACTTTGGTTTAAGGGAGTTGGATGCAAGAGTAGAGCTCATACTCAGTATAGGTGGAGGCTAGCAAAAGCCTGGGAGCGACAAATCAAGAGAGCATAAGAGCCACAATCATGCATAGCGACATAAACATCATTAATTAAAGCATAAGCGGTATCACAAGTTCAAAAACTAAGTGTTCATGGAGGCTATTCATGACTGGTTCATAGTCATAAACATGGTGTGAGCATGCGCCAAGTCAACCAAATAAAACATTCAAAGGAGAATACCATAAATTTATGTTTCCTTATAACAAGAACAACTCATGAATCTTTCAATGGCATGTTAAAAAATCTCAGCTATTTGAGGCTATTCATGATACTCAATAACCACAAGGCTTTAAAACTAAAATAACATTTAGCATGGCATGAAAAAGTTCTAGCCACAGTCTATACAAGCTTCTACTTGCACTGTTATAAATTCTACTTCGAGAAGCAGTTTCTTTTCACAACAAGCACCATACAAGATATGTTTTAACAAAAATACTCTTTATGATACAGCAACAAAACATGAGAGTACTCACATAACACTACTAAAACTAACAGTTCTGATAAGAGATGCATGCAAAATAGGAGCTAAATAAATGCAGCAGCCATGCAAAGATTAAGAATACAAAGTATTCCCATGAAAAAGCGGAGCGTGTCACTCTCCAATAAAAGAATGCTGGGGTCCAACCAAGCTTATTGAAAAAATAAAAACAAACTGAAAGCAAAAAAAATAAAAGACGCTCGAAGTAAAGCACATAAGATGTGACCGAATAAAAATATAGTTTCACTAGAAGTGACCTGATAATTTGTCGATGAAGAAGGGGATGCCTTGGGCATCCCCAAGCTTAGACACTTGTGTCTTCTTGGAATTTTCTGGGATGTACCACCGGGGCATCCCCAAGCTTAGGCTCTTCACTCTTCTTGATCACGTCATATCATCCTCTTCCCTTGACCCTTGAAAACTTCCTTCACACCAAACCTCTCACAATCTTCATTAGCAACGTTAGTGCAATCGAAATAATAAATTCATATGGTTAAGTTTCAACACATGCCTAACACTCAAAAACACATTAGCTACTGCCACAACTTCTTTTAAAACTCCTTTTCTCAAAAGAACACCAAAAGAAAGAGATTAAGACGCAAATGCAATTATTGGCAGAAATCTGTCAAAACAGGACAGCAGGTAAAGATGATTTTTTTTCAAAAATCTTCTGTTGCTCAGATAAAAAAGTGGTCAACTAAGAAAAGTTGCATGCACAGCCCAGGATTACGCACAAAAAACTCAGGTCATTTTGAATTTTCTGTGATTTTATACGAAATAAACAGTGGACAACAGAAATCTATTTCCTGCGCAGAAATCCGAAATATGGTCTCAACTTTCCACTAGAGCCTTTACTTGGCTCAACAAAAACACAAAAGAAAATATACAACGGGGTTTCTAAGGAAATAGACAACACCCAGGTGCAAAGCACACAACAGAAAACAAAGGAAAACTGGTTGAAAACAGAGAAATAAAACGGGTTGTCTTCCGGTAGCGCTTTTCTTTAACGCCTTTCAGCTAGGCATAGAAAGAAACTCAAGTATTTTCAAGTGAGGCATTCAAATCAAGATTTGGCAATTCTTCAATAATGCATTGTATTTTATCTAAGTGACTTTCAGAGGCTCCTCTCTTAGTACTTTTAGGCTTACTATCTTCATCAAATAAATTCTCAGGAACAATCCAATAAAAATTCTTTTCTTGGGCTTCGTGCAGTGCCACCAATTTAAAGGGGATTGGTATTTTATCCTTGTTTTCATTACTAGATTCAGTTTTTCTAGAGCACCAACAATGTCTACACATGAGCCAAGCATATTGAAACGATCAAAGACTTTTCTAGCTTCTATAGCAACATCTTCAAATTCTTTAAGCATAGTTTCTAAGATGAAGTTTCTTTTCTCAACATCTTCAATGTTATTCAAGTTGAGGAACATATGTTGTAATATGGGATGGAGGTTAACAAACCTAGATTCTAGCATGTGAACTAAAGAAGTTGCATCAGTCTCGTAATTGGGAGCAAGTTCTACTACGGATTTTTCTCAAAGTTATCATGCTTACTAACATGATCAAAGAATTCTTTGATAGTGTCTTTTCCAAGTATAGAACCACTTCATACCGGCAAATCTTTCAAGGTAAACTTAGGGAACAACATAATGAAAAATAACAACGTAGTGACAAAAATAACAACTAGAATAAGAACTAATTTTTTTTGTGTTTTGATAAAGAGAAGCAAAACAAGACAAAAATAGAAACAATACAATAAATAAAATAAAGAGGTTGAGAGTGAGAGACTCCCCTTGCCAGAAGATTTCTTCCTCCCCGGAAACGACGCCAGAAAATCTTTTGCTATGCCTCGATGGTGCTAGGAATTCTTGCTGCTTGTGATGGCGTGTTGGGAAACCAAAGAGGAGGGTGTGATGAGTGTAGCGGTAAGAACTTCCCTCAGTTAACAACCAAGCTTATCAATCCAGTAGGATAAATAGGATCTTCGGAAGGTTGATGCCACCGACGGTGGTGATGGCTCACCGGTGTCAGCAACAACGCGGAACCTGCACACAACACAACATAAATACTTTGTCCCAACGGTACAGTGAGGTTGTCAATCTCACTGGTCTTTCTGAAAACAAAGATTAGACGTATAGTGTGGAAAATAGTGTGTGCTTGCAGTAAGTAAAGAAAGCAGGATATTGTAGTGGTTTGTTTAACAGTGTAGGAAAATTGACCGGGGTTCATAGGTTCACTAGTGGTGTCTCTCCATAAAAGATAGCATGCTGGGTGAACAAATTACACATGGGAAATTAACAAATAAAGGTTGCACCGTAGTGCACATTCATGACATGATGACTACTATAATATTTAGTGCGGGCATTACAACAATATACATAGACCGTAATCCAACTGCATTTATGACTAATAATCCACCCTCAGGTTATCATCCGAACCCTCTTAGGTATTAAGTTGCAAGCAACCGATAATTGCATTAAACAATGTGTGTAATGTAAGCAATGATTGTACACGCGGGCACTCACACGGATGTTTTCTCCCTAGTGGCAACAACACATCCTCCCCCGTCACGTTTCTGTCACTCGAGCACAGGCGAAAAGGAGGCATGAACCCACTATCGAGCATAAATACTCCCTCTTGGAGTCACTAGCAACTACTTGGCCAGAGCAACCACTAGCAACGGAAAGCATGCAAGATCACAAATAACATATGCAATAAAATACTATAATCAACTTGGCATTAGTTCAATATTCATTGGATCCCAGCAAACACAACACATAGAATTACATAAGAACAATCTCGATCATGTTAGGCAGCTCACGAGATCTAAACATGGAGGCATATGAGGAGGAGACAGCCATCTAGCTACTGCTATGGACCCGTAGTCCAAGGATTAACTACTCACACATCACTCCGGAGGCAGGCATGGTGATGGAGAGTCCTCCGGTGATGATTTCCTCTCCGGCAGGGTGCCGAGAGATAGCTTCAAAACCCCCCTGATCTAGGGTTGACGATAACGGCAGCTGCGGAACTTTTCGGGGATTTTTGATCCGGTGCCTAGGGTTTTCCATCCGGGGAATAAATAGGCAAAAGGGCAAAGGCGGTGGAGCCCTGGGGGGCCCACACCACCAGCTAGCGCGGACAAGGGGGGCGCCACCCCATGGTGTGGGCCCCCTGGTGCCTGTCTTCGACTCCTCTTCGGTCTTCTGGATGCTTCCGGGGAAAATAGGCACTTAGGGCTTTGTGGGGTCCAATTCCAAGAATTTTCCAGAACAACTTTTCTGAAATAAAAAACAGCAAAAAATAGGAAACTGACACTTGGCATCTTGTTAATAGGTTAGTCCCGGAAAACGTGTAAAAATGCTATAAAGAAGGGAGAAAACATGTAGCAATTGGCATAATATTGTCATGGATCATTAGAAATTATAGATACGTTGGAGACGTATCAGAGACCCGGAGAGGGGCCAGGAGGGGGCCACACCACCCCTAGGCGCGCCCCTTGGCCGCGCCTCCTGGTGGTGTGGGGCCCCTAGGCACCCCCTCGGGCTCCTCTTTCGACTACTTATCACCCGTAAACCTAAAACATCAGGGGGTTCGTCATATTCTACAGAAACACAACAGAGCGCCGCCACCACCTCGAAACTCAATTCGGGGAACAGAAGTTCCTGTTCTGGCACCCTGCCGGGACGGGGATTCTGAGGAGATCACCGCCATCGACACCGCCACCTCTTCTCCATCAACCATCCATGATTCCTCTGTCCATGTGTGAGTAAACCCCGCTGTAGGCTGAGAGGGATGGAAGGGATTGGATGATATCGATCATGTAATAATTTCAGATAGTTAGGGCATAGTGCCTAGTATCCGTTGTTAGTTTTATACACCATTGTTGCAACTTGTTATTCTCAATGCTTGTCACTTTGGACCTGAGTGCCATGATCTCAGATCTGAACATGTTATTGTTTCATGAGTATAATTATGTTTCTTGATCACACATGCAAGTTGTTTACACACATTGTTGTCCGGAACCCGAGGCCCCAAAGTGACATAAATTGGGACAACCAGAGGGGATAGATGTGATGTGAGGATCACATGTGTTCACGGAGTGTTAATGCTTTGCTCCGGTGCTTTATTAAAGGGAACACCTTAATTACCAGTAGTTTCCCTAGAGGCCCCGCTGCCACGGGCTGGTAGGACAAATGATGTTGTGCAAATTTCTCATTGCGAGCACGTACGACTATATTGGAACACATGCTTATGGTTCTCCTAGAACTTGGGTGCTTTATTATTATTATATGCAATGTCCATGTTATTGTTATTACATGAACTATCTTATCCATGCAACGCCCGTTCATCCACCCTCTGTGCCTACGGTATTTTCATCCTACTGTTTTCACAATTGCTACTGTTGTTTTCATGATTGCTACTATTGTTACTATTTTACTACTGCTGTTATTTCACTACTGCTGCTGCTATAAAACTGTTACCACAGATAAATTGTTGCGAGCAAGTCTACTTTCAGGTGCAGCTGAATTGACAACTCAGTTGTTAAGGCTTATAAATATTCTTTGGCTCCCCATGTGTCGAATCAATAAATTTGGGTTTTACTTCCCTCGAAGACTGTTGCGATCCCCTATACTTGTGGGTTATCAGGATGTTCAATCCCTTTAACTCCCACTAAATTTAGGTTTTCTATCTCAATCCCTTGTGGTGATACGATATTCCAATCAACAATTCTGGAGCTTTTAGCTTCCGCGGTGTTGAGCTCTTGATAAGGTCCTCTATGTCAGTCATTCCTCCAATCAAATTTTAATTTTTAATTTATCCGCTCATAGGCGGTGGGAACGACTTCAGCAATATCATTTGATTTATTTGGGCATTCATCAGAGAACCTAGATCTTCCAACAATTTATTAAAATTAATCATGCTAGCCAAATAATCAATGAGCGGATCTCCTTTATCTAACTTGCAACTAGCGAGAGAACTTGTTATCTCATGAAAAGCATCTTTAATCCTCTCTCCAAATAGGTTATGCAGCTGAGCACATCACTGCAGTGCCCTATACATGTAAGTTAGCATGAAGTTCTTTACATAACGATCATCCTTATCACTAATGTCATTATATGATATTCTTGCGGTAGTTGCATCTAGAACATAAAGTTTCCTAGATTTTCTGAGAACATTTTTTCAGATTGCAAATCCAATCCGCAATTTTCTCACCATTTAGGAGTTAAAAAATTCATCGTACAAAACAAGTTATCATTGACAACCATTATCTACAATGATAACAAATTAACTAAGACATGTTCATGATTAATTGCACTAAGTTAAAACAAATTATTAAAACTATCCACACTGAAATGGATACTCCTTGCTATTATCTTTCCAACACAATTGGATTTACCTCATTCGGAGTTTGTTTGCAAAAGTTATGAGGTTTCTAGTTCAGCCTCAATGATTAAGAAGTTGACCGGAAATTTCCAACCGGAAATGTTGGTCCTACCCGGAATATCCGGTTCTGATGAGGAGCTCGTTTTTTGGCTAAGGACTAGAGGTTTTCGGCACAGAAGTCAACCGAAGATTTGTACCGGAAATTTCCTCACCGACCGGAATTTCCGGTTGGGAAGAATTTCGGCACAGAAGTGAACCGGAAGTTTGTACCAAATTTTTTGGTAATACTGGAATATCTGGTTTTGGTCAACGGATCGAAGTTTCCAGATCTGAACAAAAACAAGCAACTGGAATATATGGTTCAAGTTTGAACCGAAAATTCTGGTCCCTTTTTCTGCACTCAAATGACTTGTTTTTGAGGGACCTATTTAAGGGGGTCTTCTTCCCCATTGGTCCCTAAGCTTCCTAAGCACAATTTCGCCCTCTCTCTCCACCATTGTTGACCTTGGAAAGCTTGCGCCTCTCCCAATCCCTCCTATGATTCTTGCATATCTTTGAGGGAGAAGTTAGAGGTGATCTAGATCTACATTTCCACCAATCCATCTTCCTTCTTAGTGAGGGAAACCTAGTAGATCTTGATCTTGGAGTTCTTGGTGTTTCTCCTTCTTTGTTCTTCCTCCCTTATTCCCCCATAAGCATTTGTTGCTTTGTTGGAATTTGAGAGTGAAGGATTTGAGCACTTGTGATCTTGCCATTTGCATCGGTTGCATCGGCTTGCTCTCTCCACGAGGATTCATGGAAGTGAAAGTTTCTGAGCTTGTTACTCTTGGGTCTTGGACCCTAGACGACTTGTGGTGTTCTTGGGAGCCTCCAATTGAGTTGTGGATGTGTGCCCCAAGATTGTGGTGACATCGAGAGCCTCCAATTGAGTTGTGGATGCGTGCCTCGAGATTGAAAGTTACCAATAGTGGAAGGTGAACTTGGCCTTTGTGGTGAGGTTCATCAAAGAATAGGGTGAGGCCTTTGTGGTGTTGAGTAGGCCTTCGTGGTGAGCTCACACCCCTCCAACGAGACGTACTCCCCTTGTGGGAGGAACTCGGGAATACATGATCGTCGCTGTGTGGCTCGGTTATTTCTATACCCGAGCTCTTTACTTATGCAATTTACTCTGTGATAGCCTTCGTGCTTGAATTTATATAACTTGATATTACCTTGTTAATTGTCTTGCTTAGAATAAGTTGTTGGTGCACCTAGTTGACCCTAGATTATTTAAGTTGTGTGCTTGTTAATTTAAACACCTAGTTTATTTTCGTATTTAGCAAGACTTAACCGGAAAAGTTTTAATCGCCTATTCACCCCCCTCTAGGAGACATCGTTACACATTCAGATATGCTTGCCGGAACTTCCGAGGAAGAAACGGCCATAAATCTGTTTGGGCATTATGTGTTTCCATCACCTGCTTAGCGGATGATTTAACGGTGTTCTGATCGTTGATTGGGTGGTGGGTGGGCGGAAAGAACTTGCTTCCCCCACAAATCCCCATAGCCTCCGCCGTTAGCCCGACAAAGATGTTGATGTAGCTGACGGGGACGACATATGAGCAAATGAGGTCGTTGCGTATCGTCGTAACCTTGTTGCCGTTGATGATGTAGCCACCATTCAGATCTGGGATGGCAGTGCCGACGGCGATTGTGTCCCCAATGCTGCCTAGGAATCCTGCTCGGAAGATAACCCCAGACGCCGCTGGCCCCACGGTGGGCGCCAACTATCAAGTTCTAGGGATTAGTTTCGTGGCAGGGGATGCCATGTCCCAGTGGTAGAGAGCATGGGGCGAGCGTAGGGGAGTTGCCGAAGGCGAGGACACAGAGCTTTTACCCAGGTTCAGGTTAGCCGGATTGGCTCCCTACATCCTGCAAAGAAGAACTATGACGACTATGCCAAACACATGTTACAGGCACCTAGGCGCAAAATGAGTCTGCCTTAGAGTTTATCTCGTCCGACTTTATGTAGACAGCCAGAGCGAGGCTTACATGAGAGATCTAAAACCACGTACAACTAAATCTAGCATCTATGGTATCTGAGTATAAAGCTAACTAGGATGGGCTTCGAGGCCGCCATATGGGACACTGTCTCCTACGCTTCGTACTACTGGGTCGCCCCGTATGGCTTCCTGCCATACCGCCTCTTGGACACCCCTGTAGTCTGTCCTTCTGAATGTCGGAGGATAACTGTTTTGGATATCTCCGACACTCAGCAACTCCACTACAGGCCCCTGCCGCGATCGTTGACCGCAAGCGCCCCAACTCCCCACCATCGGAACTAGGGTTTGCTCCCCCAACGCCTCCCCCGTAGTCCTCCGTCTATCCCGCGTCCCCACCCCACCGCGGGCTGCAGACCCACTCCTCGTCTCTCACATTCGACGAATCTCTAGGGTCAATCTTCGGGATGCTTCGGTTCCAATCGGGAAATCGCAGGCCACGGGGAGTGAAGGGGAACGAGCGAGACACATTGCGGGAGACAAAACATGCAAGGAAAGCGGACGCGTGGATGGGGAGGGGCATAAAGTAGTCTGAACACGGACATGATCACACACGGGCCCATCAATGGGTCGAGGTGCTCCGCCATGGATTGGACATGACAAGGAAGAGGGGGAGAGAGAAGGCATCCGCTTATGTAATATTTGCATATTCATTTGGCGTATTGCAACTTTTATATCTACTAGGTAATATGCCCGTGCGTTGCTACGGGTGCCTTTTATTTTAGCATGACACGATCTCGTGTATCATTTTCTACTTTTAATAATTGACCCCGAAACCGACCGACCCGTGTAATTCTAGCGTCAGATCAATCATTCCCAATTCTCCCTTCAACATAGCACACGGCAGGCGGTTTCTCTAGTCAGTCCTCAGGTTAATTTTGAAAATATCATAAACAAACATCATAAAGCTTCTATAGGAGGATTGATATGATAATGAAATAAAAATATTATTTTAAGATATCTAATTATTAGTAGAAAATTTTATTTCGTGTTGACAAGCTGATAAAAGATACTTGGATGCTATAAATATAGGAGTGCGTCAAAATTACTAAGGGCCTCTTCGGTTTGCAGAATTTTCAAAACATAGGAATAGCGAAAACAAAGGATTGTAATGTCATGCACTTCAATTCTTACCGGATTTCAAAACACACGAATTTTGTAAGAGATGTGTTTGGATGACGCGCAGGAAACAAACACAAAAATTTTGCTGAAATTGGGAGAGAGAGTAGAGAGAGATAGAGCATGAGTGCATTGGACTTCTCAAAGGAAAAAATAAAAAGAGGTTGGACATCATGTTGAGATTCCTATGAAATAGATGGCAATGAAATAGATTCATTAGAAATTTGGTGGTGTCAATTCTACAATCCAAAAGCATTTCATAGGAAAAATTCTTATGGTTTGAAATTCTCTAGAATTCCTATGAAATTCCTTTGGGCCAAAGAGGCCCTAATTAAGAAGATTGAGTGTTCAAACACTAACTTTTCTCCAATCATTGTAATTTATATCGCTTCTCATATGCCAAGTTTTGCCGGCAGATGGGAGTGACACCATTAGGCGGCAGCTCGATCGAGCTCGTTCATTTAGCTTGGTGCGCTAGCGGCATCTACTACTGCTTTTGCTGGGGCAAGCGACCAAGACAATAGGTCGATTGATTGTGAACGAAAGCAGCCGACCGCCGGCCGGTAGATTTTCCAACTCACACCGTCATATTTATTATAATTATAAGTAGTGCACCAAGGATGTCAAAGGTAGTCTCCGTCTCTTACTCTCGTTTCTTGCAAAAATCAAACTAACGACTTCACATATGTCCACTGCTAAAGCTAGCGCTCATATGGCTATAAAGGTAGGGAAACAACGTATCGATCTTTGAGCTTAGAGAAAATATTCTTTCATGGGCATGCTCCATCCGGTGTTGGGGTGGCAACCAACATATCCGAGTTAGAATGTGACATGATCTCTGGTAACCCATTGTGTAAAACCTTGTCGCCGGAGCCGTCCGACCTAACGCTCATGGTGTCGACAGTCTCAACGTTGTCCAGCCTTTCAGTCTACTCATGTAGGATGGAGAGGTTGGCCAGCACGAATAAGAATAACCACACCGCGTCGGGCTTCAGGCAGTCATCTGGGTCAGTTCCTCTCGAGACTCGTCGGCCATGCCGTCAAGCCTGTCCTCGACCTAGCGCAGGTACCGGGTCCACAAGTTCAAGGCTGAGAATGGTGCAGGTCCGTGTGGTTTTTTGGGGGCGGTTTTTCCTTTGGTAGCTGCATAGATGGGCTGAAATGGGTGCTACGAATGTTTGGTTTAGATTGAAGCGGGTCCATGCAACATGTGGTGCGGTTCCAAAACGAAGTCTATCGGACGCCGTCGTCATTTTGCTCCACGAGGACCAAACCAGTACGCGACGCAACAGGCCAAGCAGCGCATGACGCTGGCCTTCACGGTGCGCCGAAGAGCTGCGGAGCTCACGGCCCGGCCTCGCCGACGCTCCCGGAGACCAAGCGTTTGTCCGACCTCGACGATTTGGACACTGCACGTGCAAGTCTCGCTGGCCTTCTTCTACCGTGGCCGAGTCAGGGACCCTGGTCACCCAGCGGGCGTCATACGATGCTCGCTCCGCGAGGCGCTCGTGCATTACTACGGGTGGCCGGCCGGCTCAAGGAGGTGGAGGGCAAGAAGCTGATGGTCGATTGCGAGAGTGTGCTCTTTGTCGAGACCGACACTGGCATGCGGCTGGCGGAGCTGGAGGCGGCCGGGCTCAGGCCGCCATTCCCGTGCATGGACCAACTGTTGTTCGACGTGCAGGGTTCCGACGGTATGCTCTAGTGCTCATCCAGGTGACCCAACTGTTGTGCGGCGGCTTCGTCTTTGTGCTCAACAACACCCACACCATGTGCGACGCCGCCGGCATCGCGCAGTTCATGAACGCCGTCGTCGGGACACTGTGGCCGAGCTCGCCCGTGGCCTCCCGTCGCTGGAGGGACGAATATTTCTCACGTCTTTGCTGGTTGTGATGATAGCCGTGTAGGCCTATATATTACAGGAATTACCATTTTACTAACCGGATCAGATTACAGTTCCTAACAGCACAAGGAATCAGGGATGCTAACTATCTCCGGTACGTGAGAAAATTACAAAAATCTACCACAATTGGGGCAGTGGTTGCGAGTCAGTACCAATTGTGGAATTTTTTGCTAAAATCTACCAAGTCTGGGACTAACGACCACAAATTGCGCAAATTTTCTACTGATCACGTAATAACACTGGATCTGACAGATCAGCCCCACCTGTAAGCGCTGAGTAGGCAACACACGTGGAGGAGAGCTGACGTGTATGCAGGGCCCCCACCTGTCAGCCCCCAATCTTCTCGTCCTATTTTTTTTTTCTTTTTCTCCCACCCCATCTTCTCTCAGCCAGGCACGCACGCATCCATCCGTCCTTCGCTCGCCGCCAATCAGTCCAAGCTCATCGAAGCATGCCTCGCGGGCGGCCATGGATGCGTGCCCGTTCGTGCGGGTGCTAGTCGGCAACCTCGCGCTCAGAATGCCGGTGGCGCCGCCCGCCGCCGGGGCCGGCGCGGGAGTCCACCCGTTCCCCTCGCCCTGCTACTGTAAGATCCGGCTCGGGAAGATGCCGCACCAGACCGCCACCGCGCCGCTGGTGCTGTCGGAGGGTGCTGAGCAGGCGCCGTCCGGTGCCCTCGCCGCCGCGTTCCACCTGTCCAAGGCCGATTTGGAGTGGTTCGCACGGAAGCCCTCGCTCTTCCCCTCGCGCGGGGCCGCCACGCTCAAGGTGTCCGTCTACGCCGGCCGCAGGGGCACCACCTGCGGCGTTAGCTCCGGGCGGCTGCTCGGCGAGGCTACGATCTCGCTCGATCTCAAGGGCGCCGAGGCCAAGCCCGCGGTGCTGCACAGCGGCTGGATATCCGTCGGCAAACACGGCGACGGCGGTAAGGCTGCGGAGCTCAGCCTCACTGTCCGCGCGGAGCCCGACCCGCGCTTCGTGTTCGAGTTCGACGGCGAGCCCGAGTGCAGCCCGCAGGTGCTGCAGGTTCATGGCCTCGCCGGGGACGGACCGCGTCAGCCGCTCCAACCCGGGCACGTGGCTCATCCTCCGGCCGGCCGGCGACGGCGCCTGTGAGCCCTGGGGCCGCCTCGAGTGCTGGCGCGAGCGCGGCGGGCCCGGCTCGTCCAACAGCCTCGGCTACCGCTTCGATCTCCTCGTGCCCGGCGTGGACCACGCCGTCCCCATAGCGGACGCCTACTCAGCACTTACCGACGGGTCCCACCAGTCAGCACTTCATCAAAATGCGTTTAGACAAAAATTAGCGCGATTTGTGGTCGTTAGTCCCAGACTTGGTAGATTTTAGCAAAAAATTCCACAATTGGTACTGACTCGCAACCACTGCCCCAATTGTGGTAGATTTTTGTAATTTTCTCCCGGTACGTGCACCTGTTGGACGTACTCCTGGAGGTCACCGAGACAGATTTATGCACCAGAGGTGATAGTGTTTCCGATTGGGACTCGACGGAAGGAGCTTGACCACGATGTAGAAAGGCTCCCATCCGGATCCGGCCGGCTTTTTTAAGCACAAAACTTTTTTTCCTTTTCCTATCGGAACATTGAAAAGGTTATCATGCGAGAGAGGAATCCTATTGCGACGTACGGGAAACCAAGAAAAATAAACGAATAAAAAGAGAAACCTTAATGTGTAAAGATTAGGTAATGATTTGGTGGGAGGGTAATATGGTAAAATTGATGTTGGACCGGAAGAAACCTTCCTCTCTTTATTATTAGGTAAAGATTAGGTAAAGCGTAATATGTGATTTGGTGGGAGGGCAAAACGGTAAAACACGAGGTTGGACCGGAAGAAACCTTCCTCTCTTTATTATTAGGTAAAGATTTCATTCGAATTATAACTTGTAAATAAAATCTGAGATGCGATACTATGGGAGCTCGGGTAGAACAGACGTACTAGTACCGCAAATACGAGTTTAGGGTGTCCATTCTGGAGACACGTTTCTTGAGTTTTTAGTTTTTACGGGATCTGCTAGAGATGCGCTTAGGCGAAGTGCCCAGCTGGAATTGGGCCTGATTTACCCCATTAGCTTTATCTGCACCGTTAGTTTGCAGCCCAATACAGAGCATTGTTCCCTAAAGAAACAATTACCGAGCATTGCAATAGGCAGCAATACCAATTCTTTCCCCACTGACTTCTCAAAAAACAAACAAAAAAAACATTTCCACTAGCCGGTTCTCCTTCCGTGTCCCCAACGAGAATCGAAGCTCCGCCGCCTCCCCGCCGACCATCACCAGCGCTGCACCAAACCAAGGTCTCCTCTCGTCCCTCTCCACGGCAAGATCATCACCGAGTATCCCCCATTGATTTTTACCCTCCAGATTTGACGAGTTCCTTGCTCGATTTGCAGATCCACCTAACCTAACCCCTGCCTACGTCGTTCATCTTCCACGCCATGGAGGAGGACAAGGAGGAGAGTTCCAGTACGAAGTGGAGGCAGGATAACTCTTCGTCAACGGTGGCCAGCCTATTCACCGACGACCTCATCTTGGAGATCCTCTCTCGTCTTCCCGCCAGGTCCGTTCGCCGTTTCAAGTGCGTCTCTATGCCCTGGCGCGACCTCATCGCCAACCCCGTCTCAGACCCTTGCTGGCTTCCTCTACGCCGCCTGCAAGAAGAAGCACACCTTGGGCTGGAGCAATCACTTTGCCCCTGTCGCAGGCTGCGCATCCCCGGTGGACCCTTCCCTCCCTTTCCTGCAACCTAAGTACCAGTATATCGCCCTGGTGGACACCTGTCATGGACTTCTTCTCTGCTGCTGCTACAACAAGGAGGCTAGGAATGATTTCCGTTACATCGTGTGCAATCTCGCCACTGAGAAATGGATCGAGCTGCCCCCTCAACCTCAGGCAAACATAAAATACAGTGCCACACGTTTGTCTTTCGATCCGGCAGTGTCCTCCCATTTCCACGTTCTTCGAGTTCGCGAGACCATTACGGGTGTGGGAAGTTATGTCACAGGAGTTGACATCTTCTCATCGAAAACTGGAACCTGGATTCAAAGAGATAGTGGGTTGGTTGAGAAAATTACAGTGTTCGATTCGATTCGGAGTGTCTTTTTTGGCGGCATGCTGCACCTAGTTTGCAAGCTGAAACACAGAGTAAGCATTAACGAAGGATATGCGCTGCTGGTGGTGGACATGGAGGGGAAGGCGTGGAAGACTATCCCTTTGCCCGATGGCTCTGGTTGTGGTACAATTGGATTGTCACAGGGGTGCTTGTGCTATGCTAGTATAACTGGAGCTCATGTCTATTATAGCAATAGGGAGAATGATGTCCAAGCTACCAAGATAACAGTATGGTTCCTTGAGAATTATGATAGTAAAGAGTGGGTCTTGAAGCATAGTGCGGACATTGATGATTCTTTTGGCATAACCGGGTTGGACTGCAGGGTGATCGCATATCATCCAGATTGCGATACTGTCTTTTTGGTTGGACGTCATAAGTTGGCGTCATACAGTATGCAACATCAGAAATTAGTCCATATCCTTAATCTTGAGAAAAATAATCTTTGGAAATTTCTACCTTATGTTCCTCTGTTCTCAGAGGCACTGGCAGATGCAGATAGGCAGTAGTGTTATCTTCAAATGACCCCTATGCTTCCTCTGAAGATTGATTCATCTGTAGGATCTTCTGGATCTACTTGAACAAGATTGTTCGGTTTGGTGGTGCTGACACAACTGCTAGCTTAATTTTCAGTTGAGAGCAATGCCTGGTCATCCAACAGAGTAGGCATATTGTCATTTTCAAAGAAGATTGTTACTGCTTTTTTTCGTTTATCTAGCTGTTGTTCTGGAGACAATTAATGCTGTGAGGCTAAATTATGCTGTAACTTGTCTCTCTTGGCCATAATATCGAATGATTTTTATTATCTTAAATCCGAATATTATCGAGTGCAACATGTCGGTGGTAAGTGTACTGAAATGTTGAGTAGGGCTTGTGATTGGTGACGTGTGCAACATGTCGGTGGTAAGTGTACTGAAATGTTGAGTAGGGCTTGTGATTGGTGACGTGTGCAACATCTCATCTTATTCCTGTAGTACATTGGTATAGCACTTTTGAGCAAGATCTTTCTGTTCATGTTTGCTGGTAGTTAACTGATATATACATGTCATATAGGCTTGTGTTTCATCAGGTACTGTATAAAAAGATTGTGTTGACAGGAGACCCAGGCAGGGTATTTGTATCTGCTGGGGAAGTACGTGGTAAATGCTATCTTCAGGACAAGAAAACATGTGCTCGTGTAAGTTTTGTTTGTTGGTCCAGGGCTTTGGGCACCGTGTTGTGCAGGTGTTCGCTCTAACAGTCATAAGATAGAAGCCTTGTCAAATACTTGATAAGGACTACGGGCAGAATGGCACAGAATGGGGTGTGCCGATTTCGTTGATGCACTATTACTGCTGCAAAAGCTTTGTTTAGTTTATTTGTCAAATACTTAGGCTTTCTCATTCGGAAAAACAATTTCAAGTATACTTCCCTTCTCCATTCTCTGCTTGGATGATTGGCGCTTGTGTGAATTTCATTGATGTGGGTCCCGTGTGTGCTCGAATTAGATTGTTTTAGGACTCTATTTAGTTGAATTTCTTGACTCCGATGATGTTCACACTGTCTCAACTAGGACTACGAGCAGTCGGCAGTATGAACTGTTTTGCCTGAATCTACGCGTGTTAGAGGGGCGCCTTTTTCAGCTTGTACAACCAAAATTTTACATTTCGATTCACACCGAGAGGGCATGAAATTTGGCTCACTTCAACCATGTCCTGAAGAACAAAGTTCAACACGCGCGCCTAGATCTGCAACTGTGCCAAGAAATCGGCCTGCTTTCCTGTGCGGGTCGACCCAACAAGAAAGAAGCGTGTTTGGGAGTTCCGTATTTTCGAAGTATTCCGGAGATACTTGGGTTCAAGAAAACAAAACTTGGGGTTCAAAAAATATTGAAGTATTTTGTGCCGTAATAAAACTTGGCATCAACGAGATCGGGACACCCCATTTTGTGCCATGCATATCTTCTTTAGAAAATGGGGTGTGCCAAAAATGGGATCCAAGTAAATACCGTGGGTTAGCAACTGAAAATGGGGTGTGCATATTTTTATTTATTTATTTTTGACCTGAAGTTCGAAAGTTCCAAGAGTTCTCCGAAAAAACTGGAAGCCTCCGTTTAGGCGACTAGGGTTTTCGAGCGGAAGTGGCGGCGCACGTCGATCTTCATTGGCGAGTGCGCTCCGAGGCTGGGATTGAGATGTCATCGTCATCAGATCCTGGCAAGGGGAAGCACATGTCCTCTCACCGAAGTCGGCGAGGGCTCAGATGGAAGACGCCATGAAGAAATTTGATCTCACGGCAGAGGAATCAACGCCGATGGTGATCAACGATCTGGAAGATGGCAAAGTCCAGAAGTGGTCGCTCGCAGGCAAGGTATTGTACAAGAACACGCTCCACATCCAGACAATTGCTAGTGCGTTGATGCCTGCTTGGGGTAACCCTAGAGGCTTAGTCTTCCGTCCCATCGGAGAAAACAAGTTATCATTGACAACCATTATCTACAATGATAGCAAATTCACTAAGACGTGTTCATGATTAATTGCACTAAGTTAAAACAAATTATTAAAACTATCAAGTTCCCTCACACTGAAATGGATACTCCTTGCTGTTATCTTTCCAACACAATTGGATTTACCTCATTCGGAGTTCGTTTGCAAAAGTTATGAGGTTTCTAGTTCGGCCTCAATGATTAAGAAGTTGACCGGAAGTTTCCAACCGGAAATTTTGGTCCTACCCGGAATATCCGGTTCTGATGAGGAGCTCGTTTTTTGGCTAAGGACTAGAGGTTTTTGGCACAGAAGTCAACCGAAGATTTGTACAGGAAATTTCCTTACCGACCGGAATTTCCGGTTGGGAAGAATTTCGGCACAGAAGTGAACCGGAAGTTTGTACCAATTTTTTTGGTAATACCGGAATATATGGTTTTGGTCAACGGATCGAATTTTCCAGATCTAAAGAAAAACAAGCAACTGGAATATCTGGTTCAAGTTTGAACCGAAAATTTCGGTCCCTTTTTATGCACTCAAACGACTAGTTTTTGAGGGACCTATTTAAGGGGGTCTTCTTCCCCATTGGTCCCTAAGCTTCCTAAGCACGATTTCCCCCTCTCTCTCCACCATTGTTGACCTTGGAAAACTTGCGCCTCTCCCAATCCCTCCTATGATTCTTGCATATCTTTGAGGGAGAAGTTAGAGGTGATCTAGATCTACATTTCCACCAATCCATCTTCCTTCTTAGTGAGGGAAACCTAGTAGCTCTTGATCTTGGAGTTCTTGGTGTTTCTCCTCCTTTGTTCTTCCTCCCTTATTCCCCCCATAATCATTTGTTGCTTTGTTCGAATTTGAGAGTGAAGGATTTGAGCACTTGTTCTCTTGCCATTTGCATCGGTTGCATCGGCTTGCTCTCTCCACGAGGATTCATGGAAGTGAAAATTTGTGAGCTTGTTACTCTTGGGTCTTGGACCCTAGACGACTTGTGGTGTTCTTGGGAGCCTCCAATTGAGTTGTGGATGTGTGCCCCAAGATTGTGGTGACATCGAGAGCCTCCAATTGAGTTGTGGATGCGTGCCTCGAGATTGAAGGTTGTCAATAGTGGAAGGTGAACTAGGCCTTTGTGGTGAGGTTCATCGAAGAATATGGTGAGGCCTTTGTGGCGTTGAGTAGGCCTTTGTGGTGAGCTCACAACCCTCCAACGAGACGTACTCCCCTTGTGGGAGGAACTCGGGAATACATCATCGTCGCTGTGTGCCTCGGTTATTTCTATACCCGAGCTCTTTACTTATGCAATTTACTTTGTGATAGCCTTCGAGGTTGATGTTATATATCTTTCTACCACCTTGTTACTTGTCTTGCTTAGAATAAGTTGTTGGTGCACCTAGTTGACCCTAGATTATTTAGGTTGTGTGCTTATTAATTTAAACACCTAGTTTATTTTTGTATTTAGCAAGACTTAACTGGAAAAGTTTTAATCGCCTATTCACCCCCCTCTAGGAGACATCGTTGCATGTTCAGATATGCTTGCCGGAACTTCCGAGGAAGAAACGGCCATAAATCTGTTTGGGCGAGATGTGTTTCCATCACCTGCTTAGCGGATGATTTAACGGTGTTCTGCTCGTTGATTGGGTGGTGGGTGGGCGGAAAGAACTTGCTTCCCCCACAAAACCCCATAGCCTCCGCCGTTAGCCCGACAAAGATGTTGATGTAGCCGACGGGGACGACGTATGAGCAAATGAGGTGATTGTGTATCGTCGTAACCGTGTTGCCGTTGACGATGTAGCCACCATTCAGATCTGGGATGGCAGTGCCGACGGCGATTGTGTGCCCAATGCTGCCTAGGAATCCTGCTCGGAAGATAACCCTAGACGCCGCTGGCCCCACGGTAGGCGCCAACTATCGAGTTCTAGGGATTAGTTTCGTGGCAGGGGATGCCATGTCCCAGTGGTAGAGAGCATGGGGGTGAGCGTAGGGGAGTTGCCGAAGGCGAGGACACAGAGCTTTTACCCGGGTTCAGGTTAGCCGGATTGGCTCCCTACATCCTGCAAAGAAGAACTATGACGACTATGCCAAACACATGTTACGGGTACCTAGGCGCAAGATGAGTCTGCCTTAGAGTTTATCTCGTCCGACTTTATGTAGACAGCCAGAGCGAGGCTTACAGGAGAGATCTAAAACCACGTACAACTAAATCTAGCATCTATGGTATATGAGTATAAAGCTAACTAGGATGGGCTTCGAGGCCGCCATCTGGGACACTGTCTCCTGCGCTTCATACTACTGGGTCGCCCCGTATGGCTTCCTGCCATACCGCTATTGGGAATATGCCCTAGAGGCAATCATGTATGATGTAATTCCCACTATATTCATAAAGTTATTAAGTTGTCCTTGTTTTGAACATCTGATATATATCATTGAATATGTGATTCGATTGTTGAACTATGTATTCATGTTGTTCATACTAAATTGTCCTTAGTCATTAAGGTTGTGCGAGACACACACCCTAGACTAATGTGAGAGTTGGCTGATGACTCGGTTCCACTTGTCATGGGCATGGTGATGTCATTCCAACGCTCACGGACTTGGCTAAAGAGTTTAGCAAGTCGGACTGACCCACATTGAGATGCAACGATCAAGTCGTCATTTGCATGTCTCAATCAATGTAATCCTTAGACCTGAGGTTGTCGCACAATCCGAGTTGTGGATCACCGACTTAGGTTCTGTCAAACGTTGTTCTGTGACAAGGCAACTATAAAGGCAGAGTTCGGGTCGAATGAGAAGCAAGCTGCGTGATGTGGATAATCAAGATGGGATTTTGCCCCTCCGAATGGAGAGATATTCTCTAGGCCCTCTCGAGTGATATGATTCAGGAACCATGGCCATGCGCGACTCAGTTAAGTGTTAACTGTGTCGATTGACTAAGAGTTAGTCAGATGAATCACATATCACGGATCGAGAAGAGAGTTGAACTATTTAAGGGATGACGATAAAATCGCCTATAGTTTGACAAGGTATATCGTGAGGCAAAAGGGACTAAGATGAATATCACATTGAAAGGTATGTCGTCATGACTCAATGGGACTTGGGAGTCGGCACGTTCTGCTAGGAGCCGCTACCGATTGATCGATTGGGAGTTGGACTCCAATCGTGTCCAAGTCGCCATGAGCCTACAGGGTCACACACTTAAGAGCGGGAGCAAGTATTGGTTGGGTTGGACCCGAACCGGAAATGGACTGATTTTGTGAGTCGGACTCACAAAGGGAATGGGCCACAAGTGTTGTGCAGCCACTACCATACGCTATATAAAGAGGGGCGCAGGTTGCCCAGCGGGCACGTTAGTCCACTCTCCCATGCGTTGGGAACCCTAGCCCCACTCAGTCCAGCCGTCGCACCGGACCTAGCAGTCCGCCGTCGGAGCTCCTCCTCGTACGTGTGGATACCGGCAGAGGTGCTGTACATTCAGCACTTCGACGTTCGAGGGATTGGATCGGCCGGACCGGATCGGATCGTGGGACTGCACTGCCCCGACGTGCTGCATCGATAATCCGCACCTGCGCGTCTAGTGGTAATACTCGTGGCCTTCTACCTCGGCTAGATCTTGGAAGTACCGCGTAGGAAAAGTTTTCGTTTATCTCTACGCGTTCCAACAACCGCCTCTTGGACACCCCTGTAGTCTGTCCTTCTGAATGTCGGAGGATAACTGTTTTGGATATCTCCGACACTCAGCAACTCCACTACAGGCCCCTGCCGCGATCGTTGACAGCAAGCGCCCCAACTCCCCACCATCGGATCTAGGGTTTGCTCCCCCAGCGCCTCCCTCGCAGTCCTCCGTCTATCCCGCGTCCTCACACCACCGCGGGCTGCAGACCCACTCCTCCTCCCTCACATTCGGCGAATCTCTAGGGTCAATCTCCGGGATGCTTTGGTTCCAATCGGGAAATCGCAGACCACGAGGAGTGAAGGGGAACGAGCGAGACACATTGCGGGAGACAAAACAGGCAAGGAAAGCGGACGCGTGGATGGGGAGGGGCATAAAGTAGTCTGAACACGGACATGATCACACACGGGCTCGGCAATGGGGGAATCGAGGTGCCCCGCCATGGATTGGACATGACAAGGAAGAGGGGGAGAGAGAAGACATCCGCTTATGTAATATTTGCATATTCATTTGGCGTATTGCAACTTTTATATCTATTTCATTCGAATTATAACTTGTAAATAAAATCTGAGATGCGATACTATGGGAGCTCGGGTAGAACAGAGTACTCGTACCGCAAATACGAGTTTAGGGTGTCCGTTCTGGAGACACATTTTCCGAGTTTTTAGTTTTTACGCGATCTGCTAGAGATGCGCTTAGGCGAAGTGCCCAGCTGGAATTGGGCCTGATTTGCCCCATTAGCTTTATCTGCACCGTTAGTTTGCAGCCCAATACAGAGCATTGTTCCCTAAAAAAAACAATTACCGAGCATTGCAATAGGCAGCAATACCAATTCTTTCCCCACTGACTTCTCAAAAAACAAAAACAAAAACATTTCCACTAGCCGGTTCTCCTTCCTTGTCCCCAACGAGAATCGCCTCCCCGCCGCCTCCCCGCCGACCATCACCAGCGCTGCACCAAACCAAGGTATCCTCTCGTCCCTCTCCACGGCAAGATCATCACCGAGTATCCCCCATTGATTTTTACCCTCCAGATTTGACGAGTTCCTTGCTCGATTTGCAGATCCACCTAACCTAACCCCTGCCTACGTCGTTCATCTTCCACGCCATGGAGGAGGACAAGGCGGAGAGTTCCAGTACGAAGTGGAGGCAGGATAACTCTTCGTCAACGGTGGCCAGCCTATTCACCGACGACCTCATCTTGGAGATCCTCTCTCGTCTTCCCGCCAGGTCCGTTCGCCGTTTCAAGTGCGTCTCTACCCCCTGGCGCGACCTCGTCGCCGATCCCGTCCACCGCAAAATGCTACCTCAGACCCTTGCTGGCTTCCTCTACGCCGCCCTCAAGAATGAACACACCTTGGACCGAAGCAACCACTTTGCCCGTGTCGCAGGCTGCGCATCCCCGGTGGACCCTTCCCTCCCTTTCCCGCAACCTCACAAGTACCAGTATATCGCCCTGGTGGACACCTGTCATGGACTTCTTCTCTGCTGCTGCTACAACAAGGAGGCTATGAATGATTTCCGTTACATCGTATGCAATCCCGCCACTGAGAAGTGGATCGAGCTGCCCCCTCAACCTCAGGCAAACATAAAATACAGTGCCACACGTTTGGCTTTCGATCCGGCAGTGTCCTCCCATTTTCACGTTCTTCGAGTTCGCGAGACCATTACGGACGTGGGAAGTTATGTCACAGGAGTTGACATCTTCTCATCGAAAACTGGAACCTGGATTCAAAGAGATAGTGGGTTAGTTGAGAAGATTACAGTGTTCAATTCGATTCGGAGTGTCTTTTTTGGCGGCATGCTGCACCTAGTTTGCAAGCTGAAACACATAGTAAGCATTAACGAAGGATATGCGCTGGTGGTGGTGGACATGGAGGGGAAGGCGTGGAAGACTATCCCTTTACCCGCTGGCTCTGGTTGTGGTACAATTGGATTGTCACAGGGGTGCTTGTGCTATGCTAGTATAACTGGACCTCTTGTCTATTATAGCAATAGGGAGAATGATGTCCAAGCTACCAAGATAACACTATGGTTCCTTGAGAATTATGATAGTAAAGAGTGGGTCTTGAAGCATAGTGCGGACATTGATGATTCCTTTGGCATAACCGGGTTGGACTGCAGGGTGATCGCATATCATCCAGATTGCGATACTGTCTTTTTGGTTGGACGTCATAAGTTGGCGTCATACAGTATGCAACATCAGAAATTAGTCCATATCCTTAATCTTGAGAAAAATAGTATTGGGATATTTCTACCTTATGTTCCTCTGTTCTCAGAGGCACTGGCAGATGCAGATAGGCAGTAGTGTTACCTTCAAATGACCCATATGCTTCCTCTGAAGATTGATTCATCTGTAGGATCTTCTGGATCTACTTGAACTAGATTGTTCGGTTTGCTGGTGCTGACACAACTGCTAGCTTAATTTTCAGTTGAGAGCAATGCCTGGTCATCCAACAGAGTAGGCATATCGTCATTTCCAAAGAAGATTGTTACTGCTTTTTTTCGTTTATCTAGCTGTTGTTCTGGAGACAATTAATGCTGTGAGGCTAAATTATGCTGTAACTTGTCTCTCTTGGCCATAATATCGAATGATTTTTATTATCTTAAATCCGAATATTATTGAGTGCAACATGTCGGTGGTAAGTGTACTGAAATGTTGAGTAGGGCTTGTGATTGGTGACGTGTGCAACATCTCATCTTATTCCTGTAGTACATTGGTATAGCACTTGCTTTGAGCAAGCTCTTTCTTTTCATGTTTGCTGGAAGTTAATGATTTCAGTCTGCTGCAGTTGAGGGGTCCGGTGAATCTTTGGCAAGCTGATCTGTTTAACCTAAGAGACTGATATTTGCATGTCATATAGGCTTGTGTTTCATCAGGTACTGTATAAAAACCCAGGCAGGGTATTTGTATCTGCTGGGAAAGTACGTGGTAAATGCTCCGTCATGTACAAATTAACCATGGGTATTGATAATCGTGAACTTTTCCATCAAGATGTCTTCCATTCTCAAAGATTTGCATTACTCCATAAGCAAGCATTTAAGCAAAGGGACGACTTCCGCAAATCTGTTTGTACTTATATCTCATAACTATCTTGTGAACTGTATATGATTTCTTTTTGCGAAGAGTCAAGGGGGTGAAGGTGAGGTGAGGATTGAAGCGGAGGGACGCGATATGGAACTATGGACTGACAAGAAGATGCATCGGTGTTTTTTTTCATTTGAACAGTGAGCGCCCCCGAGGGGCAGAACCTTCAATGATAAAAAACGGTGGATGTACATGAAATTACAGAGGACCTCAGGAAATAAGAGAAATACATATAAGTCCTCAGCATTTGTAAGAAGGCCCCTGCAGAAAAATCTGAAAAAGCAATCGAGACCTCCTTCTCCACCGCGGAGCAGAGAGCGATGCTGCTGCAGCCATGGACTTCGACGGGGACAAAGCCACTTGCCTCCATCCCGGCAACCCCATCAGCAAGCACGCTCCAACAGGGCCTCACAAGGGAGGTTGAAACGCCGATCTTCGGCTTGAACGGCCAACTGTTGGCCATGGATAACGGAGATCCATCGAGGATAACCGCTGAGATGCTCCAATCGTAGGTTCTTGAACTCGAACACCACCCTAGATTGCTCTCCATCCGCCTATCCATCTCCTGCAACACCACCATGGCGTCCCAGAAGGAGAGAAAACAAGCGGCCTTCGAGATCACCAGACTGATGCAAGCACAACCACACCGCCTCGAAGAAGTCGGCTCACCATCGAACCCAGAGTACCTGCCACGGACCTGAGGAGGCGAGCGGAGAGGATGACGGTGAAGAAGTACCACGTAGTCGGACTTATTGAGGCAGAGGTCAGTCCCCACCCTTCTCCTTCTCAACCCGAGAGCGTGGAGAGAGGTAAAGTCCAACCACTCCGACGAGATGACCGCCCTCTCGCCGGCAGCGCTGCCCTTGCAGGCCTTATTTTCGGAGATGCTCTCCACCTTGTCCACCGCTTGCGACGCCGCACGCCACCTCAACGCCGCGGAAACGGAGCAAAGCTTCGAGGGCCCCCATCCATGGCTGTAGAGGATCGGGGATCTACTCCACAGCAACACCACAAAGGGAACCCTAGAACTACATCTGTAGGTTCTTCTGCTCATGTGGTACAGAAGAAACATTACCCGCCCAACAAGCCTAAATATAACAAGAAGAAATCCGAGGGTAAAGGCAAGCCCGATGGCAAGTTTAAGCCGTCGCACTCTACCAACTTCAAGAAGAGAAAGGGGTCATGTCACGTTTGCGGTGATCCGACCCATTGGGCTCCAAAGTGCCCTAAGCGTTATGAGCTGAAGCAGCAGGAGAACAGCGGCAAGACCGCTAATGTTGTCATGGCTAACATTGAGATGAAGGACTCTGGGTACGGTATAGTTCCCATTATTCTTTCAGTTTGTCATTCACCTGAATGGTTAATTGACACAGGTGCCAATGTACATGTTTGTGCTGATGCTTCTATGTTCTCTTCTTATCAGGTCACAGGGACTTCCCCCGTGCTGATGGGGAACGGGTCACATGCTACTGTTCGTGGTGTTGGTACGGTCGATCTGAAGTTTACTTCGGGGAAGATCGTGCGACTGAAGAACGTTCATTATGTGCCCTCCATCAATAAAAATCTCGTCAGCGGCTCACGTTTATGTCGAGATGGTTTTAAGTTGGTTTTCGAGTCTAATAAAGTTGTAATTTCCAAGTATGGACAATTTATTGGTAAAGGCTATGAGTGCGGAGGCTTGTTCCGCTTATCCTTGTCAGATATTTGCACCAAAGTTATTAATAATGTTTGCCACGATAATGATTGTGGTGTTTGGCATTCACGACTTTGTCACATTAATTTTGGTTGCATGACGCGGTTAGCAAATATGAGTTTAATTCCGAAATTCAGTACTATTAAAGGTTCCAAATGTCAAGTGTGTGTTCAAGCTAAGCAACCTCGCAAATCTCATAAGACTGCGGAGGCGAGAGACTTGGCACCACTAGAACTTATACATTCTGATCTTTGTGAGATGAATGGCGTATTGACAAAAGGTGGAAAGAAATATTTTATGACACTTATTGATGACTCCACTAGATATTGTTATGTGTATCTTCTGAAATCTAAAGATGAAGCTTTAACTTATTTCAAGAACTATAAGGCCGAAGCAGAGAACCAACTTGATCGTAAAATTAAACGGCTTAGGTCTGATCGTGGTGGAGAGTATTTTTCCAACGAGTTTAATTCTTTTTATGCTGAACACGGTATTATTCATGAGAGGACGCCTCCCTACTCACCTCAGTCAAATGGGGTGGCTGAAAGAAAGAACCGAACGCTGTCTGATTTGGTTAACGCCATGTTAGACACTTCGGGTCTCTCCAAGGCATGGTGGGGGGAGGCGCTAATGACTGCATGTCATGTCCTAAACCGAGTTCCCACAAAGAATAAAACCATTACTCCATTTGAGGAATGGGAAAGGAAAAGGTTGAAACTCTCCTACCTACGTACTTGGGGTTGTTTGGCGAAAGTCAATATACCAATTCCCAAGAAGCGCAAGCTTGGACCTAAAACCGTAGATTGTGTTCTTCTGGGCTATGCTTTTAATAGCATTGGTTATAGATTCTTGATAGTAAAATCTGAGGTATCCGACATGCATGTTGGTACGATTATGGAGTCGAATGATGCGACTTTCTTTGAGAACATATTTCCTATGAAGGATATGTCTAGCTCATCAAATCAGGAGAAACCTGTTTCATCTAGTCAGGAATTAGCTGAGATTTCTGAATCCACCATTCCGATAGAACACGTTGAGAATCCCGAGGAGGATGACAATGAACTTCCTGTAAGGAGCAAGAGACAGAGGACTACAAAGTCCTTTGGTAATGATTTCATTGTGTACCTCGTGGATGACACACCCAAGACTATTTCAGAAGCCTATGCGTCTCTTGATGCTGACTACTGGAAGGAGGCTGTTCGTTGCGAGATGGATTCCATCTTGGCTAACGGAACCTGGGAAATCACTGATCGTCCTTATGGGTGTAAACCTGTAGGATGTAAGTGGGTGTTCAAGAAAAAGCTTAGGCCTGATGGTACAATTGAAAAGTACAAGGCAAGGCTTGTGGCCAAGGGTTATACCCAGAAAGAAGGTGAAGACTTCTTTGATACTTACTCACCTGTGGCTAGACTGACCACCATTCGTGTGCTACTCTCACTGGCTGCCTCGCACGGTCTTCTCGTTCATCAAATGGACGTTAAGACGGCTTTCCTTAATGGAGAGTTGGACGAGGAAATTTACATGGAGCAGCCAGATGGTTTCGTAGTACCCGGTCAGGAAGGCAAAGTGTGTAAGTTATTGAAGTCATTATACGGCCTCAAGCAAGCACCTAAGCAATGGCACGAGAAGTTTGAAAGGACTTTGACTGCTGAAGGCTTTGTTGTAAACGAAGCTGATAAATGTGTGTACTATCGCCATGGTGGGGGCGAGGGAGTTATTCTATGTCTATACGTTGATGACATATTGATCTTTGGGACCAATCTTGATTTAATCAAGGAAGTTAAGGATTTCTTATCTCGCTGTTTTGAGATGAAGGATCTAGGAGTAGCTGATGTTATCTTGAACATCAAGCTGTTGAGAGATGATAATGGTGGGATCACACTGCTTCAATCTCACTATGTGGAAAAGGTCTTGAGTCGCTTCGGGTATAGTGACTGCAAGCCTTCTTCAACTCCATATGATGCTAGTTTGTTGCTTCGAAAGAATCAACGGATTACTAGAGATCAACTGAGATATTCTCATATTATAGGCTCGCTTATGTATTTGGCGAGTGCCACGAGGCCTGACATCTCTTTTGCTGTGAGCAAATTGAGCCGGTTTGTTTCCAATCCGGGAGATGATCATTGGCGTGCGCTTGAGAGAGTTATGCGCTATTTAAAAGGCACTGCGAGCTATGGAATTCACTATACCGGAAACCCGAGGGTTCTGGAAGGATATAGTGATTCTAATTGGATATCTGATGCTGATGAGCTTAAGGCCACTAGTGGTTGTGTTTTTACACTGGTGGTGGCGCTGTTTCCTGGAAGTCTTGCAAGCAGACCATTTTAACGAGGTCAACTATGGAAGCAGAACTCGCAGCACTAGACACAGCCACTGTTGAGGCAGAGTGGCTTCGTGAGCTCTTGATGGACTTGCCTATGGTTGAAAAGCCAATACCCGCAATCCTAATGAACTGTGATAATCAAACTGTGATCGTCAAAGTGAACAGTTCTAAGGATAATGCAAAGTCATCAAGACATGTGAAGAGGAGATTAAAATCTGTCAGGAAATTGAAGAACTCCGGAGTTATTGCGTTGGATTATATCCAAACGTCTATGAACTTGGCAGATCCCTTCACAAAGGGTTTATCACGGAATGTGATAGATAATGCATCGAGGGAGATGGGTTTGAGGCCCACGTTATGAGTTGACCACAGTGGTAACCCACTCTATGTGATCGGAGATCCCGTGAATTAGAAGTGGGAGACAAGCTGTTGGTCAGCTGAGAGGAGAGTATCCTTATATTTTATTCCACTCCATAAAAGATGCAATACTCTCCTGATCTGTATGGTAGGTTGACATTTGTCTTAATGTGTTCCAAGTGGCTTATATATATAAGCAGAGATGTGTCCTACAGAACATCTCCTGAGGAACTCACCTATATGAGTCTGACTGTTAAACGTCGCAGTCTATGAGAATCGGGTGCTCTCTAATAAACTCATGAAAGGCCTTCGGAGTATGACGCATACGCTCCAAACCGCGGGGAAGGCTTGCGGCAGCCTAGTATCGGTTCAGACGTTGTGTGAAACTAGTATCACAGCAAACTTGTAGTTCAAGGCGTAGTCCACTATTCAAGTTGTGAACTAGTGTAGCATGATGTTCTAAGTGGAAGTTCAACTTAACAGTCTCCACTAACACCGGTATATAAACAATGTTTTGGAACAGAGTTTATGAAATGTGCTAATGACACTTTGTGGGGGATTGTTGGAATTATGTATGGGCTATGTATATGGGCTCACATGTCTAGCCCACTAAGCCCACTAAAATCCTGAAATTGTCATGGCCCATTCATGAATAATAAGTGGAGGGAGTGGGACTAAAGTTTAGTCCCACATTGCTAGTTTGGAGAGAGTGGAAGCACCTTATAAGGTGAGTCATTCTAGCTCATGTATGAGTAGGCAAGGCAAGAGGAGAGGCGTGCCACACGCGCGCTCCTCCTCCCCCGCCGCCCGCCTCGCCACGCCTCGAGGCTTCCGTTTCCTTTCTGGATCGTGGAGCCGAACCGACTCAGACGTGGAGTTACGCCCACATCTCTCCCAGCCCGCATATAAATACGCGCATACGGTAAACCCTAGCCGCCACTTCGTCATACCGTTCCAAAACACTGCGCCGCCAATTCAAGTCTTCTCCATCCCTCTTTCCGGCGTGCACCGCGAGAAGAGACAGCAGGCCTCCGGAACCCCGCCTCTTGTGATCCTGTACGGGAGAGGGGCGATCAGGTTTTTGGGGAGCGCATGAGCGCGACTGCTGACGGCGACTACTTCCCCAACGACGATTTCTTCCCCGACCTCGGCAACCTCTTCATCGACGACATGGCCGACGTGGACAACAACAATGGCGGTGCCGCTACCGCTCCATCGTACGTAACTCTATTCCATCTGTATAAGATACTCCTGGAATTCTTATGTCTAGTTCTAGCTATAGATTGGATCAGTCTGTCTACTGTACTAGATCTAGATATTTGCATGATTACTGTATTTGCTACTGTCGCAATTCATCTGCTGCTATTTCGAATTAAATCATGTGCTAAATTGCTAATATATTCAACAGTTATATGGTTTGGTAGGTAGACAGTAGAGTGATACATTGGTGACTAGACTAGACGGAACTGGAATTCCTTCCGAGACAGGGAACACATAAAGCAGGAAGTGAACACCAAATCCTCTTACCTTGGACTCCTTACACAGCTTTTAAGTCTAAGCTTTTCATGATCCAAAGGAAAAGCACTTGGCGTCTCCGGTCACACGATGCATGGCTGCTGGTAGTTGTGCTGCACGAGAAAGCTGCAGCTAGCGCTGAGGCCTCCCCTATATACGGAGCTGCATCATGGCTGCATATCTGCCGTTCCCGGACACGCATACATCCGTTCGAGTTTGGACCTCTCTCCGGTGGATTGGTTACGCCGGCGACGTACGATGATATCGGAGAGCCTGGCGGTGCTGGTGTCCATGCTAGCTCCCCTGCTCGTCGTCATGGGCGTGGCCGCGGTGGTCGTGTCGGCGTCGGTGGGCGGCGGCGCGCGCGAAGTCGATGCGCACGTGAACGCGCAGGCGAGGGAGTGGGCGCGGTTCGTGTTCGGTTCCTCCGACGACGCCAACCAGCTCGTGGAGGATGCACGCGGCCGTGCCGACTCCCAGGGGCGCGTGGAGGTGCTGAGCTAGCAGCCGTGCACCACGCACGGTTCACGCGCCGTTACTCTCGCTGTGCGAATCAGTGGACGCCAGGACTCGTGTGTCTCTAGCATTCTCGTCAGGCTCTTTTGGATGTTCTTGAATTATGTTGTTCAATTTTCTGGTGCTCTGCTGACATACTAACTGCTAGCTTTATTGTCAGTACTTGGGAACGATGCCTGGTCAGGCATATAGTCATTTTCAAAGAACATTGTTACTACTGTTTTTATTTGTCTAGCTGCTGTTCTGGACTTGATTAGTTCCGTGAGGCTAAAGTATGCCGTAACTTTGCTCTCTTGGCCATAACATCGAATGATTTTGATTTATCCTAAATCCTAATATTAGCGAGTGCTACTGAAAAGTTTAGTACGACTTGTGATGAGTGCAACATCTAATCATATTCCTGCAGTATGGTTTTTCAACTTGCGTTGAGCAAGCTCTTATTTTTCATGTTCGCTCTAGTTAACAAATTCAGTCTGCTGCAGTTGATGAATTCAGTCGAGCTTCGGCGACCTGACCTGCTACCCTTAAGAGACTGAAATATACGTGACATGTAGGCTTGTGTTTCAGGTATAAATAGTGGGTATTGGCAGGAGCCCGAGCATGGCATTTGTATCTGCCAGTGCCAGGGAGGTACTCCCTCCGTTCAACAAAAGATGATTTTCACTTATCTAGATATGGATGTATCTAGACATTTAGTGTCTAGATACATCTATATGTAGACAAATGCAAGTCATCTATTTTTGAACGGAGGGAGTAGTAGATTCTAACTTCAGGACAATAAAACATGTACTCCTACTCGTATAGGTCTGTTTGTCTTCAGAGACTTAGTGTTCGCTCTAACAGTCATACAGATACTCCATGTGGTGTGCCGATCTCGTTTCTGCACAATTGCTGCTGCAAAAACATCTTTATTTAATTTTCAGAAGCTGGTCAAAGACTTGACGATGTTCACAAAGACCCAACTATGAACAATCGAGAGTATTCACTTAGGCGCGTGCTGAGCGTCCTCCGGAGGATCTGAATTTTCGATCCTCTGCAGGGAGCGCTCGACACGTGTCCAGCTCCATGGCGCACAGCGCACTGACGCACGCAGGTAAGGCAGAGGAAAAAAGAACACTCATTCCCCACACGAAACGGAACGGCTCGCGCTCGGTGCCGCACGGAGATCCGCCTTGCTTGGCCCTCCGGCGGCAAGGAAGTTAGAGCGCCGCCCTCGCAGTACCACGCCGGTAGCAACCTTGTCGGCCCCTGGTAGCACCTCTACTCCACGACGGCCGCAGCACCCGACGTCCAGCTCCGGCGAGGCGGCAACCAACGTCCGGCTCCGTTCACCGTCGAGGGCACCGCGGCTCACCGGCGTGAGCAACTCCATTCCGCCGTGGGCAGCAACGCCGGTGGCCGTGGAGAGCAATTCCGCTCGCCGTGGGGAGCATCCCGGCTCACCGTGGAGAGCAGCGGCGGTGGTCCTGGTGAGCAACCCCGGTGGGCGTGGAGAGCAACCCCACTCGCCGTGGGGAGCAGCGGCGGTGGCCGTGGTGAGCATCTCCGGCCGCCTTCATGAGCACTTCTGGCGGCCCGCGGGAGCATCTCTGGCGGCGTCCCACGGGAGCATCTCCGTCGCCTATGTGAGCACTTCCGGCGGCGCGCGGGAGCATCTCCGGCCGCCTGCGGGAGCACCTTCTCTTCCTTTTGGCAGCACAACCACCGTGGCATGGGAGCACCTCGGCAATCCCCGGGTGACACAGAGCGGTTTCCATTCACTTATGTTGCCCGAATCCACGTGTAATTGTGAAGGAACAAGTTCAACACGGACGGCTAGGTTTGTAATTGTGCCACGAAATCTTTCTGCTTTCCTATCTGGTCCCACCCAAAAAACAGAGACATTCATGTGAACAAGTTCTCCTTCCGCTAAAATAAAATAAAATGAGGCATAGCATTACATTTGTAACCTACTTTACATAATGATAATTATTATATATTTATGACTCAATCAAAAAAAAATGGACGAATTGTTTAGTGGTTACATTGACATTATCGAATGCCAAAAGATACTACTCCCTCCGATCCTAAAAAGTGTAGCGAGTTGGCCTATTAAGTTGTATGTAATCGGTTGATTTGTGGCGACACTTTTTTAGAATCGGAGGGAGTACCCTAGTAGGCCGTTCTACGCAAGGATCTGGTGCTCGTCGTAGTGTAGCCTCCTTCTTCTCTTAGCTTGTCCTTGGTCCGCATTGTTAGAGGATCTCCTCAACACTTTGTTTCGTTTGTAATTGCCGTTGTAGAACTCTAAGCTTTGTTAATTCAAAGCTGGGCATTAGTGCCTTTTATCTAAAAAAGCAAAATGGTGGTTTGTTCAGATATTTGTACGTGTTATTTTGAAAGATTCAAGAATTTTAGTAATCATTTTTATTTTGATCCTGAGATTGGTGGAATTCCTCAGTGGATTAGTTTGATAAAAACAAATAACTAAAGAATGGTATAATATATCAAACAATTTGTTTTCCAATACATAAATTAATTGTTTTCCTATACAATTTTTTTGATAAAATACTAAGTGTGCATCGGAAAATTTAAATGAACGCCGATGACCCCATCCTCCCCCAACCCCTGTCTCTCCCTCAGGGTTCACATGGGGTATCCTGACCCCTACACGCTGTAGAGTCCCCTGCCAACCCCTCACCATCGCATCGAGGGGCACCCGAGAAATGCCTAGGCAATGCGGGAGGTGGCAGGGCCTATTCTCGGTAGCAACCCCTTATGTGATATTCATGCGCACTCTTGTATGAACCTCGTTAACAGACATGCATAGATGATATATAAACAATTAAAACTAAGTCAAAACATGTAAATATGCTCTCGATTTACACTATAAAAATATAAATCATCCAACAAAATGTTGTGTAAAAGAACTTTTAGATTGTAATTGATGGAATGCCATTTTCCAACAAAAAAAAATCTGAAACGTGGACTGCATAGAGACACTCCAAACAACCAATAGATATACTGTGTGACAACATACAAAGTATTGCAAAAACAGAATAGCTCTGCGTACGACAAAAGTTGGCCGCCAAACGTACGATACTTCAATCCGATGGACACATAATGCTGCTCATTTGAGCCTGACGGTCCATGTAGTCCGTCGTAGGTACGTCGTACAAAACGTGTCGTACGTGTAGCAGAGCTCTTGAAAAAATGTAATATATATAAGTGGCATGCACGACTTGATAATGTGGTGGGGCTACATGGATACCAAGTAATTTATTACTAACATTCATTTTGTCTAGATAATCTAATATAATGCTGCCAAACCATAGTTATGGCCAATTTTTTTTTGGAAGATAGTCTTAGAGCTCATAGTTGGGTTCGCTCAATTCCCCTTCCGCCTCTCTCTCCTTGTCTCTGCCCCTTGAGAATTCCTTCTCTCCACCGGCTTGCCTCCCCGTCCCCATAGTCAACCCCACTGGATGGAGTGGGGATGAGAGGGGTGACCAAGGCGCCAGAGCCTCCTCTGTCCATAGTAGGTGTAGTCTAGGTTTAGGTTTTTTGTTTGTGTTGCTTTCATGGCGTTTGGCATGTTTTCATGGAGTTTGGTTTTTCTGGTACCAGGCCTGATATCGGGTGCCTCTGACTAGTGAAAAATCACAAAAACAACCTTGGGGAGAAACTTCAGCAAAAAATAAACCTAAAAGTAAAAAAATTGATTCTAACCCTTTTGGGTAGCGCCCAACACGGAGGCGCGGTGGATCATGGGGTAGCGCCGAAGCCGGCGGCGCGGTGCTCCAGCCACGTAGGCAAGGCGGAACCCAGGTGCGGTAAGGTAGCGCCTTGGGCACCGTCGCGGTGGTTAAGAGGGTAGCGCCCCTGAGCTCGGCGCGATCGTCCTGGATATGTAAAGGCGGCCACACCCGACTCCCTCTCCCTCTCCACTCCCACTTTCCTCTTCTATTCGGGTTAGTCCCATTCTCTCTCTCCCTCTCACTCCCTCAACTCCCCCTACAAGGAAATTGCTCCATTTTGGGTCCATATTTGGTGGATTTCGGCCCCCCTTTATTGAAGAGGTACTCTCATTATGCTTTATTTTTGTGTCCAATTAAAATTTTGCAATTTGAGGTGGCATCTGTGTAGATCTTGGAAAACCTAATGTTTGCAAATGAGGGGAAATTTGTGGTTTAATTGCTCATTGGTTGTGTATGATAGCTATATAGTGGTGTGCACATGATTTAAATGTTAGGGCTTAGAATTTTTGTTAGATCTAGTTAGTGTGCTATATTAATTATGGTTAGTGTTAAGTAACTAGTATTATGCTTAGGGTTAGATGTAGTTAGTGAGATGTACGGTTATATACTACTATTTTAGTAGCTTCAATTCAATGCTAAATATATATATTTATATTTGATGAGAAAATTTTGTTGTGTTGTTGTAATTATTTTTTAGATGGAGAAATTTGTTAGTCTTCATCATGTAGATAAGGATTCTTTTCTGAGAGGCCATGTTGACCATGAACCGGAGGAGGTTGTGTTGATGTTTGATCGTAATCCTAGCTATGCCAAGGTAGTGGTAAAAGTGAGGATTGAATTGAATTGGATGGAGCCAAATGATGTAGTTGAATTGGTGGGAAGGAATAATGTTGGGACCGGGATGCACTCTCGTTGGAAGGTCATGCCTCTCAACTCCGAGTCGCGTTGGAGTTTTTACAAGGAGATCGTGGCGGAATCTCAGACAAAGCTCGTGAATTATTTGACACAAATAAAGTTCATCCCCTCATGCACTTTGACTTGAACCGGTTTGCCTCCCAAAGTGATGTTAGGAGCCCTATTCCTAACGAGTCATTTGATAACCATGAAGTGTATGTCACATCGTCGAGTCCACCTCCAATGACGCAACATGACATGAGCCCACCTACAATGAGTCAACATGAAATAAACCGACCTCCCAACCCTTCTCAAAATCATCAAGATGTATCATCGGAAGACAATGAGTTGGAGGTTGAGCTTCACACTAATGATGTTGGTGATGTGGAGGCATATTGTTTGCAAGAGGACATGGATCCTCTAATGCCTTACAACCGATGCTATGCAAATGACTCCGATGATGAAGGTCCCGAGGAAGATGTTGATGAGGATGGGTTAACGGCTAGAGAAGCCGAAATTTTTAAGAAGTTAGTGGGCCGGGATCATCGGATATCATTGTTCCATGATCTTAGTCTCGCCGACAAAGCCGTGGTCGATGGAGGCACGAGTAAATTGCTTGGACCAAGGCCAATTTCTAAGAAGGATATGTGATAGGTCATAATCGTATCCTTAATTTCTGATGTTCCGTGTCATTTTCATGTTATTTGCTACATGTTTGCTATACACTTTATGTCATTTTTATCGATTTTCGGGACTAACCTATTGACAATATGCCACAGAGCCAGTTCTCTATTGTTTTTAGTTTCAGAAAAGCTGTTTTGAAAATATTCTCGGAATTAGAAAATTCGAAGTCCGGAAGTCTTAGAAGTCCCGAAGGTTCCACGGAGTACCAAAGAGACCCGGAGGAGGGTACACCAATATAACATAGGGTGGCGTCCCCCTGGCCGCTCCATAGGGTGGTGTGGGCCCCTCGGGCATCCATCGCCATTTCGCCTATTTAATCCCCCCGATACTTGAACCCTAAAGATATACCACCTTTTCCCGAGAAACACCCGACGCCGAAGTCATCGTCAACCCGGGATCGGGAGGGTTCTGGAGCTCTCTCGGGCACCCTGCCGGGAGGGAAATTCATCACCGGAGGGCTCTACACCACCATGCCCGCCTCCGGAGTGATGCGTGAGTAGTGCATCCCTGGACTACGGGTCCATAGCAGTAGCTAGATGTTTGTCTTCTCCAATTTATGCCTCATGTTTAGATCTCGTGAGCTGCCTTACATGATCGAGATCATCTTATTGTAATGCTACATGTTGTTTTTGCTGGGATACGGTGAATCTTGAATGCTATGTCTTCTGATTATCAATCTATCATGTTATCTTCATGCATATATTATTTATGTCTTGCATGCTCTCCGTTGTTAGTAGATGCTCTGGCCAAGTAGATGCTAGTGACTCCAAGACGGAGTATTTATGCTTGATAGTGGGTTCATGCCTCCTTTGCATCTGTGCTTGAGTGACAGAAACGTGACAGATGGAGGATGTGATGTTTCCATTAGGGAGAAAACAACAATGTTCACTTCGTTTACATTGTTTACATTACACACTTTGCTTACTGCGATTATCATCTTGCTTGCAACTTAATACTCAACGTTTGTTCGAATGATATTCGGAAGGTGGATTATTAGTCATACATGCAGTTGGATGACGGTCTATGTATTTTGTTGTAATACCCGCATGAATCACATAGTAATCTTTATGTCTTGCATATGCACTACGGTGTAGCCTTCATTTCTATCAATTTCCCAGCTATAATTCGTTCACCACACATGTTATTTATTTTTTATGGAGATACACCAGTACTGAACTGTGGACCCTGGTCCATTTCCTCATACTGATAATACAACCACTGTTGCTACTGTTTTCACACTGCTGCTACTGTTTTCATATTGTTCTCATATTATTTTCCACACCATACGTTTAACCTCTTTGTGTTCGGCAAAACCGGTGAGATTGACAACCTCACTGCTTCATTGGGGTAAAGTGATTTGATTGTGTTGTGTAGGTTCCACGTTGCTGCTGAACCGGTAGTACGCCCTACCATCTCGGCTCCTTCAACCTTCGGGAGTTGCTTTTTCCTCCTACTGGTCGATTTAACCTTGTTTTCATTCTGATGGATACTTACTGTTGTGCTCTTTATACCTTCCCCTTGGGGTCTCCCAATGAACATGTGTTACACGCGCATCAAGCTAATTTTTTGGCGTCGTTGCCGGGGAGGAAGAGAATTTCTACAAGGGGAGTCTCTTACTTCCAATCATTTTTTACTTTGTTGTTGTTTTTCTTTTGACTTGCTTTATCATGCTTGCTATCAATGTTTGATGTCTTTGAAACTATATCTTATTGGCAAGATGGGTTCATGGAAGATCAAAAAATATTATAAGGAACACAGCTTGTCACAAAAAGGGAAACACTTATGGGAACAAATTAATAAATTATATATCATTGCTAAAAACTTCTGCTCTACTTATAACATTACTTATTGCTTTGATAAATCTCGTTGCTGTGGGAGGTATAAACACCCCCCCCTTTTCAATGTGAGTATAATGATAATGTTACCATATCTTCTTATGTTAAGGGAAATTATGAATTTTATGATGTGGAACAAATTGAAGAATTTATTGCTTGGAAGGGTGCATTCGAAATTGCCTATTTGCTTGAAAGTATTGATGATGCACCTTATAAATATGAGATTTATTCTACTTGAATATTGTTCGATAATTACAAGGATTGTAATTACTACATAATATTATATCTTAATAGATGCTCTCCCCCAAAGGAGGAGACTAATGCCTTGCAGGAACCTATGGAAGAAGAAATTGCTGAATCTGGAAGCTCATTGGATGAAAAAGAGGAGGAGAGTGATGATCAAAAGGAGGGAGAATGGAGCAACCCATTTCTACCTCCAAATGAGAGTAACTATTAACTCATAATTGTGATGATCCTATTGATTCTTTTGAAATATCCCTTTTTGATGAGATTGATACTTGCTATACTTGTGACCTTGATACTACTATGAATGAAACTTGTGAGAATGATATTACTACTGTTATTTATGATAATCCATGCTACTTTGATAAATCCTATGATAGTCCTCTATTTATTCCAACTATTGATATGCATGATAATGAGGAAGTTTGTTTAGGAAATTCATATATGATAATTCTCTAGATGATGGTCCTATTTTACTTGATGTTATAAATTATAATGATACTGAAAATATGATTGCTACAATGTGTCCCATACCTTTGATGAGTTATCAATCATCTTGTTTTGCTATTATAAAAGTGGGAAAAATGAGGAGCTGGTTTTAAATTTTGATCTCACTGTTTTGGAGCTTGATATGAATTGTGTGCCTTTAGACCATGACAAACATGCTTTATGTGGTAATTATGTTGTTGAGTTTGTTCATGATCCTACTGAAAATTATTATGAGAGAGGAAATCATGGTTGTAGGAATTTTCATGTCACTAAAATATCTCTCTTTGTGTTGGAAGTTTTGAAATTACTCTTGTTCTACCTTCCCATGATTTCTAGTTTGAGCCTCTTTAATTTATTTATTTACAAGATTCCTAGGAATAGGAAGTGGGTTAGACTTCAATTTGTTCTATTCTTCTTGATGCTCTCTTTTTCTTAATTCATATTTCTTATGTGAGCATCTTCTTGCTTTCCGGGCCTAGCTAAAAGGCGTTACAGAAAAGCACTTCTTGAGAGATAACCCATGGTTTTATTTTTTGCTTTTTTTCTCTTTTTTCTTTGACTCAAGAGATTGTATACTTATGTAGTAACTCCTTTGTATATTTATTTTCATGTATTAGTTGTTTCAAGTAAAGTTTCTAACGAGAGTTGTAGTTAGTTTTGGATTTCTGCCCAGGAAACAGATTTCTGCTGTCCAACGTAAAAAATCGAATAATTCACAGAAAAATTAAAATTACCTGAAATTTTTTGTTCTTTTTCCTCAGCTAATTATGAAACTTTTTTGTTATTTAGGTTTTTCGATTTGACCAACGTAAGAGCCCCGAAAAAACCGTCTTTACAGATTGTTCTGGTTTTGGCAGATTCTGCCATTTTTCTTGCACTTGCTCTTTCACAAAACATAAGTGGCTGTAGCTAATGTTTAAAAGTATCAATAAAACTTGTTCCCGTACATAACCTATGAATTTTTTTATTGTTTCACTAACCCTCTAATGCGAATTACTCATTGAATGTGGTGTGAAGGAAGTTTTCAAGGGTCAAGAGAAGAGGATGATATAATGTGATCAAGAAGAGTGAAAGGTAAAATCTTAGATATGCCCCCGTGGTTCATCCCATAAAATTCTAAGAAGGATCAAGCATCTAATCTTGGGGATGCCCAAGGCATCCTCTTCTTCATCAACAATTTATCAAGTCACTTTTAGTGAAACTATATTTTTATTCGGTCACATCATATGAAATTTACTTGGAGCATATGTTTGTTTTTCCTTTGTTTTCCTTTATTTTTTATTTTCTTTTCCGTGCAGCAACAAACATCATTGGAACCTAGAATTCTTGTTTGGGAGAGATACACGATCCGCTTTTTCATTTTAATACCTTTTATGCTCGTATTCTTAGTTTTTCTTCTAGCTTCTGCAATACTTTTAGCTCCTATTTTGTTTTCATGCATCTCTTATTCAGAGACGTTAGTTTTAGTAGAGTTGTGTGAGTACTTTATTGTTTACTTGATGTATCATTTATAGAGTTTTTGTTAAAACAAACTTTGTATGGTGCTTGTTGGGAAAATAAATTTCTCCATGTGGTAGAAGTTATAACGATGCAAATAGAAGCTTGTATCGACTGTGGCTAGAATTTTTCATGTCATGCTAGATGTTATTTTAATTATAAAGCCTAGTTTTTGTTTTTGTAGCATGATTTGTCTCAAATATCTGAGAGTGTTTAATGTTCCATTGAAAGAATCAGGAGTTGTTCTTGTCAGATTGAAGCATAAATTTGTAGTGTTCTCCTTTGAATATTTTATTTGGTTGACTTGGCGCATGCTTACACCATTTTTATGACTACAAACCAGTCACTTATAGCCTGTATGATAATTTATTTTTTTAACTTGTAGTTCCACTAATGCTTTGGTTAGTGATGTTTTTGTCGCTATGCATTATTATGGCCTTTATGCTCTCTTTATGTGTCACTCCTAGTCTTTTGCTAGCCTCCACATGTACTGAGTATGAGCTCTACTCGTCCATCCAAATCCAAAAAACCAAAGTATGCCAAATGTGTCCACCATACCTACCAACATGCGGTATTTAACCGCCACTCCAAAGTAAATTGCCCATGTGTTACCTTTAAAACTTTCAAAATTACTCTTGTTTTATGTTCCTGTTTTGGCTCATAAGGACGTAAATAGAGAATCTTTATCTCACTTGTTGATTGGATTTCACACCCTGGACTAGTGGCTTCATCCGCTTATCCAATTGATAGAATAGCTAGCAGCGGGGTGCCCAGCCCCAAATTAATACAAACAAATTCTCTTCACTATTTTTGTCCATGATTTATGAGTCAAAGCATAATTGTGTAAACAAAAGAGAAAGAGGGATGACCTTCTACACCAGTTGCGTCCTTCAATGGGAGCCGCTCTTGTGAAGTATAGTTGGCTTGTGACGTATTGTATTTTCTGTTTACCATTCGTTGACATAGGCATACACTTCTCTAAAAATAGACACTCCTCCATGGTATGTGATTGTTGGCAGACACCCGAGGATTCGGTTAGCCATGGTTTGTGAAAGATGGTTGGGAGGAGTGCCAAACATTTTATACCCATGTTTAATAAAATAAAAATCTCTAGCACATGAGTGATCCATGCTTCCCTCTGCGAAGGGCATTTCTTTTATTTTTATGTTGAGTCTCCATCTTCTAACTTAATGCACAGTTGAGAGAGCATAGTTGTCATTCTGAGTTTAATGTGCATTTCTCCTAGAAACATTATTAATTGCTTCATGATATGTTATTACTTTCTCCCAAATTATTTTTTCTAGCCTTCCTTTTAAACTTTGAAGGTGTCCTGACATTTATGTTTTGCCCCACTCTTAAGGAAAAGTGAAATATCACTTTGCTATGTTTTCTCTATACTTGAAACAAATGTATAACTTTCAATGCGTTGTTATTCATGATTTTTTTATGTGTTACTTATAATGATGCAAAGTGATTGCTATGTTTTATTGCTAAAATTATATTTATCATGCTCATGTTTAAAGTACTATGATCTAAGCTTACATATGCTTTTACAATATTGATGATCAAGTTTATGTTGGTAGCATGTCACCTCAGAAATGATGTGTTTTTATCGTTTACCTACTCGACGACGAGTAACTAAGCTTGGGGATGTTGATACGCAATAAAAGTATCCTTAATTTGTAATGTTCCATGTTGTTTTCATGTTATTTGCTACATGTTTGCTATACACTTTATGTCATTTTTATCGATTTCCGGGACTAACCTATTGACAAGATGCCACACAACCAGGTACATGTTTTCCGCTATTTTTAGTTTCAGAAAAGTTGTTCTGGAAATATTCTCAGAATTGAAAAATTCAAAGCACAGAAGTCTTAGAAGTCCCGAAGGTTCCACGGAGTCCCGAAGAGGACCGGAGGGGGTCCCTCGGGCATCCACCGCCATCGCCCTTTCGCCTATTTAATCCCCCCGATACGTGAACTCTAAATATATACCACTTTTTCCGAGAAACACCCGAGGCCGCCGTCATCGTCAACCCGAGATCGGGAGGGTTCTAGAGCTCTCCCCGGCACCCTGCCGGGAGAGAAATTCGTCACCGGAGGGCACTACACTACCATGCCCGCCTCCGAAGTGATGCGTGAGTAGTTCATCCCTGGACTACGGGTCCATAGCAGTAGCTAGATGGTTGTCTTATCCATTGTATGCCTTATGTTTAGATCTCGTGAGCTGCCTTACATGATCGAGATCATCTTATTCTAATGCTACATGTTGTGTTTGATGGGGTCTGATGAATGTTGAATGCTATGTCTTTTTGTTATCAATCTATCATGTTATCTTCATGCATATGTTATTTATGATCTTGCATGCTCTCCGTTGTTAGTATATGCTAGTGACTCCAAGAGAGAGTATTTATGCTCGATAGTGGGTTCATGCCTCCTTTGCATCTGTGCTCAAGTGACAGAAACGTGACAGATGGAAGATGTGTTGTTGCCATTAGGGAGAAAACAGCGATGTTCACTTCGTTTACATTGTTTAGATTACACACTTGACTTACTGCGATTATATGTTGCTTGCAACTTAATACCCAACGTTTGTTCCGATGATATTCGGAAGGTGTATTATTAGTCATAGATGCAGTTGGATGATGGTCTATATATTTTGTTGTAATCCCCGCATGAATCACATCGTAATCTTTATGTCTTGCATATGCACTACAGTGCAGCCTTCATTTCTATCAATTGCCCGGTTGTAATTCGTTCACCGCACATGTTATTTATTTTCTATGGAGAGACACCACTAGTGAACTGTGGACCCTGGTCCATTTCCTCATACTGATAATACAACCACTGCAATTACTGTTTTCACACTGCTGCTACTGTTTTCATATTGTTCTCATATTATTTTCCACACCATACGTTTAACCTCTTTGTGTTCAGCAAAACCGGTGAGATTGACAACCTCACTGCTTCGTTGGGGGAAAAGTGATTTGATTGTGCTGTGTAGGTTCCACGTTGCTGCTGAACCGGTAATGCGCCCTACCATCTCAGCTGCTTCAACCTTTGGAAGTTGCTTTTTCCTCCTACTGGTCGATTCAACCTTGGTTTCTTTCTGAGGGAAACTTACTGTTGTGCTCTTCATACCTTCCTCTTGGGGTCTCCCAATGAACGTCTGTTACACACACATCAATATGGATCCCCAAAAGTATGGTATTTGTAAGGGGGTAAAGTTTGAAAGTTTGTTGTAGTTGAAGACATGGCTCAAGGAGTATGCGATTAAGTACTACCGACCTTTCCAGGTGGTTCACTCGGACTCCAAGGTGTGTTACATGGTAAAATAATAAGAGACACACAAAGCGTGTCCATGAATTGTGCATGCAAGACCATGGAAAGGAGGGCCTCAATGGGAGATAACAAGTTGTGTGTCAACTCACATGTGCGGTGGAAAGGATAGCGATTACATCAAAGTTAAGAATGCTCACCGGCAACTAACCTCAGATTTCATTGGTTATAGACTTTCCACCAAAATATCGTCATTCCCATCTTATACAATAGGGGCTATCATAGATACGGTGAAAGCACTATTCGGTTACACGGTGAAGTATGGGAAGGCATGGAAGGCTAAGCAAGCCACATTTAAGATGTTGTATGGTGATTGGGAGGAAGCATATAACCGACTCCCTAGGATGTTGGGAGAGATGGAGGCTACAAACCCGGGCATGGTGGTGGTGGTGGAGCCATTTGGCACAATGACTAGGGAGTACAAGGGTGCAAATGTCCGGGTATTTGGCCATGCATTTGGGCTTTTGGGAAATGCATAAGGGCCTTCAAGCATTGTCGGCCAGTTATCTCGATGGATGGCACATTCTTGACCGGGCTATTCCAAGGCACACTCTTGGTTGCAGTTGTGCATGATGCCAATGACCTGTTGTTGCCTTTGGCTTTTTCTTTGGTTACGGCGAAGAATAGCGATAATTGGGCGTGGTTCATGTACCAAGTGAGAACCAAGATATTCGAGCCTCAAAGAGAGGTTCGTGTCATCTCGGACCGCCACCAAGGCATACTTAACGCGATGGAGATCGATATCCCAGGGTATCCTCATTTGCACCATCGATGGTGCATGAGGAAAGTTTTGTCCAACTTCTATAGGGCATGTGGGAATAAGGAGCTTTCAGATGATCTCAAAGATTGTTGCCTTGCTTTCACCGAGAGTCATTTCGCAAGATTATACAACCGTTTGCTCATACTCACAAAATCAGCAGGGGGTAAAGAGTTCCTACATAGGCATGAGGAAATGGTCCACAAGTGGGCTAGATCCTTTGACGTTGACGGTAGGAGGTACGGAGACATGACAAGCAACATGGCAGAATGTTTCAAAAATGTGTTGAAGGGTGTATGTGTGTTTCCCGTGACAGCAATAGTACAATATATCTTCGACAAGTTGAATGTGTATTTTCATAAGTATAGTGAGGAAACGGATAATCAGATAAAAAACAAGATGAAAAAGAAGTACAAGTATCCACCGGAAGCTGACAAATGGATAGAATACCAGCAAAGGAAGGCTAGCTCCCAAACGGCTCAATGTTTTGATAACGACGAGTCGATTTACCAAGTCAATGAGCCAGGAGGCCCCACAGTAGGAGGTGTGCAACACGGAGGTTGGGCGTTCAAAGTATTGCTCAATAAATGTGAGGGATTGTGCATGAGGCCTCAATTGCTTCATCTCCCTTGCTCGCATTTGAGGACGGCGGCGCGTATTAGAAAAGTGATTGTTAATAATCCACTAACGGTAGGGTTGGAGGAGTATTCGATTGAGGCCACCAAGGAGACATGGGCGGCTAGATTTCACCCTTCACTATGACCAATCTCAGTGGCCAGAATATCATGGCATCCAACTATGGCCCAATCCGGCTTTGAAGGTGCAAACACGGGGAAGGAGGCAGACAAAGCTCTTCAGAAATGACATGGATGCTTGGGGACCTAGAGGCCTTCGAGAATGGGGCAACCAACATTTTCAAGAACTGAGGGAACATGTCCGATGTGGAGCATAAAATGGCAAAGGGCACAATAATAGGGGTGGCCGTTGTAGAAGAAACAAGAGATCGAAAGGGAATGATGCAAGCACAAGCCAACAAGGCGGTCATGGTGGTGGCGGTAACACAAGACACCAAGGTGGTAGACAACATGGTGGTAGACATCATGGCAATGGCGGTAGAGGTTGTAGAGTATAAATGTTTGACGAACTAAGAGGTGGTAGATGTACAACGACTAGGGGTCGTGGAGGTACCCGAGGGTGTAGATGATTGGTATGAATAAAACATAAAAGTGTTTGATTATTGTCTTTATTTTGAATATTGCATTTTTTCATGTACTCATTAAATTTACTAATTCTTGTAGGTATGGACCCGGACTCATGGATAGAGAGGCCTTTCACGTATAAGAATGCTCTTGACACTCCCAAAGAAGATCCACCCATGTGTTGGTGCAAAGACTTTTGCAAGGACAAGGAATCCACGGATTGGGATGAGAAAAGAGTAATAAAGTTTTGGTTTTGTCCCAACTATTCTAGGGACAAGGCAGAACCAAAATCTTCATATGACCGTCCCAAGGTATATATCCTACCCATTCACGAAAAAATTATGAGATTTTTGTTGGGGCTAATGATTATGTTCTCTTTGTAGTCACCGCCGCCCCTTTGTTCCTACTTCAAGTGGATAGACCTAGTTCACCCTAAACGTTTAGAGGAGCACAAACGTGACGAGGAGAGAAAGAAGAGTATAAAGGAACGCAAGGAGAAGGAACGGCTGGAGAAAGAAAAGAAGAAGCGTGAAATGAATTGGGCTAATGAGGCGGAGAGGGAAAGAAAGCGTGGGATAGCTCGCGGTGCACAAGAGGAGTGGGATCGTGAGAATGAGGCGAAAAAATGCAAGGGCAAGACTTTGATGTGACCTTAGTGCACAAGCGGAGTGTGCCAAGAACTATGCATCATGAACTAGGTGTGATGTTCTAAGTGGCAAGAATTTGAATGTGATCTAAGTGGCAAGAATTTGAATTTGAGTGTGAACCTTGTAATGTGGTGAATTCTTAGTTTGTTGTTGAGTTGTTATTTGTCGTTTCGTGGAAATTTTCTGTCATTTCTTGAACTGCGTTGCAAACTTGTATACTTTCTAGGTTGTGTCCTCCCTTTGTGAAAAAAGGAGTAGCGAATAGCAATGGGAGAGAGGGTAGCACCGGGAGTGGGGGCGCGGTGCTCCTTGGGGCAGCTCCACCCGCGTCGGCGTGGTGGTCTGTAGCTTCATTTCCGAAGGGAAACAGAGAAGCAACCCGAGAGAAGCTACCCCCCTCCCCGCGTCGCCCAAATGTCTAAGGAAGGGAGGGTAGCGTAGGGCATGGGGGCGCGGTGCTCTTTGGGTCAGCTCCACCCACGTCAGCGCGATGGTATGTAGTTTTGTTTCCGGAGGGAAACCGAGAGCAGCCACCCCCCTGGTGTCGCCCAAACGGATAAGGAAGGGAGGGTAGCGCCGGTTGTGGGGACGCGGTGCTCTTTGGGGCAGCTCCACTCGCGTCGGTGCGGTGGTCTGTAGCTTCGTTTCTAGAGAGAAACAAAGAAGCAACCCGAGAGCAGCTACCCCCCCTCGCGTCGCTGAAATGGCTAAGGAAGGGAGGATAGCGCCGGAAACCTCGGCGCGGTACTATTCAATGCATCTCTAGTCGTGACAGCGTGGTGATGGTGCAGCACCGTCTGAGGGGGCGCGGTCCTTCTTTCTGCCGCGCCAAGCTGGCTGGCGTGGTGGTCTAAATCTGTTTCAAAACAGATCATAAACCACTTCAATATGAACATTGCAACACAAACAGAATTTAACAGTGAACAAAACAATATGACAGACAAATATGAAAGCATTAGAAAAACAAATAGTTCAAGGACATTCACCACTAAAGTTTACGCACATCCATCAGTTTAGGAGACACAATTCATAATGCACAAGTTTACACACAAATCGACAAGTCCGACGATCCACTAGGTCAGAACAATACTGATGTTCATTCATGCTTGCGTTGGGATACCCCAAGAGGAGAGTGTGATGAGCACAACGGTAGGAATTTTCCCCTTAGTTAAGAACGAGAGTTATCAATCCAGTAGGAGAAAGAGGATCTTCGGAAGGTTGATGCCACTGACGGTGGTGCTGGCGCTTCACCGGTGTCAGGAACAACGTGGAACCTGCACACAACACAACCAAAATACTTTGCCCCAACGGTACAGTGAGGTTGTCAATCTCACTGGTCTTGCTGAAAACAAAGATTAGACGTATAGTGTGGAAAACAGTTGTATGCTTGCAGAAAGTAGAGAGAGTAGGAAGTTGTTGTGGTTTGTTTAACAGTGTGGAAGAAAATGGACCGGGGTTCATAGGTTCACTAGTGGTGTCTCTCCATAAAAGATAGCATGTTGGGTGAACAAATTACAGATGGGCACTTGACAAATAAAGGTTGCACTGTAGTGCACATTATAACACGATGATTACTATGATATTTAGTGCGGGCATTACAACAAGATACATAGACCGACATCCATCTGCATCTATGACTAATAATCCACCCTCAGGTTATCATCTGAAGCCCCTAGGTATTAAGTTGCAAGCAACTGATAATTGCATTAAACAAAGTGTGTAATGTAAGCAATGATTATACACACGGGTACTCTCACCACTGTTTTCTCCCTAATGGCAACAACATGTAAGGACCCCAGACCGGCAGTCTGAAACCCTTCGTATGCATACATTCACGATCCCAGAAAGATCAGTCGTGAACAACATACAAAGTTGGCACACAGAAATACATCATCCATTTACACGAATACATAAGGGTATTACATAAAAGATCACATGATCAAGTTTAACACAACTGCCACATAGGGCAGGTAACTAATCAAACACAGCGGAAGACAATTAAAACACAACGTAGTTGAGCCCAAGTCACGCCTTAACCTACAGGCTGCTGACCCGGAGACGATCCTAGTTCGCAAAGCCATCAACTCCGTACTTCTCTTCATAGATCTCCTTCGGAGGCTCCTTCTCAAAGTCTGGCAAGTAGATACCAGGGGCGAAACCATAATGAGTACATTTGAATGTACTCAGCAAGACATCCATCATATCACTTACCAAACATGCAAATATGCTTATATGGTGGAATAGGTAGGCTATAAATAGGGTTCCCTACCAATGGTGTTCATATAAGATGACACCACAGTTGCAGTCAGGTTAATCTGCATCTTCGTTGAAGAAGATACTTCAGAAGAAAATAATATAGTTTTATTTCTCTTGTAGATATCACATGTACAAGAGGTTTTGTAAAGTTCTGTTAAAGAGTATTTTCTCTTTGCAAAACTTCTTGGAATCAGTTTCCAGAGTTCTTGCTTAGAGTAGAAAAGGTTTTTCTTTGCAAAACATTTTGTTTTGTATAACATCATCTGGCTTTTCATCATCGACGATACCTCCACGGTATAAGTTTTCCTTCCTTTCAGAACTTCACAAGTTCAAACACTTCCTGTCCAAAACTCCTTTTCAAAAACTTCCTTTTTGAAAACATTGACACAATGCTAGCTACATGGCCATTCAACTGTCCATATCCGAGGACGCGGCTTCTTCGAAAAAGTTATACTCTGCAGAGGTGTACACATCCACCAGATCCAGTACACCTCCCGTGAACAATCACGGACTGTAACAACAGTATGTAAACATCAGGTATCTGATCATAACCATCCACTATGTTCAAGCTAGAATGTGTCTATCTCTCAGTTGAGTTTTACCGGTCACCCCCGGCACCGAGCTAATCCCTGCCAGCCAGGATGCCTCAACTGATGCGACCGGAGGGAAACTCAATCCCACACTTTTTATGTCTCAACTCTTGACAACAATCGGTTCAAGGGATTCCGTCCCTTATAGCGTTTGAGATAGAACACACACTAACAAGGACAAACTTCCAGTTAAGCCCCGTGCCCATGTTGGGGTAGGGTGGCAGTACGGTAAAGGTTGTCCGGCGAAGACTAGGTTATGTGTCATTTTTGAAAAACACCATTTTCTCAAAAATGACCACTTCCACATTCCTCCGGAGAACAAGGATCCGCCTTTTCTCCGGGTTTTTCCGTAAAGCCTTTGTTTTGTAGAATCACAATTTTAGGGTGTCCACTTAGGGACTAGTATATTTGATGGTAATAAATACCATATGGTGGCTTATGGGCTTGGTATTACCAAGTTTAACTACTGGCATAATAGTAACCTATATACTAGTATAGTAGTAATAGCCACATCAAAAATAGTTTTGATAATCAAGTTTTGGTAAAACTTCAGAGGTAAAACATGCATGATAGATAATGATAAGTATTGTATCAGCAAGCATCAGGATGGCTTGCCTGGTATCTCCTTGTGTCCCTGGTTTTGGAGTGACTGGAACTTGAAACAGGGCTTCACGACACTTCCTTCCTCTTCGTTTTCTAACGTCGTAAAAAGAATAAAGGACACACATTCAGAACCAATCAAGGAAAGCAACCATACATAACAATACATACAGCAAGGAAACTAATAATAACCAATCACACAATTATTAATGGAGGCAAACAATCAAACAAACACACTTGGCAGAAATGCCATTTAATAAGACATCTTAAGGTTGGAGGAACATATCTCACAACCTTAATATCATGGATTAAGTGGGTGTGCCACTCTCATACCAAGATATTAATAAACCCAAAATAAACTTAGTTTCACAAGGGTGAGACTACTAAAAGTATATAAAACATGCACAATAATAAGCATGGCAATGGGTCTATCAACCAAACCATAACAAGAACAAGGTAGCTAATCTACTAAGTCTAAATTCACATCAAGAATAAATAAGGCACATGATTTGCAAAAGTTACTTGTACAAATCAGTGAGACTACACAAGTGTAACAAGGTAATAGACTCATCACAAAACACACAATTTCTCATAGTGAGAACAATAGAAACAATGACTAAAAAGGAGGAATCCTATTGTCATGTTTCTACTAAAAGTTTGCTATGCAAAGCAAGCATAATAAGTAAAGTACTAAAATGCAAACAAGGAACCATGTTATCATAATGGGGAATGAAAACATGTCCTCATGCTAGGATACACAAGTATCCACCAAACACAAGTTGGCAGGAAAAATAATTCAATCCAAAAAAATGCTAGGGAAACTAGTACTACTCCAACATGAAGAATCAATGGATGCATTTCAATCAAGTAAGTGAAATACAACCAGAGGGTCAATGTCATGAAAACAGGAGTGAAAAACATCTATAATTTCTATAACAAAAATATCCCATTTAATAAAACAATGCATCAATTTGCAGGGCAACTCCTATATACTAGTGGTAATAAAAGGGGCATTACTAGAGGAATCAAACAACACTCAAAATACGGATTTTTCCTAGCAAGCCACACATGATTACAACCACTTACAAACAGAAGCATACCCATTTTCATTTAGCACAAAAAATCCCAAGCAAAAATACTAGGCACTCCTTAGTTAGAGAACTACATAAAAGAAACACATCTAGTGTGGGGAAATAATGTTTCCACCAAAAATGCAATGACACCAGTGGGTGTTCCACTAGCATATCAAAGCATTAAGAGGTCACAAGGCCTCTGGTCACACTTGCTAAAAATTAACAAAAGCCTAAACTAGCATCTAGTGCATTAACCATACTAGTAGAAAATAATAGGATGCTAAAATGAGCAAGGTAATGCTACTCATGCTATTATTTCCACACAAGTGAAAACTTCAGGGGTCAAGTACTCATAAAAACATAATCATAATGCTACTGGTCCTATGAACACAACACAAAAATATGTGGCTACACAACCACAAATGTTTATGCCAAAAATTCTCCACATGAGAGAATTTTTCCAGCATTTGCATAGTGATGACTAAACTACTCATGCTTCTCTACCAACTCAAATGAAAGCTAGCAGAGGTGATAACAACACAATATAAGTACCAACATGTTACTGGACCTAATCTCCCAACACCACAATCCAAGTGCTTGCACATAATTTATCACTCAAAAATTCTATGCAAGTATTAACTAGAGATAAAACATATGCTACTAACAAAAATCCTATTTCTTCTCAACTCAAGTCCACACAATCTAACATGCTAAAAAGGCTAAGTAAACCTTAGAAAACAAGTTCACACCACTTGTACATGCTAGAAAACAATATTGCAACACAAAAATATAATCACAACAATTAATTACCTAAAATGCCAAAATGGCAGAAACAGGTGAAACAAAGATCTGTCCACCAAATTTTCTAGGATGCTCTAAAAATTAAAACCAGCTATGTTTGGATAGCCCTAAACATATACAAGACCATCCAATTAAGTTTGCATCAAAAATCATTTTTAATTATTTTATAAAAATCACCAAAGTGCTCTCTGGTGTTTTACCAAATTGCATGCCGTTTCAAAAATACTAGGAATTTGGAAGCAAGGTTACTTGATCCTGTTAGGAAATTTTAAGGGCTTTACAATGCAATTGGATATACCTCATTCTGAGTTGTGAAATAAAAATGGTGCTCATTTTGCTGTTTCTGGTACCTGTTGCCAAAACATTTTTCATTCCTAAAATATTCATCCAAATGTAGATCTACAAATTGGAGGTGGTTTAGATTTTGTTTATTTACCACTGTGAATTTTGGTTTGGTCAAATTCATCTTTTAGGTTGCCCTTTAAAGCCAAAAGTAAACAGGTATGTTTCTGTGAAATTTAAATTGGAAAAATGAACTTGACTGGGCTAGATTTACAGTTGGGCCGGCCAGATCTATCCTCACCGCGGCGGGATCCAGCCATAGCCGCTGACTCGCGGGCCAGCCGGCCACACGGACAGCCACGCGGGCAGATCCGTGGCCCCACGGGCCAGTTTGACCTCCCACGCGCGGGTCAAGGCCGCTGACGTCGGCACTGCGTCGTCGCCAGCGGAACGGATTCCGGCGAGCTCGCAACCGGCGATTTCGTTTACCATTTCGCGAATTAAAACTACCTACACGTTGCTTGCGACGAGGGGAACCAAGTGAGGGCTGTCTCGCTTCCCGGGAGGGCCCCGGAGAGCGGCGGCGACGAGGGCTCACGGCGGCCGGACAGCGGCCACGGCTCGGCGTCGATTTGGAGGGAGAGGGAGAGGGGAAAAAGGTCGGGGACGGTCGCTTGCTCACCCTGAACGGGATTGAAGGCTCGGTGAAGGAGGAGGAGGCTCGTGGCGGCGGCAATGCCTCGCCGGAGCGCGTCGGGCTCGAGGAAGAAAAATGGACGGTGCGGCCACCACAAGGCATTCCGGCCCGATTCCCTTCGCACCGAGTACCACCACAACGAGGCGGAGCGGATGGTGCTAACGGCGACCGGCGGCGAGGTCACCTGTGGCCGAATCGACGGCGAGCTATCTCCCTAGGGTTTCGGTTTGGGGTTTCTGGACAGAGAGAGAGAGGAGAGCTCTAGGTGGGGGGAGAGAGAGAGCTTGAGGGGGACAAGAGCACATGAGGGGCCTCTTATCCCTCCAGGGTTCCTTCTACTCGAAGCCATGGCTAGGGGCTCTGTATCTACAGAGAGCTAGAGGAAGAAGATGACTCGGATTGCAAAAGGGTCCCTGGCAATTTACAAATAGGTCCCTGTCCTCTCTGAAAAAGGATGTTTTCACTAGGAAAACAAAGTCTAAATTTAAATTCCTTTTGCCCAAAATTCTTATTAGTTGAGATGTACAACATATGTGAAAATTGGCTCAATTTGATAAACTTGATAATTCAAAATTGTTCAAATTTCAATTCTGACATAAATGGACATTGAATTTATTAGACTACTTAGGAGCTTCCAAAAATAATTATTTTTTGGCACACATTCCTTATTTGGTGTGTTCCTTGTGTGGTAGAAAATTCAAGTCATTTTGAGTTACTTCATAGAACAAACTTGTTCAAATTTCAAAAAGGTGCTGTCAAGAAAACAGGGGTTTTTGGCAACTTAAACAATTCAAAAACTTGTTCCCTTTTGGTTTTCATCCTTATTTATGATATAGAGAATGTGGTATTTAATTCATAGCATTTTGAAAAAGTTTGTAGAACAAACTTGTTCAAAATCCCAAATGTTGCTGTGGAGAAAAAACATGTTTTCAGGACTTTAATGGATTCAATTTTTTTGGTATCCTCTTGTGTGTGTTCCTTATTTGATATAAGGAAGCAATGGTATTAATTTCAGATCAATTGAATAAAATTTCCAATATTAGCTTGTTTGAGTTTCTTGTTTCTGGAAATATTGGAAATTCAGTTTAATAAGGCACTTGGCTTTCCTTTAACAATGCTTTGCCAAAATGTTTATGTGACTAGAGATAGCAAGTCAATGCTCTCCAATACTTTTGTTTTTAAGCTTGCAAGGTTGGAAAAACATTTGATAAGATTTTGGTGAAGCATCTAAGAATGCCTCCTTTTCTGATAATCTTTTAGGGAAATTTATTTAGTGTTTCCTCTTTCTTAATTTAGGCCTTGGAATTATATTCAACAAGTAGTAGATTCATAAGATAGTTTTGGAAAACTCTTTGATCAATATTTACTTTAGAAAATATTGCCAAGGTCATTAGAACAATATGTTGAATATTTTTAGTTCACTGCTTTGCTATCTTTTTAAGTTTGCTTTCCATTTCTTAGCCATGTAAGTTTATATAATTAGTTTGTTTAGTTGCACTCAAACAAACACAACCAAAGTTTATTTGTCAAGCAATTAGCAAAACAACTGTGTTATCAGGTATACCAAAATTGGGATGTGACACAACACATCCTCCCCCTTCACGTTTCTGTCACTCGAGCAAGGCAACAAGGAGGCATGAACCCACTATCAAGCACAAATACTCCCTCTTGGAGTCACTAGCAACTTCTTGGCCAAAGCAACCACTAGCAACGGAAAGCATGCAAGATCACAAAGAACATATGCAATAAAGACTATAATCAACTTGGCATAAGGTCAATATTCATCGGATCCCGGCAAACACAACATATAGAATTACATAAGATCGATCTCGATCATGATAGGCAGCTCACGAGATCTAAACATGGAGGCATATGAGGAGGAGACAACCATCTAGCTACTGCTATGAACCCATAGTCCAGGGATGAACTACTCACGCATCACTCTGGAGGCAGGCATGGCGATGTAGAAGCCTCCGGTGATGATTTCCTCTCCGGCAGGGTGCCGGAAAACAACTCCAGAACCCCCCTGGTCTAGGGTTGACGGTGACGGCGGCTGTGCAACTTTTTTGGGATTTTTTATGAGGTACTTAGGGTTTTCCATCCGGGGGGCTTAAATAGGCGAAAGGGCAAAGGCGGTGGAGCTACAGGGGCCCCACACCCATAGCTGGCGCGGCGAGGGGGCCCCCTTGCAAGCCTATGGTGTGGCCCCCCTGTTGCCCCTCTTCGACTCCTCTTCGGTCTTCTGGATGCTTCTAGGGAAAAAAGGACTTCCAGGCTTTGAATTTTCCAATTCCAAGAATATTTCCAGAACAACTTTTCTGAAACTAAAAAACAGCAGAAAACAGGGAACTGGCTCTGTGGCATCTTGTCAATAGGTTAGTCCGGAAAATCGATAAAAATGACATAAAGAAGGGATAAAACATGTAGCAAATGACATAATATCATCATGGAGCATCAGAAATTAGGGATACGTTTATGACGTATCATCCACTAACAGTTACATCTACCTCCTTCCCTTGCAGGCCCGAGTCAACATCCTCGCCGGCGAGGACGGCGGGTCAACATACTTCCTCCTGCACGAAAGCTTCTTCCTCCTCGGGGGCAGCGGCGGAGGGGCCTCGAACTCCTCCTCGCCTTCTACATCTTCCTCCTCCTCGGCCTCAACATCTTATTCCTACCGGGACTCTTCATCTTCGACCTCATGTTCATCTTCCTCTACAACCATCTTGGCCTTTTTCTTGGACATTAACCCATAGGAACGTACATATGCATCCAAGTTCAGGTCGTCACCTAGGTTATCATCAAACTGAAACTAAGAAAGACGAATCATGTGTCTCGGTAAAAAATAAGCCCATATTTAAATCCAAACTCACTGCATCAAAACTTATATTTAGAGTTCTAATTGTGTCTTTGTTCTAGGCTAACCACATGGATATTATCAAATATGCTACCCACATGGATGTTCCACAAGTTTCGTCTTCTACTGTACTTGAAGGTTGTACTGGTTATTAAAGTAAATCTAAAATGTTTAGTCGTGGCAAAATGCATGGAAAATAATTGTGTGTAATTACAGCGTGATATAACCACTCATAGAAGCAAAGAAATCTCCATGAATACTAGATAAACCATGTAATCGAAAAGCTACACGAGGCAAAGTTTTTATCTCGTGTGACAAATCTTACTACCTCAACATCTGCTGGATTAGAGGAGGAGGCACCACCATAGAAAGGGGCTGAAGGTCCTCGAGAGCCAGAGGAATCATTGCTCGGGTCCACGGCGTCGGCGGTACGACAACCAAGCATATGAGCCAATCCTCGTAAACGAGAGGCACTACGCTGTGAGATTGACACAAAAAACCTTAGTGATTATTAAAAGAAAACATGAGTGGTCCTGAGAAGATTTAAGAACTTACTTTCAGATAAGCTCTAAGGGCATTGTCACCCTTCTTAGTACGAGGGAGAGCGGCTGCTTCCTGGGCTTCCTCGGCTTGGTTCTCTATCTCATTGCGCTGTCAAAATAAGAACTTTAGATCTTTGAATCTAAAATATGAAGACGGAAAAAATAGTTGAAATTACCAGATAATCGATCATAGGTGCAAACTCGGTTCCGCGGCCCTCTCTTACTTCCTTGTTATACGTGAACTGAGTAGCACCATCTTCAAGGTCAATATCCCCAAAGACTATATCCTCGAAAGCTGGAGGACATAGGGCCACACGAGTCTGTGGATGAAACCAAGCAAGGTAGGCATTGAATGCAGCGTGATCGAACGAGGGGTGATCACGTAGATATAACTTGTTCTTCCTAGCCCTTGCCACCCTTGCTTTCCATTTGGAAACATAATCACTATAATAGACATCCCATTTCACCACCTTCTTTTGCCTTTTACGGTCCAACCTTCATATCAGAAGATATTATGTGTTAGTTCTATAAAATGCATGGATTAGAATGGAAGAGAGAAAAGTTAGCTTCTTACTCGTGTAATGGAAACTTCGTGCCTTCCACTGCGGTGGTGTAGTTTGGAGTAAACCAAATTGCGTCATCACTCGATGTGGCAAGTGGATCTCAACTACATAAATGCATATCAGTAGGACCTTTAACAACGAAAGATATTCTTCCTTTCGGCATTTTGGGTTCAGGTCAAACTGATTGTTTGTGTTTCCGAAATATTCCCGAGTGCCATAGATCTCCCATCACCTACAACAGTATAAAATATTTAAAAACTAGAACAAAAGTCAACAACTATTACCTACAACATTATGAGAGAACATGATATCACCAGTTATTACCTGCTCAAGGGTCAGCTCATCAAACTCGTTGGTGTACCGCACATACTCCCTCTTTGGGTCACCTTTGAACTCCGTAACCTTATCCCACCAATACACCCATGTAGCCCTACGCAACGGTTTTCCATGATCATCCCAAGGAGCCGATTGCAACCTTTTCGTCCGTCCCACCGAAAAGTGTTCCCACATCCAAACCGACAGTAGTACCATCAGACCACCAATACCGGCATGTGGCAAGGCCCTACGGCAAGCGTCGTCCAACTGCACATAGAGACACACTCGTAAGTTCACAAGTTTTGAGACAGACATGTAATTTGGAAAATGAGAGTTATTTGGATTACCTGGCGATACAAGTACGCAAGCACAGCCGAACCACATCTAAGATTTTTCACCGGTAACGCCTTCAGCCACATCCACGGAGCGTTCCTACCACCACTGTCAGCAAACAAAGTCCTCGAGATGACATACCACACGTATGCGCGTGCATACTGCTCAACGGTCTCCCTATCAGCTCCGACGGGGCATTTTCCAAAGTTTGTCCTGATCCAAACAAATGTAGCGCCGGCGGAGAGTCTGTCCTTACTTGGGTCTGGCTTCTCTGGTGGAACCTTACCGATGAGACTGATCATACCAGCACGCCAGTCCTTGGAATCGGTGCTAAAACACACAGGATCTCCACGGTTGGGGAGTTCCGTTACCATGGACACTTCATGGAGAATCACGGTCATCTCCCTGGTGCAGAGGTGAAAAATGTGCGTCTCCGGCCTCCATCGGTCAACAAGAGCGGTGATGGCAGTAGGATTCATGTTCATCTTTGACCGAGACACAAGCAAGATAAATGGAATGAGTCCAAGTGTCTCGATGTAGTCCGTATACCGCTCGTCGATCAGCATGTCCTTGTGTGAGGCCTAATGGGACCGCAAATGAAGAGGGGCAAAGACCTACAAGAACAAATACAAGTTAGAACAATAAACATGGAAACTAGATATATATGAACAAACATCATGAATATGGATTACCCTCTTCTGCTCCGACATCAACATTCCACGGTGAGTGACATCATATTTATCCTCGAGAAGATACTCGTCATCCATCCTATAATTTTGCAAAATAAACAAACTAATAAGAATATAATGATAAATACCACTACTTGCACTAGCAAAATGCCCGTGCGTTGCAACGGGGCGGACATACCAGCCCAAGTAATGATATGCTTGCGATGTAAAGGATGTGGTCCATGTATTATTGTAGTACATGATAATTCCTAGCCTAAACACCCATGCAAAACCCAACCGGAATAACAATACATATCGACGGTGACAAGAACATGATAATTCTAAGCCAAAACATCACTTTTAAATTCAGTAATGATCATAGCTATATCTTGGCATACAGATGGTTCAAGTGTAGAGAACTTTAGCTAAAAATATATCAAAATAGAGTACCAGGATCACTACACCACTTGAACCATGTTTCACGTTAAATACCAAGAGCTAGAGAAAAATCTAGATTGTCAAGTTCAAAGAATATTTGGATTTTTCTTCACCATTCTACTTAATTGTAGTAAAGTAAAAAAAGCAGAAGAAGATGATCTTAAGCTTGGTCTGTAATGCAACCATCTAAATGTGCCAGGTCAATAAGTTTATAGTTGAGTGGAATGGTATATAAAAGTTCTTAAGGTAATCTCATTTGCTAGACTTTATTGACATAGCTGTGAGTGCAACAGGATGGAGAACTTCCATCTAGACACAAGTAGTCAAGCATATATTGATATAGCTGATGGAGAACTTCCATCTAGACACAAGTAGTCAACCGGAGCCAACTAATGCATGTGTAAACTGTTGATGACTCTGCCGGTCGGTAGTCCTTGGCGGTTCACTCTAAGAGACTAAATCTTGCAACCTGATCAAACATTTCTATTGTCTTTCCCCGTATAGGATTCATGGGCGACCAAATTACATGGCTGACACGAATTACATTCATGATATAGCTGCCGATGTTGAGACTTGAGAACAACCATCTACATTAGATGAATGAATTATCAATCATCATTACCTTGATATATCGGTTGTAAAATTGCATCACTGAAACATAAAATCAACAACAACTCCATTCAGTATGTCGAGCTTCTACAGTGTGTGCACAACGTAACACCGGTGTTTCATATGTGAGCCAGGAAGAGTAGAGGGCATGCACGAGAAAGTATTGACAACAAGGCCACCAAGTTCAACAAAGTTTGATACTGATTCCCAATACATCAAGAGAACAATATTAACTCAATGTGGTACTGATAATCGAATGTCACTTAAACTATCTTTAATATAGATTGGAACCACATAGCCCATTAGACAATTCTGTATATGCATATACAACTCTGTGGAATAAAATACAACCCATCCAGGAGTTGTAACATCAACCAGGTGTGGTGGTAAGAGATAAAACTCGTTTGTGTACTGCACTATGCACTTATGCAACTAAAGAAAATTGAAAGCTAAAGCTACAAGTTGTTTATTACTTCAGGGTACCAACAAACAGAACTATTCATACGGGTGAACTAATTCTTCTAGGATTACATCTATTCCAGTTAGTATGCAGTAATTTAAAAATTCACATTTGGTGATCAAATCTCCCTAAACAAGTAAACTACAATAACATGGTACTTTCTTGCTACAGCGATGATAATCATGGTAGTGGACAAAAATGAATAGGTATACCTTCTTTTGCACCTCGTCCGGATGCAAATGGCGAGATATTTCAGTAGACTGCTATGTTTAGTGTCCTTCTGTATAGCAGGGAAAACAGAAGACACTTCTTCATAGTTTGAAAACAAAGAATAAGTTTTGTAATAGTGAGAGAAATATGCAGTATATAGAAAAACCATTATGCGACTCTACGAGAAGAAAAGCATGCATTATTGTGGTTAACACCAAGAAATAAGACTTCCGGACACTGACGTACTGGGTACTGTAGCATCGATCGCTCTGATGTTGAAAACCATAATCTCAGCAAGGTCGCATAACACCTTCAAAAGGTCTATAGACAGTACCAAGGCTGATTGCGTGCCAAGTCTCGAAATATACCAAGGTAGGTTCAGAAAAAAAATAGAAGTGCGTGAAATAAAAGATGTGCACTATGAGCAAGACAAAGATGACAGAACTTAATAATTTACCATGTTCGAACGTAAATGTATCAACCAGGATGGCCATCCTGTATGATTCAATTAATGAACAAATGGATTGCACCTCAAGAATTCAGTTCCCAAAATTGGAGCGTTTGAATATACCTTGCAAGCCTGGTCGAGAAGATAAGATAGATCGTTAGAATTAAGAAGAAACATCAGGCAAAGGTAAAAAGAACTTACAATTTCACGAATTGAATCCACGAGAATATCATGACACCACCGAAAATATCCGGCCCTGGCATGGATTAGATCCGATTTCCTCGCCCTTTTCTTCAACTCGTAGGAGGAGGCGAGGGCTCAGCGGGTGGTGGCAGAGGTCGAGAACGGCGGTGGTAGCGCCAACAATGGGGCCTATAAGCTACGCCACATGTAGGCGACAAATATGAAAATGATGGGACGTGCGGCGACGTCTCGATTCCCATTGCTCTGCCATGGAAGCGGTGCGTGGAAGATCTGGATCGATGGCGATGAAGCTCCCCACCGTCGCCCTCCATCCCATGCGCCAGCTCCTTGGATCCCTCGGTCACCACCGCCTGCAGCATCTCATCCTATGTCGATCCGTCAACATGAACTCGTTGCAGGCGGGCGCGTGGGCACATCGCGCATCAATAACGACCTCAAGCCGGCGGGCATGCTCGACCATGCAAATGGCGTTTGTGGATCGCAGGAGCTGGATGGTGCGGCAGGACGTTAATGCCTTCACTGTTGGGCGTGTTTTCTTTGTCTTGGATTGGAGGCGTGATCTGTGTGTATGCTTTTATTTTGGCTTGGATTGGAGGCGAGATCCTCATGTCCATTGCTCGGCATCTTGATTATGTGCATGTATGGGAGGCGCGATCCTCGCGGAATTGCATTGCTAGGTGTCCCGATGATCGTGGGTTGATTGATCGTGTGCATCCAAATAATGTTACAGTAATTGGTTATTAATTGAGGGGAAATAATCAGCGAAAATAAACCTGTGAGGGGATGGGAAGTGGAACTAAGCATTTCACCGCCCGGAAGACGAAACCAAGTGTTGGATGAAGGGTTGGTAGGACGTGGCAGGAAACGGTTGAAGGGACCAATTCCTTTTTTATTAGATAGGAGAGATTGAAGGAACCAATTCCTTTTTATTAGATAGGAGAGATAGGATAGGAATAGATGGGAGGAGAGAGAAGAGGAGATAAGGCTGCATGCATCTAACAAATCTAACAAACTTCACAAGATAAGGCTGCATGCACGCTGGAGTTGGCAAAAAAAAATAGTGCGGTAACATTTGATGCGTAATTATGTTGAAGTGTGACACCACCACCACAGTAACCTTAATAGTAAAGATACACATTATAATATATTTGACATCCATATAAAACACCTTAGAGAAAACCACTTAAATTCATTCTCGCATGTCAAATGTATCTCCCACATCTACATATCTAGCACAACTATTACATATACCACATTATCTACCACCATAGAGAATACCAAAAATATGTCAAATGTCTCTGACACATGTACATATCTAGCACAACTATTTCATTCTAACAAGTCAAATGTCTCTAACACATCTACATCTCTAGAACACATCTACATCTCTAACACATCTACATCTCTCACACATCTACATCTCACTAAATTTCGAAATTAATCAATAACTATGGTTACACCTAGGGTTAACAAAATATGTCAAATCTAAGCGATTTTATGGAAAAAATTGAGGGGATCGGATGAGAATGCCTTGAGGAGGGATGGGGGCTTCAAATCCATAGAGAAACCTACCAAAACAAGCTGGATTTGGGTCAAAATTTAGGAGAGGGAGAGGGGGGCGTCGGCAGCCATGGTCCCTTCTGTGTGTTTCAGGTTGGGAAATGGATGAGGGAGAGAGGGGGAGGGTCGGGCGCGGCCGATTTTACGTATCTAGGAGGACCGCGCCAAGGCACTGGGCGCTGCCCTTGTAACCACCGCGTCGGCGCCCATGGAGCTACCTTAACGCACATGCCCCGCCTTGCCAACGTGGCGGAAGCACCGCGCTGGGTGCGATGGAGTTGCCCTATGAACCACCGTGCCTCCGTGTTGGGCGCTACGGGTTAGAATCGAAAAAAAAATACTTTTAGGTTTTTTTTTTTTGCTGAAGTTTCTATCCAAGGTTAGTTTTGTGATTTTTCACAACATGAATCCTGCCAGGACATGGAACAGCCAATACCATCGCGCCACGCCACGCCACCCCTAAACTCTGAGTCATTGACGTAGGCAGCGCTTCCCCGCCGTTTCTAGCTCACGCATTCCTTCCTCCGCTCCTACCTCCACCACCCCACTCGTGCAACACATTTGTCATTGCCCCCTCGGGCTGCTCGCTCATCTCTTCCTCGCTCTGCCTCACACCCGAGCACACTGACAACCGTCAGAGCTCAGAGCGCCTACAAAACTGGCCTCGATTTTGTGCCGCATACGCGCCACACATAAAGTCATAAACCTTCTCCATCTTTCCCCTCAGCGCCTAGCTCCTGAGTCCTGACGTACGTACGGGGCCAGAGTTTCCTCCTCCAATCCGACTCAGGCTGTCGGGACCATGGAGCGCTCCCAACACCACTTCATCTTCCTCCTCCTCGTTGGAGCTGCACTCCTCCCCGCGGCAGCAGATTGCGCCGCAGTAGCAGAGTCGTGCGACGTCAAGCTCCTCGCCGGGCAGGTGTACGATTTCTGTCAGCCCGGTAAGGAGAGCACCCATCACCATGACACAGCCTGCTGCAAGGCGGCCCGGTCCAGCGTGGAGATGTCACTGTCAGTCGACCCCCTCTGCATCTGCCGCCTGGAAGAGGAGCCAGCGTTCCTCGTCACTGGGCTCTCCATACACGACCTCGTCCGTACCTACATCGCGTGCGGAGGCCGAAACAACACCGTCGTCTGGGGGCTCGTCGCCGACAGAAACAGATGCTTTGGTAATTAATGATCAGCATACGCAGCTCTTCTCTTGACTTGATTTCTTCTTCTCCATTTTAATTAATTTTGGTCGCCTTAACATGCCTTTCTGCTTTTACTTCCGTGTCTAGCGCCGCCGCCTCAGCAGCAACACGAACCCGTCGTCCATGCGGAGGACATCTACGCCGACCAACCCACGCCACAGTGAAGGAACAACGAACGCGCAGTACGGCATGCGTCAAAAAAACAACGACCTCAAACACTAGTACCTCTGGCTAATTGCTTGGGAGGGCGAGGCACTCATTCGATCGTGTAAAAATTGGTGGTAGTTTCTTATGATAAAACGAGAACCCCAATAAAGTCAGTTGCAATGACATGTACTCCTATCGACATGTTTTTTATGTATCACATGTGGCATTTGTTCCTTTTGCACGTTAATGGTTTAGGAAGTTTGGATTGAAACGTGTCTATCATGCAAAGAATGGTTAAGAGAACTTGGTAGGAGTGCTCATAATCTCGGTGACAAATAAAGGCCGTGAGCATTGGTCTGATGCAGAGCTGGGTTGTGTGTTCCATTTTCCTTTTTCTTTTTTCAATCAACCATCTTCTCGTGGATTGCGTCTTCGGCACCCACGCTCGATGCCTCTTTTGTGGCGTGGCTCACATCCCTGAGGGCGCGATCAAAGGGACCTCTGCATGGTGGTGGCTCTCATTTGCTGGACCCTGTGGACCCACCTGAATGACATTGTCTTTAATAGGGCGGCGTCCTCTTCACCGCAGGTGGTGAGCTCGGTAGAGGCTGAGGCCGACTGTTAGCGTAGGGCGGGTCTCTTTAGAGGTAGCCTAGCTCGGGTATATAGGTGTAGGTGTCGCGAGTAGTCGCGTTGAGTCTAGCTCAGGTGGTAGGGTGGGTGCGTGTCTGGCGTCTGTGTCGACCCGTATTGTAAATCTTTAAGCGCTTGGCTTCTTCGTCTATGAAATCCGATATGCGCATCCAGGGCATATCCTTGAAAAAAAAATTATCAGGGGAAGTCTAATAGGTTATGTAAGGTTTCGTGAACTACTTGATTATTTTCCTCATCATGAGCTGCCATCTCGGTTAGTTTTACATGTTCTCTATGGAGGATTAAGTAGTGAGAATAGAGAAATTCTAGACCTTGTTTCTGGGGAATTTTTTTGAAATATACAATTCATCAAGCGTGGAAACTTTTTAATGATATGCGCATAAACAAAGAAGTTTGAAAATTACATCATTAAGTTTTTTAATATGAATCTCATGCACGGTTTCGTGTAGAATAAGGACCTCGTCGAGGATATTCCTACCTTGCATAAAAACAGTTTGTGTAGGCTTTATTACATGATCGGCTACTGAATTCAACAGTCGCAACCTTCCTAAAGATTTTCAAACTAAAATTAAAAGGCAGATTGGTCTATATTGTTGAATCATTTCTGCTTCCAAAATCTTAGATAGCAAAACTATTTCCCAAAATTTAAGGTGAGACAGATTTAGTTGTTAGGCATGCAAATATCTGAACAATTCTAGAATATCAGGCTTAATGACGTCTCAGAAATGCTAGATGTTGGTAAATCTGAGTTTACACTTGTAACTTTATTTCAACTCCCTCTCAAGCTTAATACTAATATAGGCATATCTACTTCTTATTCCCCAAAAAAAATAAAGGGAAGAATAAGTCCGTTTAGATGGTCGAGATGGCTCATCTTACCGGAGGGCTCACAGCTCACTCAAGGCATGAAGGCCGGATGTTACAGGACAAAGTTGTTGAGAACTTTCTTGACCAGATGCTCCCCATAGACTACCTTCTTGTACTTGGCAATGCCGGCAGTTTTCTCTCTACAAAACTCCACAGGCTCCACGCCAGCATCGAAGTTCGACTGTATTAAAACACCATTAGTTCCAAGAAAAAAAGAAAAGAACAATTGAGTATAAACAATATGACATAAATATTCCTTTTATGCCTTAGTAAAAATGATGTTCTTGTTTGTGGACGTAGAAGAAAGCCACAGATACGCGGTAACGAAGGAAATTGTTGAAAACTCTGTGGAGCGTAGGCTGATATATTCCGTTTGACCAAACCTAAAGCCAAATAATTTAGAGAGTCAATAATCCAGCATTTTCTTCCACAAAGTTAGAACGGGATTAAGCATTTTCATGCTTGGAAGCTAGAAAGAAACCTCGAGCATGTCACCAATGTTGCAGACAAAGGTTCTAGGGATTGGCTTGGCGTGTATCCATTCGCCGGAAAGGTTTCTAACCTAGAACCATATAGTAGCAAACATTTTCTTACGGTTAATCTTTTTTTGCACTTTTTATCTATGATATATGAAGTAGAGGAATACACAAGTGCAACATATATGGGCAGTACGGATTGTTAGTGATTAGTCAAGAAGCAACTACCTCAAGAGCACATATGTCATTATCCTGGTTAACTTGTGTTAGAAGGCCTGCGGTTTAACAGAATGAGGGAAATATGATTCCAAGTTTTGTATGGAGTTCAAGACCCTCCACTGGTCTTCATTTTAGAGCAACACAGAGGTCGGGTGTTCAAAGTATTACTCAAGAAATGTGAGGGCTCGTGCATGAGGCCTCAATTGCTTCATCTCCGTTGCTCGCATTTGAGGACGGCGGCGCGTATTAGAAAAGTGAGTGTTAATAATCCACTAACGGTAGGGTTGGAGGAGTATTCGATTGAGGCCACCAAGGAGACATGGGCGGCTAGATTTCACCCTTTACCATGACCAATCTCAGTGGCCAGAATATCATGGCATCCAACTATGGCCCGATCCGGCTTTGAAGGTGCAAACACGGGGAAGGAGGCAGACAAAGCTCTTCAGAAATGACATGGATGCTTGGGGACCTAGAGGCCTTCGAGAATGGGGAAACCAACATTTTCAAGAACTGAGGGAACCTGTCCGATGTGGAGCATACAATGGCAAAGGGCACAACAATAGGGGTGGCCGTTGTAGAAGAAACAAGAGATCGAAAGGGAATGATGCAAGCACAAGCCAACAAGGCGGTCATGGTGGTGGCGGTAACACAAGCCACCAAGGTGGTAGCCAACATGGAGGTAGACATCATGGCAATGGCGGTAGAGGTGGTAGAGTATCAATGTTTGACGAACTAAGAGGTGGTAGATGTACAACGACTAGGGGTCGTGGAGGTACCCGAGGGTGTAGATGATTGGTATGAATAAAACATAAAATTGTTTGATGAATTTGAATGTGATCTAAGTGGAAAGAATTTGAATTTGAGTTTGAACCTTGTAATGTGGTGAATTCTTAGTTTGTTGTTGAGTTGTTATTTGTCGTTTTGTGGAAATTTCCTATCATTTATTGAACTGCGTTGCAAATTTGTATACTTTCTAGCTTGCGCCCTCCCTTTGTGAAAAAAGAGCAGTGAATGGCAATGGGAGAGAGGGTAGCGCCGGGAGTGGGGGCGCGGTGCTCCTTGGGGCAGCTCCACCCGCGTCGGTGATGGCTCCCAAGTGCAAGAGATCAATTGTAGTACTTTTCGAATTAGAAAGGTTGTCGAACCCACGAGGAGCAGAAGGAACTGGTAAGTAGAATAGCAAAGGAATAATAAAAGCAACAGGTGTTTTTGTGTTTTAATTGTGTAGTGCAAGTAAAGTAAAATGCGGAAAGTAAATTGCAGCAAGTAGTAGGTCTCAATGAGAGACTAGCCCAATCCTCTAATGCGCAAGAGGACAAGCTCAAGTGTGTGTTTGTGTCTTATATGTGGAAAACGTTCCCGAGGGCTGCACGGATTTAGCTGGCATAGTGATTCATTGCATAACATGTTTGTATATCTTGTCTAGTTTTAATCTTCTTCGGACAGAGCCACAAATAGGAATAGCTAAATAAATAAACTATCACCCCTTATGATGGATCACGTGGCCAATTAAATGACAGCACGAGAATTATTAAGACATGATGTCCCACCATAGCCTTATGCTCTAAGGTCCCCGATACAAGTACCCTCATAATGCAATTCAACGACTCTGTCTCAAGTTCCTGTCACCTAAAGACATCATCACGTCACTACACTACGGTGTTCTCCTATGAGCCCATGTAGGTGAAGTGTTGTACAGTCGACGTTCGTACAACACCATCATAGAATCACATAAAAGATAAATACTAGACCAAATAAAAACTCATCTCATGTAACAAATCATTGCCAAATCATCCTATGCCCTCAGGAACATGCGGGAACTACTCACAACGTGCAAACATGATCATGTATGGTGACATATGTGGTACAACACAATCTGAAACAATGGATCCACCACCAAATAATGACAAGTACTCAATCCCAAACATGCAACGGAGTACAATAACACGTATCTAGGGTGTAGCAATGATCAAACTATGAGGGGAACGGAGTGGATCACGGTGATGGTGATGGTGGAGATGCAGGTGCTGGTGAGGATGGTGATGGAGATGCCTCCTCCCACGCCAAGGAGGAGATGGGGATGATTTCCCCCTTCTCCGGAGCTCCGGAGCAACAGGATATGTCTCCCCCGCGGAGAGTTTCGAGAGTTTTGCCGCCCTGGCGGCTCCGTCTCGTCTCGGGAAAATTAGGGTGTTCGTTTTCGGGGAAGACGGAGTCGTCAGCAAAAAACCTCGGGAGGAGGTGCTGTGGGCCCATTTGGGGGCCCAACACGCGGCCAGGGAATCTGGCCGCGTGGGCTACCCCCTTTTGGGCCTCCTGGCCCTCCTCCTTTGTGTCTTGTGCCCACGGCCTTTCTCCCGAAGAAAAACTGACAGGGTTTCTTTCCTTTCGCAATTTGGATACCTGTAGCTCCTGAAACATCAAAAACATGAAAACAGGTGTTTTCTGACACCCAGAAATTAAATACCAAAAATAGGGACTTTGTAGGGAAGTCCCATAAAATCATCTAAAACATGCAAAACAATGACATAACATTTATAAAACATCCCAATAATGCCTATATGGAGGGTATAAATGATGATATAAAATGCACGTATCAACTCCCCCAAGCTTAAACCTTTGCTCGTCCTCGAGTAAATAAGGACATAGATCATTACATGCATCAATGGACTTATGGTTGATAAACGGGCATTGTATCATCATCATGTTCAGTTATAATGCAAGATGAATGAATAGAACTCATACACATAAGGATAACATATTCGAAGCTCTAGCAAACACCCCATACTTTTGAAAGCAAATAACCATTGTATGTTGGACAATCGAATTATACTCTTTAATTAGGAGAAATATAAATAAGTAGAGGTAAAACATGATCAAGTCTCATTTAGTTTCCAAACTATTCAGCTTAAATTACTAATTGTAATGTGCCATCCATTGGGCTAAGACTCTCATTGCCCCTTTATCATTAGCATCTTAATTTATGAATGTTGAAGTAATGTGGTTGACAAGGTGTTGGTTGAATGTCTCATGCACCATGAGTGTGAAAACCTACTCCATGATTACTCAACTTAAGATTCCTAATAAGCTTTGTACAATCATAATAAGTATTAATGACATCATAGATAATTGCAAAGAGGTACCTCTTGCCCCCATGACATAGAAACCAGCCCATGTCACAATAACAAGATGAACAAACGGAGTAGACTCATCATCCTTTTTTATTCCATTCACTATATGCATAGCTTCTTATTTTATTGTAGGATGTGTTTGTAGAGTCCACTCTAGCTGTAAGTAAATTTCCACCATGATCAAGCATGGCTTGGGTTAGCGGCCCAATGCAATTTCTCTAGTCATATATACTTACTCATCAAAACTTACTATTCCTCTATTTCATTTCGGCATGGCAGGAGTCCAAAAACAAGAGCACATGACATCAACTAAATATAAAATTTCTTTGTGCAATGTTGAAAGCTTTTCACGTGATGCACGTGTTAGCCAACTCCCAACCAAAATCCTTGTCAAGCACAAAACTTTTAGTTCCCATTAATGGGTCATGTTTGTTAAGTGCAATAGAAATAAATGTGTGCATTCAAAAGTTCGTGAGAGTCTTACCCCAAATTCAGCCCATGCCAATTAATAACATAAGCATCTTAATTTAGAGCATAAATGAAACTATAACATGGTGAACATGCTCGGAATAGCCATTAAGCTAATAGATAGATAGTGGATTTATGTCATATTGAGATAATTCTACAATTGTCCAACACACTCAAGTTAATTAATTTCAAGGCAAGATGTGATTGAAACCTATAAATTTGCATGAGTGTTACCCATAAATCCCCAAAACAAGGGAATCATGGATGACACCATACTTTATTATTCATTGATAAACCATAAGACGGGGATGCATGATAATGCTCAATGAGCCCACTCAAGCCTAAACGAAAACGATACTAGATAATAAAAGCAAGACACACCAAAACTAGATAGACATGATAAAGCTGATAAAAGACGGGGGGATAGGTGAAACTCCCCCAAGCTTAGATGGTTGCGGTAATTTCTTCATTCTCCCTTCTTCTCGTACTCAACCCACCATTCTTTCTTCTTCTTCTCTTCATAGTTGTCTTCAAGCTCTCCAATGATGCGCATAATGAGGTTATAGGCTTGCTCAAATGCTCCTGCAGCTTTTCCCAACCTTTGCATGAGGTCCTTCTCCACCGTCTCCTTGGGAGTTTTCCACTTCGGGCTTGGTGCTTTATTCTTGGGAATAAGGTGATCCCAATCTCCAGTGCAATTCTTCTGAGTGGGAGTTTCCCTGCCAATAAGAGGAGAAACTGCATTTTTGCTAGCAAGTGAGTGCCTTGGAGCCTTCCCTCCGGTGCTCATACGTGCGGACTGTCTCTTGTTTCCAAAAGACATGTTCACCCGTACGCCAGCAACAGGGATTGGTGATGGAGGTGCTGTTGCAAGAGGTGGTATGTCGAAGATGGCCTCGTCATCTTCCTCGTTAGGTTCTTCATCCATGATCTCGCGAAGCTCCATGTCCTCGTCATCCGAGTAGTCCTTCCTCTTCCTATTCCTCCTGTGGATGGATGTGGGGCTGTTGCCCTCAAGCTCATCATCATCATCGTCCATGGAGGTGCATTGGTAGGAGTTTCCCAAAGTCATGGCTTGAAAAACCTGACAGACAGAATAGACAAAACAAAGATCGTGCGAGAACTCTCGGTGCGGGATTAGATCGACAAAAGGGGGTATATATTGACGGTTTTTGGGGTAAGACGAAGCGTCGGAGTCGAAAACGAGACGGAACGGGACTCCGAGGTGGAAAAGGGGTACCTCCACGCGGCCAAGGAATCTGGCCGCGTGTGGGGTCCTCTTTTCCCCCTCGAGGTCCAATTCCTTCCAATTTTCTTGTCCCACACGTTAATTTCCATAAAAAATGAGTTCCGTAAGTTTTCACGCAATTCCGAGAAACTTCCAAACACAATAATAGTAAATTATTGAATTTGGGTTTCTGAAACTGCAAGATCCCTTACAATTACCTCCTCCGGTGTCATTAACTTTATCTCCTCGATGGTTCCTATGAAGCTCTTTCCTGCAATATAATGTTTTAGGCGTTGTCCATTGACCACATGAGGTTTACCTTTCATATCACCGTGAAGACGGATGGCCCCCGAACGGTATACCTCCTGTACTACCAATGGACCCTGCCATTTTGAAGCTAATTTCCCTGCAGAAAACTTAAAACGAGAGTTGTACAATAGGACTTGATCACCTACTTTAAATTCCTTTCTTTTAATTTTCTTGTCATGCCAAATTTTAACTTTCTCTTTAAACAATTTTGCACTTTCATATGCTTCATTCCTCCATTCATCTAATAGATTTAGGTCAAGCAATCTCTTCTCCCCCGCTGTTTTTAAATCAAAATTTAATTTCTTAATAGCCCATCTAGCTTTATGTTCTAATTCAACGGGTAAATGACATGCTTTCCATAAACCATTTTATAAGGAGACATACCCATAGGATTTTTATAAGCAGTTCTATAAGCCCACAATGCATCATTAATTTTAAGTGGCCAATCAGATCTAGCTATGTTTACTGTTTTCTCTAAAATAAGTTTAATTTCCCTATTACTTAATTCAACTTGTCCACTAGTTTGAGGATGATAGGGTGATGCAATTCTATGATTAACATTATATTTTGCCAATGTTTTTCTAAGAACACCATGCATAAAATGAGATCCACCATCAGTAATTAAAAATCTAGGAACACCAAATCTAGGGAAAATAATTTCTTTAAGAATTTGCATGGCTGTGTCATGGTCTGCACTCTTAGTAGGAATTGCTTCTACCCATTTTGTAACATAATCAATAGCAACCAAAATGTGAGTATGTTTTGTACTAGATGCAGGAAATGGTCCCATAAAGTCAAAACCCCACACATCGAATGGTTCAAGTGGTAATGTATAGTTCATAGGCATTTCATTCCTTCTACCAATGTTTCCTACTCTTTGACATTTATCAAAAGTTTTAATATATTCAGCACAATCCTTGAATAGAGTAGGACAATAAAAACCACATTGTAATACCTTTGCTGCAGTACGATCTCCTGCATGATGTCCTCCATAGGGACTGTCATGACAATCTCTTATAATAGCCTCCTGTTCATGCTCAGGTACACAACGTCTAATAATGCCATCAACACTTCTCTTATACAAGAATGGATCATCCCAAAAATAATGTCTAAGGTCATAAAAGAATTTCTTTCTTTGCTGGTAAGTAAATTGTGGTGGCATAACTTTCCCAACAATAAAATTTGCATAATTAGCAAACCAAGGAGATGCAACTTTACCACTAGAAACACTAACAAGGGCAAGTTGTTCATTAGCAAAACTATCATTAATAGGAATAGGATCATCAGGTATATTTTCCATTCTAGAAAGATGATCAGCTACGGGAGTATCTTCTCCTTTCCTATCTACTATGTGTAAATCAAATTCTTGCAACAAAAGTACCGATCTTATTAGCCTAGGCTTAGCATCTTTCTTATTCATCAAATATTTAATAGCAGAATGATAAGAGTGCACAGTGGCTTTTGAATCGATTATGTAAGATCTAAATTTATCACATGCAAATATTACCGCTAAAAATTCTTTTTCAGTTGTAGCATAATTTATTTGAGCACCATCTAGTGTTTTACTAGCATAGTAAATAACATTCAATTTCTTATCAACCCTTTGGCCTAAAAAAGCTCCAACTGCATAATCACTAGCATCACACATAATTTCAAAGGGCAAGTTCCAATCAAGAGGTTGAATAATAGGTGCAGTTATTAAGGCTTTCTTTAAAACATTAAAGGATTCTATGCAATCATCATTAAAAGAAAACGGAACATCCTTTTGCAAAAGATTGGTTAGAGGCTTTGATATTTTAGAGAAATCTTTAATGAACCTACGATAAAAACCTGCATGACCGAGAAAACTTCTTATACCTTTGATGTCTCTTGGATATGGTAATTCCTCAATAGCTTCAATTTTTGCTGGGTCAACTTCTATTCCTCTTCCAGAAATACGATGCCCAAGAACAATTCCCTTTGTTACCATAAAGTGACACTTCTCCCAATTAAGAACAAGGTGTTGGTCTTCACAACGCTGCAAAACTTTGTGAAGGTTGAACAAGCAATTATCGAAAGAAGTACCATACACCGAAAAATCATCCATAAAGACTCCCACTATCTTTTCAATATAATCAGCAAATATAGCATTCATGCATCTCTGAAAAGTAGCAGGCGCATTACATAAACCAAAAGGCATTCTCCTATAACCAAATGTACCATATGGGCAAGTAAAAGTGGTCTTTTCCTGATCAACAAAAGTGAGAATGTTTAGATAATCTCTCTAGCATTTGATCAATAAAGGGCAATGGATAATGGTCCTTACGAGTTGCTTTATTTAATTTTCTATAATCAATGCACATTCTATAACCAACAACAGTACGTTGAGCGACAAGTTCATCATCTTTATTAGGAACCACAGTAATTCCACCTTTCTTAGGAACACAATGAACAGGACTAACCCATTTACTATCAGCTATAGGATAAATAATACCAGCCTCTATGAGTCGAATTACCTCCTTTCTTACCACTTCCTTCATTTTTGGATGTAAACGGCGTTGGAAATCAACAACAGGTTTAGCATCTTCTTCCAAATTAATTTTATGCATACATAGAGATGGACTTATGCCCTTAAGATCATCAAGAGAATAACCAATAGCCTTACGGTGGGCTTTAAGCACATCAAGTAATTTCTCTTCTTCCTCAGCTGAAAGGTTAGCACTAATAATAACAGGATATATATTTTTCTTATCCAAGTATGCATATTTCAGATTTTCAGGCAAAGGCTTTAATTCAAAACTAGGATCTCCTTTAGGAGGTGGGAGTACTCCTAGATTATCAGGTGGGATATGCAATTGTAATTGTGGAGGTTGCTGCCACAATATTTGTTCTAAAGCTTCTTTTTCTGCATCATTAAATGGCTCTACCTGATTAAGCATATAACGTTCCACCACGTCTGATGAAGCTACAGCTATATGAGCAAGAGTTTCAATTATATCTTTAGATTTTGGTTCTTTCTTAGCAGGTTTATCAGCAAATTTAGAAAAATTAAATTCAAGTTTCTCTCCAGCACATTCAATAAACACCCTTTCTCTAGGCAAATCAATTTCAGCACCAACAGTATGTAAGAAAGGTCTACCAAATATAATAGGACAGAAAGAATCTTGTGGACAACCAAGCACAATAAAATCAGTAGGATATTTTATTTTCCCTACCAATACTTCAACATCTCTAACAATTCCAAAGGGACTAATATAATCTTTATTAGCAAGCTGAATGGTCATACCTGTTTCTTCCATGGTGATAGGATCAATATCAGGCTTAATTTCTTGATAGAGAGAATATGGAATGACACTAATGCTTGCTCCAATATCACATAAACCATGATAACAAGAAGTCCCAATAGAGCATGATATAATTGTCTTACCAACTTTGGATGAATTCCCTTTAATAACTTTGGTAGCATCTTCACATAAATAAACATCAACAGGATCTTCTTCATTTAATTGCTTAATAATAGAGACTTGGTTCTTGACTTCCACCTGTTCTTTAGGTTGAGAACATCTCTTTCTACTTTTGTCAGCAACAGCAATAAGCAAATTCTCTTTAACTTTTTCAGGATAGGGAGGTGGTTCAATATATTCTTCTATTACTACAGATGACACTGGTGTTTCTTTAATAAATTTAGGGACAACAATAGAAGATTTAACAGGTTCAACATAATAATCAAAGCCACTTTTAGGAATTCGAATGTGCTCAGCAAATTTCTTAGCTATTTCAATTGCAACATATGGATCAAGACCAAAATCTTTAATAACATTCTTGAACAAAATAGGACTAGAGAAACTTTCTACACATGAATATCCATAATCAAAATAAGCTTCATTACCTTTGTCTAGGTCCCAATATTCAGAGTTCTTCGAAATAATTTCCAATAAATTCCAAGCTTCTTCTGCAGTATTATTTGTAAAGCTTCCACCAGATGAACCATCCAAATATTGCTTTAGCCTATCAGGTAGTCTCACATAAAAGTTTATCAATATAAGTTTATTTGTGAGATCATGACAAGGATTCTTACGAAGGAGGTCCTTAAGCCTCCCCCAAGCTTGAGTAATACTCTCTCCAAGGTGTGGCCAAAAATTAAATATAAAGCAACGGTTCTCATAAGCCTCTTTAGGAGTAACATATTTAAGAAAGAAAACCTTCATAAAAGTATCCCAATTATGTGTAATTTCTTCATCCAGGGACATATACCATTTTCGAGCATCACCAGTTAAGGACTGGTACAATAACTTGCATTTTACCTCCTCCTCAGAAATAGCCTTGAGCCTAATTATCCCACATATATCCTCAATAGCCCGTATGTGATCACTTGCAGCCTTTGTTCCATCCCCTGCAAAATACTCATTCCTAACAGCTTTAACAAATTCAAGGGGAATAATATAACCATCATCATGAGGTGCTTTTTCAACAACTTTAGGTTTAATAGCATAAGCTCTCATATAAAGCAAGTTTCAGCGAAGCATCTCTCATAAAAGCCATAATAATAACAGGATGCAACAGCAAGTAAAATTCAGCTTTCAAGTTTCCTTACCAAACTTCTTACCAATAGCGCTACGCTCCCCGGCAACGGCGCCAGAAAAGTCTCTTGATGGCTCCCAAGTGCAGGAGATCAATTGTAGTACTTTTCGAATTAGAAAGGTTGTCGAACCCACAAGGAGCAGAAGGAACTGGTAAGTAGAATAGCAAAGGAATAATAAAAGCAACAGGTGTTTTGTGTTTTAATTGTGTAGTGCAAGTAAAGTAAAATGAGGAAAGTAAATTGCAGCAAGTAGTAGGTCTCAATGAGAGACAAAGCCCAATCCTCTAATGCACAAGAGGACAAGCTCAAGTGTGTGTTTGTGTCTTATATGTGGAAAACGTTCCCGAGGGCTGCACGGATTTAGCTAGCATAGTGATTCATTGCATAACATGTTTGTATATCTTGTCTAGTTTTAATCTTCTTCGGACGGAGCCACAAATAGGAATAGCTAAATAAATAAACTATCACCCCTTATGATGGATCACGTGGCCAATTAAATGACAGCACGAGAATTATTAAGACATGATGTCCCACCATAGCCTTATGCTCTAAGGTCCCCGATACAAGTACCCTCATAATGCAATTCAACGACTCTGTCTCAAGTTCCTGTCACCTAAAGACATCATCACGTCACTACACTACGGTGTTCTCCTATGAGCCCATGTAGGTGAAGTGTTGTACAGTCGACGTTCGTACAACACCATCATAGAATCACATAAAAGATAAATACTAGACCAAATAACAACTCATCTCATGTAACAAATCATTGCCAATTCATCCTATGCCCTCAGGAACATGCGGGAACTACTCACAACGTGCAAACATGATCATGTATGGTGACATATGTGGTACAACACAATCTGAAACAATGGATCCACCACCAAATAATGACAAGTACTCAATCCCAAACATGCAACGGAGTACAATAACACGTATCTAGGGTGTAGCAATGATCAAACTATGAGGGGAACGGAGTGGATCACGGTGATGGTGATGGTGGAGATGCAGGTGCTGGTGAGGATGGTGATGGAGATGCCTCCTCCCACGCCAAGGAGGAGATGGGGATGAAGATGGGGATGATTTCCCCCTTCTCTGGAGCTCCGGAGCAGCAGGATCTGTCTCCCCCGCGGAGAGTTTCGAGAGTTTCGCCGCCCTGGCGGCTCCGTCTCGTCTCGGGAAAATTAGGGTGTTCGTTTCTAGAGAGAAACAAAGAAGCAACCCGAGAGCAGCTATCCCCCCCCTCGCGTCGCTGAAATGGCTAAGGAAGGGAGGATAGCGCCGGGAACCTCGGCGCGGTACTATTCAATGCATCTCTAGTCGTGACGGCGTGGTGATGGTACAGCACCGTCTGAGGGGGTGCGGTCCTTCTTTCTGCCGCGCCAAGCTGGCTGGCGTGGTGGTCTAAATCTGTCTCCAAACAGATCAGAAACCACTTCAATATCGACATTGCAACACAAACAGAATTTAACACTGGACAAAACAATATGACAGACAAATAGGAAAGCATTAGAAAAACAAATAGTTCAAGGACATCCACCACTTCAGTTTACGCACATCCATCAGTTTAGGAGACACAATTCATAATGCACAAGTTTACACACAAATCGACAAGTCCAACGATCCACTAGGTCAGAACGATATTAATGTTCACTCATGCTTGCGTTGGGATACCTCAAGAGGAGAGTGTGATGAGCACAACGCTAGGAATTTTCCCCTTAGTCAAGAACCAGAGTTATCAATCCAGTAGGAGAAAGAGGATCTTCGGAAAGTTGGTGCCGCTTACGGTGGTGCTGGCTCTTCACCGGTGTCAGCAACAATGTGGAACCTGCACACAACACAACCAAAATACTTTGCCCCAACGGTACAGTGAGGTTGTCAATCTCACCGGTCTTGCTGAAAACAAAGATTAGACGTATAGCTTGGAAAACGGTTGTATGCTTGCAGAAAGTAGAGAGAGTAGAAAATTGTTGTGGTTTGTTTAACAGTGTGGAAAATGGACTGGGGTTCATAGGTTCACTAGTGGTGTCTCTCCATAAAATATAGCATGTTGGGTGAACAAATTACAGCTGGGCAATTGACAAAGAAAGGTTGCACCGTAGTGCACATTATAACATGATGATTACTATGATATTTAGTGCGGGCATTACAACAAGATACATAGACCGGCATCCATCTTCATCTATGACTAATAATCCACCCTCAGGTTATCATCCGAACTCCCTTAGGTATTAAGTTGCAAGCAACAGATAATTGCATTAAACAAAGTGTGTAATGTAAGCAATGATTATACACGCGGGTACTCTCACTGCTGTTTTCTCCCTACTGGCAGCAACACATCCTCCACCTTCACATTTCTATCACTCGAGCAAGGCAACAAGGAGGCATGAACCCACTATCAAGCATAAATACTCCCTCTTGGAGTCACTAGCAACTTCTTGGCCAGAGCAACCACTAGCAACGGAAAGCATGCAAGATCACAAAGAACATATGCAATAAAGACTATAATCAACTTGGCATAAGGTCAATATTCATCGGATCCCGGCAAACACAGCATATAGAATTACATAAGATCGATCTTGATCATGATAGGCAGCTCACGAGATCTAAACATGGAGGCATATGAGGAGGAGACAACCATCTAGCTACTGCTATGAACCCATAGTCCAGGGATGAACTACTCACGCATCACTCTAGAGGCAGGCATTGCGAGGTAGAAGCCTCCGGTGATGATTTCCTCTCCGGCAGGGTGCCGGAAAACAGCTCCAGAACCCCCCTGATCTAGGGTTGACGGTGACGGCGGCTGCGGAACTTTTTCGGGATTTTTTATCAGGTACTTAGGGTTTTCCATCCGGGGGGCTTAAATAGGCGAAAGGGCAAAGGCGGTGGAGCTCCAGGGGCCCCACACCCATAGCTGGAGCGGCCAGGGTGACCCGCGCGAGCCTATGGTGTGGCCCCCCTGTTGCCCCTCTTCGACCCCTCTTCGGTCTTATGGATGCTTCCAGGGAAAAAAGGACTTCCGGGCTCCGAATTTTCCAATTCCGAGAATATTTCCAAAAAAAACTTTTCTGAAACTAAAAAACAGCAGAAAACAGGGAACTAGCTCTGTGGCATCTTGTCAATAGGTTAGTCCGGAAAATCGATAAAAATGACATAAAGAAGGAAGAAAGAGATAAAGAAGGGAGAAAACATGTAGCAATTGGCATAATATCATCATGGAGCATCAGAAATTAGGGATACGTTTATGACGTATCATCCACTAACATCTACCTCCTTCCCTTGCAGGCCCGAGTCAACCTCCTCGCCGGGGAGGACAGCGGGTCAGCATTCTTCCTCCTGCACGAAAGCTTCTTCCTCCTCGGGGGCAGCGGTGGAGGGGCCTCGATCTCCTCCTCGCCTTCTACATCTTCGTCCTCCTCGGCCTCAACATATTATTCCTACCGGGACTCTTCATCTTCGACCTCATGTTCATCTTCCTCCACAACCATCTTGGCCTTTTTCTTGGACCTTAACCCGTAGGAACGTACATATGCATCCAAGGTCTGGTCGTCACCCAGGTTATCATCAAACTGAAACTAAAAAAGACGAATCATGTGTGTTGGTAAAAAATAAGCCCATATTTAAATCCAAACTCATTGCATCAAAACTTATATTTAGAGTTCTAATTGTGTCTTTGTTCTAGGCTAACCACATGGATATTATAAAAAATGCTACCCATATGGATGTTCCACAAGTTTCTTCTTCTACTGGACTTGAAGGTTGTACTGGTTATTAAAGTAAATCTAAAATGTTTAGTCATGGCGAAATGCATGGAAAATAATTGTGTGTAATTACAGTGTGATATAACCACTCATAGAAGCAAAGGAATCTCCATGAATACTAGATAAACCATGTAATGGAAAAGCTACACGAGGCAAAGTTTTTATCTGGTGTGACAAATCTTACTACATCAACATCTGCTGGATTAGAGGAGGAGGCACCACCATAGAAAGGGGATGAAGGTCCTCGAGAGCCAGGGGAATCATTGCTCGGGTCCGCGGTGTCGGCGGTACGACAACCAAGCATATGAGCCAATCCTCGTAAACGAGAGGCGCTACGCTGTGAGATTGAGACGCAAAACCTTAGTGATTATTAAAAGAAAACATGAGTGGTCCCGAGAAGATTTAAGAACTTACTTTCAGATAAGATCTAAGGGCATTGTCACCCTTCTTAGTACGAGGGAGAGCGGCTGCTTCCTGGGCTTCCTCGGCTTGGTTCTCTATCTCATTGCCCTGTCAAAATAAGAACTTTATATCTTTGAATCTAAAATATGAAGATGGAAAAAATAGTTGAAATTACCAGATAATCGATCATAGGTGCAAACTCGGTTCCGCGGCCCTCTCTTACTGCCTTGTTATACGTGAACTGAGTAGCACCATATGCAAGGTCAGTATCCTCAAAGACTATATCCTCGAAAGCCGGAGGACATAGGGCCACATGAGTCTGTGGATGAAACCAAGCAAGGTAGGCATTGAATGCAGCGTGATCGAACGAGGGGTGATCACGTAGATATTATGTGTTAGTTCTATAAAATGCATGGATTATAATGGAAGAGAGAAAAGTTAGCTTCTTACTCGTGTAATGGAAACTTCGTGTCCTTCCACTGCAGTGGTGTAGTTTGGAGTAAACCAAATTGCATCATCACTCGATGTGACAAGTGGATCTCAACTACATAAATGCATATCAGTAGGACCTTTAACAACCAAAGATATTCTTCCTTTCGGCACTTTGGGTTCAGGTCGAACTGATTGTTTGTGTTTCCGAAATATTCCCGAGTGCCATAGATCTCCCGTCACCTACAACAGTATAAAACATTTAAAAACTAGAAGAAAAGTCAACAACTATTACCTACAACGTTATGAGAGAACATGATATCACCAGTTATTACCTGCTCAGGGGTCAGCTCATCAAACTCGTTGGTGTACCGCACATACTCCCTCTTTGGGTCACCTTTGAAGTCCACAACCTTATCCCACCAATACACCCATGTAGCCCTACGCAACGGGTTGCCGTGATCGTCCCAAGGAGCCGATTGCAACCTTTTCGGCCGTCCCATCGAAAAGTGTTCCCACATCCAAACCGAGAGCAGTACCATCGGACCACCAATACCGGCATGTGGCAAGGCCCTACGGCAAGCGTTGTCCAACTGCACATAGAGAGACACTCGTAAGTTTACAAGTTTTGATACAGACATGTAATTTGGAAAATGAGAGTTATTTGGATTACCTGGCGATACAAGTACGCAAGCACAGCCAAACCACAGCTAAGATTTTTCACCGATAACGCCTTCAGCCACATCCACGGAGCGTTCCTAGCACCACTGTCAGCAAACAAAGTCCTCGAGATGACATACCACACGTATGCGCGTGCATACTGCTCAACGGTCTCCCTATCAGCTCCGACGGGGCATTTTCCAAAGTTTGTCCCGATCCAAACAAATGTAGCACCGGCGGAGAGTCTGTCCTTACTTGGGTCTGTCTTCTCTGGTGGAACCTTACGATGAGACTGATCATACCAGCACGCCAGTCCTTGGAATCGGTGCTAAAACACACAGGATCTCCACGGTTGGGGAGTTCCGTTACCATGGACACGTCCTGGAGAATCACGGTCATCTCCCTGGTGCGGAGGTGAAAAATGTGCGTCTCTGGCCTCCATCGGTCAACAAGAGCGGTGATGGCAGCAGGATTCATGTTCATCTTTGACCGAGACACAAGCAGGATAAATGGAATGAGTCCAAGTGTCTCGATGTAGTCCGTATACCGCTCGTCGATCGGCATGTCCTTGTGTGAGGCCTCATGGGACCGCAAACAAAGAGGGGCAAAGACCTACAAGAACAAATACAAGTTAGAACAATAAACATGGAAACCAGATATATATGAACAAACATCATCAATATGGATTACCCTCTTCTTCTCCGACATCAACATTCCACGGTGAGTGACACATATTTATCCTCGAGAAGATACTCGTCATCCATCCTATAATTTTGCAAAATAAACAAACTAATAAGAATATAAATGATAAATAAGCACTACTTACACTAGCAAAATGCATGTGCGTTGCAACGGGGCGGACATACCAGCCCAAGTAATGATATGGTTGCGATGTAAAGGATGTGGTCCATGTATTATTGTAGTACATGATAATTCCTAGCCTAAACACCCATGCAAAACCCAACCGGAATAACAGTACATATCGACGGTGACAAGAACATGATAATTCTAAGCGAAAACATCACTTTTAAATTCAGTACTGATCATAGCTATATCTTGGCATCAGATGGTTCAAGTGTAGATAAGTTTAGCTAAAAATAGATCAAAATAGAGTACCAGGATCACTACACCACTTGAACCATGTTTCACGTTAAATACCAAGAGCTAGAGAAAAAACTAGATTGTCAAGTTCAAAGAATATTTGGATTTTTCTTCACCATTCTACTTAATTGTAGTAAAGTAAAAAAAAACAGAAGAATATGATCTTAAGCTTGGTCTGTAATGCAACCATCTAAATGTGCCAGGTCAATAAGTTTATAGTTGAGTGGAATGGTATATAAAAGTGCTTAAGGTAATTTCATTTGCTAGACTATATTGACATAGCTGTGAGTGCAACGGGATGGAGAACTTCCATCTAGGCACAAGTAGTCAAGCATATATTGATATAGCTGATGGAGAACTTCCATCTAGACACAAGTAGTCAAGACGGAGCCAACTAATGCATGTGTAAACTGTTGATGGCTCTGCCGGTCGGTAGTCCTTGGCGGTTCACTCTAAGAGACTAAATCTTTCAACCTGATCAAACATTTCTATTGTCTTTCCCCGTATGGGATTCATGAGCGACCAAATTACATGGCGGACATGAATTACATTCATGATATAGCTGCCGATGTTGAGACTTGAGAACAACCATCTACATTAGATGAATGAATTATCAATCATCGTTACCTTGATATACCAGTTGTAAAATTGCATCACTGAAACATAAAATCAACAACAACTCCATTCAATATGTCGAGCTTCTACAATGTGTGCACAACATAACACCAGTGTTCCAGATGTGAGCCAGGAAGAGTAGAGGGCATGCACGAGAAAGTATTGACAACAAGGCCACCAAGTTCAACCAAGTTTGATATTGATTCCCAATACATCAAGAGAACAATATTAACTCAATGTGGGACTGATAACTGAATGTCACTTAAACTATCTTTAATATAGATTGGAACCACATAGCCCATTAGACAATTCTGTATGTGCATATACAACTCTGTGGAATAAAATACAACCCATCCAGGAGTTCTAACAGCAACCAGGTGTGCTGGTCAGAGATAAAACTCGTTTGTGTACTGCACTATGCACTTATGCAACTAAAGAAAATTGAAAGCTAAATCTACATGTTGTTTATTACTTCAGGGTACCAACAAACAGAACTATTCATACGGGTGAACTAATTCTTCTAGGATTACATCTATTCCAGTTAGTATGCAGTAATTTGAAAATTCACATTGGGTGATCAAATCTCACTAAACAAGTAAACTACAAGCACATGGTACTTTCTTGCTGCAGCGATGATAATCATGGTAGTGGACAAAAACGAATAGGTGTACCTTCTTTTGCACCTCGTCCGGATGCAAATGGCGAGATATTTCCGTAGACTGCTATGTTTAGTGTCCTTCGGTATAGCAGGGAAAACAGAAGACACTTCTTCATAGTTTGAAAACAAAGAATAAGTTTTGTAATAGTGAGAGAAATATGCAGTATTTGGAAAAACCATTATGCGGCTCTACAAGAAGAGAACCATGCATTATTGTGGTTAACACCAAGAAATAAGACTTCCGGACACTGGCGTACTGGGTACTGTAGCATCGACGCTCTGATGTTGAAAACCATAATCTCAGCAAGGTCACATAATACCTTCAAAAGGTCTATAGACAGTACCAAGGCTGATTGCCTCCCAAGTGTCGAAATATACCAAGGTAGGTTCAGAAAAAAATAGAAGTGTGTGAAACAAAAGATGTGCACTATGAGCAAGACAAAGATGACAGAACTTAATAATTACCATGTTCGAACGTAAATGTATCAACCAGGATGGCCATCCTGTATGATTCAATTAATGAACAAATGGATTGCACCTCAAGAATTCAGTTCCCGAAATAGGAACGTTTGAATATACCTTGCAAGCCTGATCGAGAAGATAAGATAGATCGTTAGAATTAAGAAGAAACATCAGGCAAAGGTAAAAAAAACTTACAATTTCATGAATTGAATCCACGAGAATATCATGACACCACCGAAAATATCCAGCCTTGGCATGGATTAGATCCGATTTCCTCGCCCTTTTCTTCAACTCGTAGGAGGAGGCGAGGGCTCAGCGGGTGGTGGCAGAGGTCGAGAATGGCGGTGGTAGCGCCAGCAATGGGGCCTCAGCTACGCCACATGTAGGCGACAAATATGCAAACGATGGGACGTGCGGCGGCGTCTCGATTCCCATTGCTCTGCCATGGATGCGGTGCGTGGAAGATCTGGATCGATGGCGACGAAGCTCCCCACCGTCGCCCTCCATCCCATGCGCTAGCTCCTTGGATCCCTCTTTCACCACCGCCTGCAGCATCTCATCCTATGTCGATCCGTCAACATGAACTCGTTGCAGGCGGGCGCGTGGGCACATCGCGCATACGACCTCAAGCCGGCGGGCATGCTCGACCATGCAAATGGCGTTTGTGGATCGCGGGAGCTGGATGGTGCGGCAGGACGTTAATGCCTTCACTGTTGGGCGTGTTTTCTTTGTCTTAGATTGGAGGCGTGATCTGTGTGTATGCTTTTATTTTGGCTTGGATTGGAGGCGCGATCCTCATGTCCATTGCTCGGCATATTGATTGTGTGCATGTATGGAAGGCGCGATCCTCGCGGAATTGCATTGCTCGGTGTGGGGACCCCATACTAGCAGTCCGAGACCTCCAGTATGCATACATTCACGATCCCATGATCAGTTAGTCGTGAACAACATACTCGAGTTGGCATTGCAGATTACAGCATCCACTACACGAATACACGGCTTACACAACTGGTCACATGACTCAGTTGAAAATAACTGCCACACAGGACAGGAACACACACTAAAAAACAGCGGAAGACTACAAAACACACTCGTGGTAAGCCCAAGTCATGCCTTGACTACCTACAGGCTAATGACTCGGAGACGTTCCTAGTTCGCACAGCCGTCAGCGACACCATCTTCTTCAGGTTCTCCGGGTTTCTGCTCAAAGTCTGACTAAGACAATAGCCAAGTACGAAACCAGTGTGAGTACATTGGAATGTACTCACAAGACACCCCAAATGAAAGCTAAACATGCAAGTATGCATATATATAGGTGATAGGAAAGCTGTAATTAAGGTTCAACTAGCCATGATGAATTTAAGACCCATCATAGTTGCACAAGTTTTATTTTTCTTTGTTGAAGAAGATACTTCAAAAGATATTTCATTTCTCTTGTAGATATAGCATGTCCACAAGGTTTTGATAAAGCATTTTAAATAGAACAAAAGTTTCTCTTTGCAAAACTTCATGGAAGATCACATCTTCAAGATCATCATTTTTCCAGTACCTCAAAGGTACAATCATCCCCTTTCAACATACCTCCCAGGTACAAGTTCCAAAACACTTTCCAGCTTTTTGAAAACATTGACACAATGCTTGCTACATGGCCATTCAACTTTCCATATCCGAGGACGCGACTATTCTGAATAGTTTTACTCTGCATAGGTGTATACAATCCACAAGATCCAGTACATCCATCGTGAACAACCACGGACTGTCCGAGACAGTATGCAAACATCGGATAACTGGTCCTAGCCATCCACTATGTTAGCGCTAGTAAATGACTACCCTTCAACTGGGTTTGTTCTCCCCGGCACCGAGTAAGCTAGCTGTATCGATCCGGTTTCCCCTGACAACACACCGCCATGGCAGGAGACCCAATTGTTGCAACCGTTGGCGAACTTAATCCCCACACTGTGAATGTCCCATTTCTCCCTCCTGGCGATAATTCGGTTCGGGGGACTCTAACCCCTATAGCACTTTGAGGTAGACACGGACTAACACCGACAAGAAATTAGCTAGACCCCGTTCCCATATTGGGGTAATGTGGCAGCACAGCTTGGTTGTCTGGCGAAGACTAGGTTATGTTTCATTTTTGAAAAACAAGTCGAAAACATTTCCTTCTTCACATACCTCCCTCGGACAAGGTCCCACCTTTCCTCGGGGTTTTTCCAAGATTTTGTTTTCCAAAAACATCAAGTTAAAATGTCCACTAAGGGACTGTACTAAAAACATCTAAAGGGCTTGGTAACACCATGATTATATAGTGGATATAACATATTAGATACACAAAATAGATAGTGGTATAGTCCACTTAAAAGAATAGTTTTTGAATCAAACTTTTGTAGAAACTTCAGAAGTAAAACATGCATGATAGATAATGATAAGTAAAACAACAGCAAGCATTTAGAGTGGCTTGCCTTGGCACTGGTCTTGGTCTTTCTCTTGAAATAAACAAGATTTGCAGTAAAAACCTCTCCGGGAAACAATACCGTCTTCGTTATCTAACGTCGTAAACTCAAAAAGGAAACACCCAATCAGAACCAAAAAAAGGCAAGCACTTTACAAAAAGTAAACATAAAGCAAGCATTTCATCAAAAAAGTACACTCACAAGCAATATTACTAGGGTGCACACCAACAAGCTAAACAGACACATACAATGCACAAGAATAAAACTGGAACTGAAGATATGGATCCTCAACCAAAATGGCATGAGTCCAGTGGTTGTGCCACTCTCATATCATGCTAAAATGAGGTTAAATGACTCTCTGGTCATTCATGAGGATGAGCAAAATAACAAGAAAATAATCTAGGAACACATACACGTGCATAGGAAAATAATAACAAGCAATACTACAAGCCCATAGTAACACATGCTTTTCTAAACATGGAGAAATAATATAACCAGTGTCTAAGCAACCTAATAACAGAGACAAAAAAATACCCAACATATCATGGCATCGCTCAATACATCAAAATAATCATGGAGCAAAACAACTGTTAAAACTACACATGTAAAAGGGCTATTTAGGCAAGCAGACATGCATAACCATAAGAGATCATCAAACAAGATTTATTATAACATGATGGATCTGTAATATAGCATCCAAATAACAGAGAAAACAACACCTAGACATGCTAGTAATATCAAAATAACAATCTAATCAATGCTTCAAAAATTAAGCATGCAAAATAACAACTAGGGCAGAAAATCATCTAAAACTATCATAGCATGACAAATTTATCTGGCGATCACTTCAAGCATGCAAGAAAGTATAATATGCTAGAATAACAGTACCTATGCTCTGGAAAACAATACTAAGGCATTTATTCAAGTTATCTAAGCAATATGAAGAATAACATAATTTAACCTATTATTACTAGGAAAAACACCCTAAGAGAATAAAACTATAAGAAACATGGTTTTCCACACCCAAACACTATCATGCTAATGAATCACACAAAAAACATATTAAACATGTATTAATACCCTACACAGCAATTTATCAAGTCATATCAATAATAGACAGAAAATGACTATTTACTAAATAATGCACCAAGACTATTCTGTAACTCCTAAAATCATGAAAATCTATTATAAGGTTCTCCTAGTCACTAGCAAACCAACACAATTGGATTCACATAAAAAAATCATCACCAATAAAATTAAAGAAATCGCAGAAGTGCTCTCTGGCCTAAAATTAACATGCATGTCATTTTCACACCACAACTCAAGTCAATACAAGGCCAACTGACACAGATAGAAATTTTCAAGGGCTACTCAGAACAGTTGAGTTTGCATGATTTGGATACTTAAAACTCAAGTTATTAAAGAAATGATGTTAATGAGTGCTTCTGCCATTTATTTTATCTCTCCTAAAATACAGCACAAAATCTAGATCTACAAGTTAGAGATGCTTAAGAATTTGTAGATCTACCTATGTGATTTTTAGTTTGTCAAGATTTGCTCATTTACATTTTCATTTGGATTTAAACCAAACATCAGAAAACAGAGCTGCAGGAAGAAGAGAATACAACCTGCAGAAAAATAGTTAACGGGCCAGATCTGAGAGGAGGATGGGCGACGCGAGGCGGGCCGGCCCGCTGGCCATCGCGCGCTGCTGAAGCGGTTCGCGGTTGTCCGATCGCGGATCGACGGCAGAGATCAAGAGCTCCCGGGTTCAAAAACGTCCGTTGGATACAGATCCGAAGGATGAGCTTTGTCCGCGGCGTTTCGCGCCGGCGGCGACAAAGGGGCGCGACGGTGTCCGCGCCGGCCGTCGCTGGGGACGCGCGGGCTCGCCGCCGTGGATGCTCGTGGTCTCCCGGAAGGCAAGCAGCAGCGAAATGCTCAGGGGAGCATCGCCCATCGAGTGCGCGCACGCACGCAAAGCGGAAAACACTGAGGCGCTCCTTGCCATGAAAGTCGCGGAAAGGAGCTCGAGGTCGTCGGTGGAGGGGGGCTCTTCATGTAACCAAAAGTCAAATTGGGAGGAGCACGAGTCTTGTGAAAGCTCAAGGAAGTTGGGGAAGGAAACGACGCAACCAGGGAGGGCTCGAATCGACGGCTCGAAGTGTTGCTCGCCGGCGGGACGTGGCGCTCGATCCCGGCGATGGAGAGGGATAAGGAGGGGGATTTTGTGATGGAAATGTGATTGAGGTGGAGGGAGAGTAGCGTGACATGTTGGACAGGTAGGGCATGGCTCGGGGATGCCTAGCCGCAGAGCTCGACGCTCGGCGACCATGGCGGCCATGGTGGTTGAGGTCGAGCTGGCCAACAAGGGTTTTCTTTGGGAGTTTTGCGGCCACGAAGGTATGGCATGGTGAGAGTGTTCTCATGGAGAGGGACGGAGGCAGGAGGAGCACGGGAACGTCGGAAATCGCCGGCATTTGCTGTGCGCCCGTAGGTGTTCGACAGCGAGGAAGGGATGAAGGAGGGAGAGGGGAGGGAAATGGAGTGCACGAGTGAGCTCGTGGTGACCCCGTGAAGCTCATAGACAAGCGGAGGAGGCGAGGTTTGCTGCCCACGCGTTGGAACGCGAGCAACGTGTCGGACATGCCCTGGGCGCCATGGCCAGCTCATGGCAATGGAAAAAAGGAGACAAGGAGAGGGGGAGGGGCTTGCCAGAGGGGATCACGAGTGAGAGAGATATCTGGTGGCGCAAGGGCTGCCCCTGGAAGGCATTGTGGAGATGGATTAGAAAAAGGGGTGGGTGATCAGCATCCTTGTCTTCATGTAGGTGGCTGAGTTAGAGGAATAGAGAGAGATGGTGGATCAGCTTGACCATGTCTAGGAGATTGGGTAGGGAGTTTTTCATGTCTCAGAACAGGAGAGAGGTAGATAGGGTCCAATTATTGGCCAGGACATGCAAGAACCCAACCATGTCCAGAATATACAGAAGTGGTTTCTGATTGTTTTCACCAATAATTTCAATAGAAAAGATATGAAATATCATGTCCATTGGATAGATAATCAAAAATGGATTCTAGGGGTGGTGGTCTCAAGGTTTTATGAAAATATATCTTTCACAAAATTTTGGGAATTCAAAAATGGCAGAAAACGTTTTTAAATGTTTTCTCCAAAATTTTCAAAACAACTTGCAAATGTTTTTGTATAAATAAGTTCGACATTGCCATAGGCATGTTGGGTAATTTTTACAAGATTTTATGAAATACTTTCCTTCACAAAATATTTTAAAATCCATTTCTGGCCTTTTGGAAAATGGAAAATAACAAATAGTGAAATGATTTTAAAACAAATATTTTTGAGTTGGGATGAGAGAGTATATAATATAGGTATCAAAAGTGATTGTTAACAAGCAACTCTTTTGAAAATATTTGAGACACCAAGTGGAAAAAGGGTGAAAACATGAGTTTATTTAATAGGTTAAAAACCATGAAAGATAAATAATCAAAGGGTCTTTGAAAAATAATTGTACCACATGGATATGATGTATAGGTCATGGAGATGACAAGGGTAGGTTGATGGGGGCTTGAAAACAAAGAGGAGTGGTTTTGAGCAACACAGAAACAGTGCATCAAAATAACAGAAATATGATCAATACTTAGAGATGCCTTCTAAAGGACTTTGAAAAAGACACCAAAGAGTTTCAATATCCAAAAATAACAAATTGGATAGATAACATAGATATATAGAATTAGTTGTATGATGGTGCATTGATGATTAGCTCAGAATTTGCCATAGAAACTCCAAGGTTGGAAGTTTTTAAGAAAACAGAAGATGATATGGGAATGTGATGGAATAATGTATTGATGCTTGATCTTGTTATTAATAGGTTTTATTTTATTAAAAAAACACACATTCATCAACAAAAAAAAAAAATACTTCAAAACGAACGCAAGATAAGATCACACAACAAGCAGATAAAAGTAACAAGGCACACAAGATCACTCAAACAACTGAGTTCTTCAATTTAATTTCCAGGTGTTTTTCCCAAGTGTTAAATTTAGGTAGTGATCAAGACATACCATGACAAGAGGATTTTCTAAAGAGGTTCAGCTCAAAAGTTGTTATTTCCAAAAGAATATAATTGAGGTAAAACACGGGGGTAACATAGTCCCCTCTTATTGTTTTTGCAAAAGAGGGAAGTGAGAAGGAGTCTTTGAAATACTTGCAAAAACATCTTGTTTGAAAACAGGTTGGAGATGGTTAGCTCCAAAATAATTTTCATATAGTTTTTGGAAATTATCTTTTGTTTTATCAAAACTTGGCCTTTGGGTTTCTTCTAAAATCAAAACATTTTCAAAAATGTTTTTCCCAAAAGAGTGTGATGGATGAAGATGATAAGCTTTCTTGTCATGACTTGATCACAAGGGTTGTGTTTTAAGAAAGTTGTGATCATTGGTTTTAATGTCAGGTGTTAACAAACACAAACAAAAACACAATCAACAAGCAAACAGAAAAGAAACACAAGCATTAGTCAATCATATTAAAAAGTTTTTGTTGACCCTGATTTTTGAGTTATTGAAAACAAGTTTTTCCTGTCTTCCAAAAATTGGTCTGTTACAGCTCCTCCCCCCTTAAAATGAATCTCGTCCCCGAGATTCGTAAGTGGGTACTTAAGAGTGTAACTAAAAACAAGAGTCTAAGGCTTCTTCACTTTTGTAAATGAAGATCCTTTGACGGGGTGGTCTTCTGAGACTCGAGGTGTTGATGTTGTCAGAATGTTGCTTGTCGTGGAGATTGATATGTTCACTTGACACTTCATGTCCTTGATGTTGATGTTGGTGGAATGACACAAGCTAATGAAGGGTCTTGATTTTTGCTGCTGTGTAGACCACATGTCTTTGTGTTCATCTCTTCTTGTTTAGGGGTATCAGACATAGTTACGCATGGCAACCATCTGGCCTCACAGGGCGTCAGGTCTATAGACTTGACTCTCTTCGATTACTGCTATGAGGTCTGTTAGAAACTCCAATATGCTTCTTTGCTTTTTGAATGATCGACCGCGTTGAAGTGCGGATGCTTCCCCCCCCCTTTGATTAGTCTTCGTAGGTTGTGAGGAATTATCTTCATCTTTGTCTCATTTTTGCTTGGTGGCGATGGCAGGTCGTGGAAGAATTCGTTGGGTCTTGATCTTCATGGAGCTTTGTAGGTGTCTTCATAGTTGACTTAGGATCACATAATTAGCTTTCCATTGGAAAAAACTAGCTAGTGCCTTAAGCAATCCTTCGGTTAGATGTTAGTAAAAAATTAGATAGTTATGTTAGTAGTGTTAGACTAGTAAAATTTCTATTAGAGTTGCAAGACACAACTTGCTGCATCTCGGGCTTGAATCTGAATTTGTCGTCCTTCTTGGTGGCTCTTATTGTAGTTGCTCAAAAATGGTGTGTGGCGTCCGCTATCCGTCTTGGAGAAGATTACACAGGCTTGAACTTCTCAGGTTGAGGTAGAGAGGGTTCCACACCTTGCACTTCTCATGAAGGGATGGGGGAGATAAAACTCTTTTTAAAAGGGGATTTTGTTATGTCAGACTTTTGAAGAGATATCAAAAGTGAAAGCTATGGCCGAATAGGGCCAAAAAGAATATTTGCAAACAGACATAAATAAAACAAGAGGTAAAAGGGTGGTGACTTTGTTTTTGCCGAAAAGGCATGCTTGTGAGACACCAGGAAGACAATTCAAAAACACACACAACAAGGGAACAAGTAAAAACATTGCGAAAGAGTAAAAACACACAATTAGCACACATGAAAAGGGCAAACAAGGCACCTTTAGTACCAGCAACCGTCTAATACCGCTGAAGAACGGGTAGCTCAAGTAAAGCAAATGAGCGAAACCTATCGAACCTATGGGTCTGGGTCTACCAAAGGGTTGTTGAAGTCTTCATGTCGTTATTCATCTTTGTAGATTTTGATACATGGCAGAGTCTTTGGTATTTGCATAGTGTCGAGACATCGTAGTAGTTTTCATAGACGGGGGTGCCATGAGACTACGGGTAGAGACGTGGGGAGACGTGGTGGTGCGAAGGACAAAAACACAGGGTTTACCCAGGTTCGGTACATCGCGATAATGTGGCGTTACTACTCCTGCAATCTCACTAATCAGGGATAAAGCCTGTGTATACAAGTACAACGTGAGGTTCTGTTTAGCTATTCGCAGAGGATCAACTTCCCGGCGAGTTAGCCTATATCTGCTCTCACTCTCTCTTATCATATCTCCCGTCCGGCTTTATATAATAGCCGATTTAGGGCATACAGAGTAGGAAACCTAGAAGACTACGGAAACTATTAACTTGGAAAGTAAGGAACCCACCTTCTACTCCAAGCCAGATCACGTCGACCGTGATCCGGGTTCTTCTAGAATCCAGCTTCTGTGCGTCAGCTTACTGGGCCGCCCAATGGACCGTAGCCCACTACCATTCGGGCCACCCGGGCAATCCGGCACTATAGACTACCATCTGATATACCCCTATTTGGTATATATCCGACAGTAGCCCCCAAGAAGGATCGAGACTTCGTTTTTGCCGTCTTTCGTCAAATGCATCCTTCCGAGAAATACTGGCCTGCAGTCTTGATTCTTCTTTTCTTCCTTTAAAGGAGATGGTAACGTAAAACTCGGAATCCAGAAAATCCGGCTTTTCTCACACGATCCTTCGCAGAGAAGGAACTTCCTACGTCGGCGCTTAAAACTTGCTGACGCAAGGGACGTTTGGGTTACAGGCGAAAAAACCCAGCAACATCTTTCTGACAGATTCTCGCGGGAAACGAGGAGATAACCATAATCACCCGTCGTTTCATTTCCCGGATTTTTCGGCGAGTGACACGCGTTGAACATCCAACGGTCAAAAGAGCCGTTAGCACGTATCGCGACGAGATTTCGGCTATAAATAGCCGCCTTCGTCCTCAACGAAAAACTTCCGCTCTCACTTCGCACGCCACTCCAGCGCCTAAGCTCACAGCAGAGAAAAGCTCCCGAACGTCACTGCGTCCAAGTCCTCACCGGAGACGCCCCAAGCGCCGCTCCGTGATGGCTTCTCCGTCGTCCTCGCCAGCCCGCACCGTCTCCCAAGAAATCGAGGACATCATCAACACGATGGACCCTCAACTAGACTCCCCAGTACACGCCGCCAGCGACGAGCCGGCGAAGACCACGGGCACCGCGGCGGACGGAGAAAATCTTTCCGCTGCCGTGGATCTTGCGGGTTCCAGCTCCGCGCCCACTCCGCCGTTTGCTCCAGAGACGGTGGAGGAGAAGATCGAACTCGTCGGCGACGAACTCGCGGCCACGGAGGCCGCGGCATCCGCCGGAGCCGAAGAAGAAATGGAGACTGCCGGCAATTGGAGTGCCTGCAGTATCCCATCATCCCTCCTCCCGACAATGGAGAAGGAGGGATTAGTACTGAAGGGGAAGTGGCGGCTTCCAGAGGATGAGACTGAACCCACGCCGAATGACGGTGAACGGGTTCTTCTCTCCTCCCACCTTCTTAGAGGTATGGGTATTCCACCTTCTGCCTTCTTCCTCCAGATCCTCTCCCACTACAACATCCAGCCACACAACCTCCCACCTAATTCCATCCTGTACTTAGCCGGATTCCAGGCCCTTTTCGAGGGTTATCTAGGTATAGCTCCTAGGCTGGATTTCTGGTTGTACTGTTTCGGGGTTAAGCGGAACTCCTCGGAGGGCGCACTCCCAACATGTGGAACCATCTCTTTCACTCTTCGGAGATTCCGAGAAGATTGGTTCCCCAAGATTAAAACATCGGAATCCGTCAAGTTTTGGACGGGTTCCTTCTTTTATCATCCCGACATTTCCTTTCCCGGGAAAACGTTCGGGGTTCCACCTTTCTCGAACACCGCCGCTATTCCCCAAGAGAATTGGGGAACTGAGGCAGTTCAAACCCTGCCGCTGGATCTTCTAAGGATCAAGCGGCGCATCGCCAAGCTCATCACTTCCGATCCGCCTTTAACCGGCATGGACACAGTCCTTTGCTGGTTAAATAGGCGGATCCAGCCCTTGGCCAAACACAGCGCTCGCCTTCTCTGCAAGTACAAGGGAGCCAATGACGAAATGCGGACATCCGACAAGGACTGGTCCGCAAAAGATTTGCGGCGGCGCGTGAATCAATTGGTTGCATCGCGCGACCAATATGAAGAAAGCCGGCCAATGTACACGGCCGAAAATCCGGCTTCCAAGGTAAAATTATTCGCCTTTTGGGTTTTGAATTCTTTCTTGTTTACTGGGGTTTTGTATCTTTGGCTTAGCTTTTTCTTTTTAACAGATCGCTGATCTTCCCGAGTCGGACCTTGCTTCCGACGCTGAGCTGGAAACGCTGCGCGCCACCTTTGCCGGTGGACGAAAGCGCAAGAAGATCTCCTCTTCCGAGGAAATCATCGATCTTGACGGGGTTCCCGTCGCCACCTCCAGGTTTGAACATCTGGGTTACTTGCCTTTGTCGGAGTTTTTCTTTTGCTTTCGAAGTTTTAACTTTTCCGACTTTTTGCTTTTAGCCTGCCTCCTTCCACTCTAAAGCCAAAAAAGCTGAAGAGGCACAAGGTTGTGTCCAGCAGAGGCCATCACCCTTCTCCTGCCACCGCGCCGGACACACCGTCCACGATGACAGAAGAGCATGCTGCAGCCCCCACCACCGAGTCTTTGGAGCCCAGCCAGCCTATTGTGCCGGAAACGGACACGAGGGAAAGGGCGGCTCCCGAGGTGGGAGGTCCTTCTCGGATAACTGAGGAGGAGATCCCCACCTTTGACAAGGATTTCAAGAATATCAGCGATGGCCTTAGCGCGGCCGGGACTCTTTTTGCGGTGTACGCAAAAGAGTTCACTGAAAACTTAACAGGGTTACAGCGGATGAGCCAGGTATTGTCCTCAGTCCCCAAGTATTAAGTAAAATGTCTACTTTTCGCTTGATGTTTTACAATTTCATGATTTTTTTCATTTCCGTGTTCCAGCAAACCGCTGAAACCATTAACATGGAAGTTTTTTCCGTCAAGAATAAGGAGGTTAGAAACCTTCTTTCTATTCTTGAAGTGAAAGAAGCAGAGCTGGCATCATCTCAGCTACAGCTTTCGGAAACAACAGGTATGCTTTATTCTCTGAAGTTTCTTTATCCAGTTTTTTGTCTAAGTACTTTTTCGAGTTTTTCTAAACTCGGAATTTTTTTCCTTGCTTTCCAGCTGCTTTGGCTAAGGCCAAGGAAATAGCTGAAGATGCCGGCAATGCCGAGTTTCTCCGAAAGGAGAATTTGGACCTTCTAAGAATCTTATGAAGGCTCAAAAGGATCTGGTGGCCAACAACATGGCCCTTGGGATTTCTCAATCCAAGGCCTCCCAGCAGGCGAACAAGGACAAGGCTACTATCCAAGACTTGGAGAACGCCTTAAACCTACGCCTGGAGGAAGGCTCCGAAGTCGACAAGATTCTCGGTAAGTTTATTTTCATTTTCCGGTTTTTCCATGTCTTGCTTTCTTTCTCTGCTTTTTCGCTTAACCTTTTGGTTGTTTGTCTGAAAAAACAGGAGATAACCCAGATCTTACTCGGATTGAGAGAATCCGAGCCTTTGGGAAGGTGTGGACTGTGATCAGAGCTGCTGGCATGCAGCTGGTCAACAAGTTCCTTCCCACCAGGACTGGGGAATTCTCGGAAGTTGAGAAACTTCCGGGAGCTATCCTGGAGGTGGCGGAGTCCAAGGAGTCCACCTTGCGCTCCGCAGCACGGGGTGGTGCACGCATGGCTCTCGGCCTTATGCGTATGCATTACCCTGGTGCCAAATCTTGGTGCGTGGCATCCGATATCCCTCAAGGATACACGGAAACGCAGCGAACCACCATCTTTGATGAAATCAAAGGTCACGCCACCAAGATCGCCTCCATGGTGAACATCTCCATCACCTATCCAGAAGAGGAGATCCCCGAAGCCCCCGAGAATGACAGCAGCGAAGAAGACTCGGATACTTGAAGGGCTGTCCTTAACCTGGATGGTGGAAGTAGAAAATAAGAGCATTACTGCACTTTACAATGTAAACTTATATTGTAATGCTTCTATCCTTTTGTATAAACAAGTACTCCGCCTTTTGCAGTTTAATTATGAAATCCTTTGCCAGTTTTCCGGGTTTTTATATTCCTTTTATCTTCTAAGTTCTCTGGCTTATGTGTTTTAACTGTCCTTAGTGTTTGAAATGGCTCAATAGTATTATGAATCGTCATGCCAAGTTACTGGGTAAAACCAATCAGTTCAAACTCGAAAACATGGATCATACTAATGGCATTTTTACTAACTAGCTCCAGTGACCCAACACACAAACAATCAGATAATGCTTAGAGAATAGTAAGGAATTTTTTGAATGAAACTTGGGCACGCAGGCACAATCCGAGTTTCCTTTAACCTTTGGTAGGCTGAAAATCATTCAGTTTTTAAACGCCGAGCATGCATGCACAATTCGGGTTAACATTGAGTATTTTGTAAGATCATTGGGAAATAGATAAGGTGGAATCATGTTTTGAACTATAATAACCTTGTAAAAAACATGCATGTAAGAATTCCGACAACTTTATTTCATGATCTCAAAGATGTTTACATAGAATTGAACTAAGTATAGAAGGGACGTAACTGCTGGATACTACAGGGCCTCTTTGTCTCTCCTAGCTCACCATCTATCTTTCTCTTTCTTTTGCGATTCGGCTTTTCGGGATCATCTTCCGTATCACGAATGTCAACAAGATAATATGATCCATTCTTCATGGCTTTACTGATGACAAATGGTCCTTCCCATACTGGGGCCAGCTTGTGCTTTCTTTGCTGCACCAATCTTAGCACTAGGTCACCTTTTTTAAAAGAACGATGCCTGATTTTCCGACTATGATAATGTCGTAAACCTTGCTGATAGATGGCGGATCTTTGGAGCACAAGTTCTCGTTCCTCTTCTAAGAGATCGACGGCATCCTGTCGTGCTTTTTCGGCATCCAAGTCATCGAAATCTTGCACTCTTGGGCTATCATGGATCATGTCCGTTGGAAGGATTGCCTCCGCACCATAAACTAGGAAAAACGGGGTTTGCCCTGTTGACCTGTTCGGTGTTGTTCGAATACTCCAAAGCACGGAAGGTAACTCTTCTACTCATGCTCCAGCTGCTCTATGAAGAGGAGATTCGAGTCTTGGACGTATTCCTTACAGGATTGAGCTATTCATTCTTTCAACCTGTCCGTTGGATTGTGGGTGTGCCACAGATGCGAGATCTAGCCGAATTCCCGTTTGTCGGCAATATTTTGCCAACTCTCCAATGGAAAAGTTTGTCCCATTGTCGGTTATTATGCTGTGTGGAACACCGTATCTCATGACTATGTCAATGATGAAATTTCTGGCAGTTACACCGTCAAGTTTTTTGATGGGTTTAGCCTCCACCCACTTGGTATATTTGTCCACAGCTACAAGTAGATGTGTAAGTCCGCCTCGTGCAATTTTGAACGGTTCCATCATATCTAGCCCCCAGACTGCAAAGGGCCATGTAATGGGGATAGTTTTGAGTGCTTGGGCTGGCATATTAGTCTGCTTGGCGTAATACTGACATCCTTCACATGTGTTTACTATGTACTCAGCGTCTGTCTTGTCTGTTAGCAATAAAAACCCGGCACGGAATGCTTTTTTAACTATGCTTTTTGATTGAGCATGATGTCCGCAATCTCTGGCATGGATTTCTTGAAGGATTTCTCGTCCTTCTTCTGGTGAAATACATCGCAGAAAAATTCCAGAAGTACTGCGTTTATACAGGCAATTGTTAATTACCGTGTATCCTTTGCATCGACGCTGGATTTGTCTTTGCAAGACTTCATCTGCTCCTTCCGGGTACTTCTGATTAACTAATAAGTTTATATATGGGATTGTCCAATCCGGGTTAACGAGCATGACTTCAATTGACTCGGAAGCCAGAGGATAGTCAACATCTCCACCTTTTATCGATGGTTCGTACAAATGTTGGACGAAAACACCTGGTCACTGGCGGAACCAGGGGGACCAGCAGGGGCCTTGGCCCCCCCTATGGTTTGACAAAACAATATTTTTTTAGTGTATAAATATGATTTAATTTAATATTTAGTGAAAAACTCTATATTTGGCCCCCCCTAATTGAAGATTACCAAGCTCGGCTCCCCTTAAACTTCAATCCTGGTTCCGCCCATGCACCTGGTGGTAGGATTTTTACCCTTTCTGATCCCATGCGGGCTAACGCATCTGCGTTCCAATTCTCCTCCCGTTTAACATGGAGTACTTCGAATCCGAAGAAACAAATGGCGAACTCGTCCACCGTTCTCCGATATTCGGCCATTATGGGGCTTTTTGCGTCCCAAGTTTGGTTGAGTTGATGCTGTACCAAATCTGAATCACCATAGCACAAAATGCGCTTGACCCCTATTTCTTTTGCAATATGCAAGCCATGAAGCAAAGCTTCGTATTCTGCCACGTTGTTGCTGGCGTTGAAGTGTATTTGTAATACATACTCCATTGTGTCTCCTTTAGGGGATTTTAAAACTACACCAGCTCAAGCGCCCTCCTTCATCTTAGATCCATCAAAATGCATGATCCAGTACTCGGAATCCGGCATTGGTGTTTTCTCCATTGCTTCCGTCCAGTCGGCGACAAAATCTGCCAAAACCTGGGATTTTATTGTCGTCCTGGGCTGATACTTAATGTCGAAGGCTGCTAACTCGATGCCCCATTTGGCTACTCGGCCAGTCGCCTCCGCATTGTTTATTATATCCCCTAGTGGTGCTTTACATACCACCGTTATGGAATGTCCTTGGAAGTAACGGCGAAGTTTTCTGGATGCGAAAAATACGCCATATGCCAGTTTTTGATAACGTGGATACCTTTGTTTGGACTCGGAGAAAACTTCGCTTATATAATATACCGGATGCTGGTCTGGTATGCTCTGTTCGTCTTTCTTCCGCTCCACAACAATTACTGCACTGATAACCCGGTTTGTAGCCGTAAGGTACAATAACATAGGTTCTTCGTCTTTTGGCGATGCCAAAATCGGAGCATTCATCAAAGTTTCCTTTAACTGGGTTAACGCCGCATCTGCCTCTTCTGTCCACTCGAATTTGTCGGATTTTTTCAGCAACTTGTAGAGTGGTAAAGCTTTGTCCCCTCAGCCGACTAATAAATCTGCTGACGGCTGCGGCGGAACCCGTCAATCTTTGGACATCTTTTATACACGTAGGGTTGGAGATGTTTAAGATTGCTTTGATCTTTTCTGGGTTAACTTCTATTCCTCTATGCGAAACGATGAAACCCAGAAGTTTTCCTGAGGGAACCCCGAATACGCACTTTAATGGATTTAACTTCATCTTGTAAGTGCGCAAATTTTTGAAGGTTTCTCGGAAATCCTCAAGGGGTGTATCTCTTTCCTTGGTTACGACAGCAATATCGTCCACGTAAACATGGACATTTTTGCCAATCTGACTATGCAAATAACGTTGCATGCAACGCTGGTAGGTGGCACCTGCGTTCTTCAGGCCAAATGGCATGGTTATGTAATAGTACGTCCCATAGGGGGTTATAAAAGAAGTCTTAATTTGATCTTCCTTTTTCATGCGTATTTGATGGTACCCGGAATATGCATCCAAAAAGCATAAGAGCTCAGAGCCTGCAGTGGCATCTATTATTTGATCGATTCGCGGTAACGCAAACCTAACTTTTGGACACAGTTTGTTTAAACCGGTGTAATCTATACACATTCTAAGGGTAGTGCTATCTTTCTTTGGTACTAACACCGGATTTGTGGACCAATCGGTGTGTATAACTTCCTCGATAAAGTCTGCTACTAAAAGCCGGATAATTTCCTTACCGATAGCCTTCCGTCTTGTACCGTCAAATCGACGGAGACCTTGTTTGACGGGTTTGGAGCCTGGAATCACCTTAAGTTGATGCTCAGCAAGTTCCCTGGGTACGCCTGGCATGTCAGCTGGACACCAAGCAAAAATATCCCAGTTCTCACGGAGGAACTTGATGAGCTCGCTTTCCTATTTGTCGGTCATCCCGGTTCCCACTACGACAAATTTTGTCGGATCTTTGGGATCTAGGATTACCTGTCTTGTATTCTCGGAGGCCTTGAAGCTATCTGCCGGCTTCCGGGTTTCTTTTCCTGCCGGCATTTCTGTCGGTGATACCTCTTTGGCCAGCTCCTTTCAATTCTTCCTTTGCTATGATTTTTTCGGCGCAAAGGGTGTTTTCTTTTTCCAGCTTGTTTGCCAACTTGAAGTCTCTTGATATGGTGATTACTCCTCCTTTTGGCCATGGCATCTTCAGCTTGTTATACATATAACATGATCTTGCCATAAATTTGGCGAAAGCTGGACGTCCGATTATCGCGTGATACACGCTTTCGAACGGCACCACTTCGAAGGATACTTTTTCCTGACGGGAGTGATCTTTTTCTCCGAAAGTGACATCTAGGAAAATTTCTCCTAGGGATCTTGCTTGCCTGCCAGGAACAATGCCATGAAAACATATGTTGCTATGGTTGAGCTGGGTCTCGGAGATTTTCAGATGCCTCAGTGTATCCAGGTACATTATATTAATGCTGGATCCTCCATCCATCAGCACTCTTCTTAGCCTAGTGTTCTGGACAATAGGGCTTACAACAAGGGCTTGCGTGCCGGGTTCAGGGATATTCCCGGGATGATCAGACTGATCCCAGGTAATTGGTGTATTTGAATACTTCAAGAATTTCGGGGTTGCCGGAACAACCGCGTTTATCTCTCGAAGCGTTCTTTTTGCCACCTTTGCTGATGGAGTTGCCAGGAAAGTTAAGGCACACTCTCCATCAACTCTCGGAAACTTGGGTTCGCCTTTTCGCTGCTGTTCCTAGATTTTTTCGTCAGTGTCCGATTCACTGTCTTCTTTCTCAGCTTCTCGCTTTTGCTTGGAAAATTTCCTTGTGGAATTCTTTCCCTTGTTTCCGGATCCTGCACTGCCTTTCATATGCTTGTTCAGCCGGCATTGTGTGTTCGTATGGGTGGGTTTCCCAAATTGTGAATGGTGGACGCAGGGTTCCGACTTAATCTTTTCCCATTCTTCTTTGGTGTAATTGATTGGTTCCGAACTGCGTCCTTTCCACCTATTCCCTTTTTCACTTCCAAAGGCTATGTTAACCTCTTTGGGCTTTTGTGTCGCATCTGGAGCTCCTTTTTTCTAAGGGCGAGGATTCTTTTGGCCTGTATCAGTGTGTCGATACTGCCTCCTCTAGCTCTGATGTCGTCTTCGGCTGCAGCATTTTCATTGGCGGTTGTAAGCATAGATCCGAGATCTTTATGCTGTTTGGAACCGACCATAAACGGTACAGGTCCGGATTTTAGGCCATTGACGAAAGCATGCATTGCTTGAACGTCAGTTACTCCAGAGCAGCTATTCTTCATTGCAGTCCATCTTGAGATAAAATCCACGTATGGTTCGTCTTCAAATTGGGTGCAACGGTTTAGCTGGTTGATGCTATTCGGGCGTTTGTAGGTTCCCCGAAAATGCTGAGTGAATACTCGAGCCATATCATCCCAGCTGTCGACAGTTCTGGAAGGTAATCCGTTAATCCAATCTCTGGCTCCATCCAGTAACATTAGGGGAAGAAACTTTACAGCTTCCAGGTCTGTCTCATTGTTAATCTGGACGGCTGTATAATAGTCTGAGAGCCAGGTATCCGGGTTTATACTACCGGTGTATTTTTGGTACGTTGGACCAACTTTGGCAAAGCCAGAATGCAGGGTTATCCTTCGGATCCTATCTGTGAAGCATTTAGGTCCAAAATATAAGTCGTCTCTTTCCGCCCTATCCATGTGTGCGGAGTACCTGCCGGCTGAATGGACAGAAGGGGATCTACTCCTTTCTTTTCCATTGTTGCGCGGACGCGCTTTTCCGGGATCGTCTCTATTTCTTCCGATATCACGTCCCTTTGGATGAGGTGGAGTTCTACTCGTGTATCTTTCCTTGTCCTTGGGGGGTGTCCGAGATCTCTCACGCCTGTGAGGTATACCCTGTCTTCCAGCCTTTTCAGCTGGGTTTCTCGGAGGTGGCATTGCTTTGCCGTCATTCCGGTATTTTTGTTCCCGATCGTGGGTGTTAAGTCCACCTTTTGGGAGATGGGATCCGGTTCTAGACGCTTCGTCCCTGTTATCGGGATTTTTCTTGTCTTTTCTCGGATCCGTTTTCCTCTCATTTGGATCTCTTGGTTCCTCCGGTCCGGGTGCTCCAGCGGCGCAAATAGCTGTTTTGCATAGGGCGGAGTCGTCATGCAGCCTCCCTGATCGCTCTTGCCCCCGGTGTTGTTGCTGCAATGCCTTTCCGAGGAAAGCATACACCCCTTGAAGTTTTTCACCGTTTGAGTACATATTGTTGTTGAGGATGGCGAACGCTGCTTCCGCGTTTTCTGCTGCGGTTTTGTATATTGGTTCGCCTCTGGCATCTTTGCCGTTTACCTGCTTTTGCCAAGATGGGTTGTGAAACCTTTCTTTTGGCGGCAGTACTTCCGGTCTTACGATTCAAGGTAACCTTGTAGGTTTAATGGCAGATCTATTCTTTTTCTCGTACTCCTCGATTTCTTCCTTCATGAGCTTGATGTCATCCTGGGTTTTTTGGAGGTGTTCACGAGTTCTGAATATATGTTGTTGTTGCCGTTGGAGAGCTTGTCTCCTGGCTTCTAGCACTTCAGGGGGTTCATGCAATCCCACTGGTGTTTGTAACAATTCCCGTTCTTCTTGCTCTGTCATTGGCGGAACAAGGATTTCTTTTGTTTTCTTCTCCGCAAGTTTTGTTCCGCTTGCATCTCCTACTTCCGGGCTTTCATCAGATGGATCAGCCAATTTCTTCTTCCGGAGTTTGTATTGGAGTTTTTTAGCGGCCTTGTGCTTTTTCTTGGAAGAGGGAGGCTTTTTAGCAGGTTCATCCTCTGTCAATTCTTTGACATTGGGGAATATTGGAGAAGTTTCTCCATCTTCTCTCTCTTCCTCTGGCGGAGGAGTTCTAGGGCTTTCCTGACTGCCGGCATCCGTGTTTTCAGCCGGTTTCTCCATTAGTACTTCATGGAATCCCTCCTGAAAAGATTTAACTTTTCTTTCGAAGGCGTCCACGTCTTCGTCTTCAGAATCAAAGTCATCTGATCCGGTTTCTGACTCTAATCTCGCCTCAATGGCGGCTAGCATAGAGTCAGCTTCCGAGTTCATCGCTGGATTGGCGGATGTCGGATCTTCCACCTCTGTAGTGGGTTTGCTGTTTTCTGCCTCTTGCACGGGATTACTTTCATCCGTGTTTTCGGCGACCTCGGATTGCACCATACCGATAAAGTGTGAATCACTTTTTTGTCGGCGATCTGAGCAAAACCCGGTGTCATAGTCGTCTTCGACTGGGTATAGGGCGGGTGGGAAAATTTTGCTTCCACCGCAAAACCCCATGGCCTCTGCAGTTAGTCCGATAAAGATATTTGTAGATCCAATCGGTAACACGCATGCACTTACCAGGTGATTTTGCGCCGGTATGTAAGATCCATTATCAAGGAAGCGTCCGACATCGTTGTCGAACTCCAGGCTCCCGACGGTTATGGAACTGCCGATTCCGCCAAGTATCCCAGATCGAAATTTAACGCCTGACGTCGTCAGCCCCACGGTGGGCGCCAACTGTCGAGACATCGTAGTAGTTTTCATAGACGGGGGTGCCATGAGACTACGGGTATAGACGTGGGGAGACGTGGTGGTGCGAAGGACAAAAACACAGGGTTTACCCAGGTTCGGTACGTCGCGATAATGCGGCGTTCCTACTCCTGCAATCTCACTAATCAGGGCTAAAGCCTGTGTATACAAGTACAACGTGAGGTTCTGTTTAGCTATTCGCAGAGGATCAACTTCCTGGCGAGTTAGCCTATATCTGCTCTCTCTCTTATCATATCTCCCGTCCGGCTTTATATAATAGCCGGGTTAGGGCATACAGAGTAGGAAACCTAGAAGACTACGACAACTATTAACTTGGAAAGTAAGGAACCCGCCTTCTACTCCAAGCCAGATCACGTGGACCGTGATCCGGGTTCTTCTAGAATCCAGCTTCTGTGCGTCAGCTTACTGGGCCGCCCAATGGACCGTAGCCCACTACCATTCGGGCCACCCGGGCAATCCGGCACTATAGACTACCATCTGATATACCCCTATTTGGTATATATCCGAAACATAGAAATCACCATAATGTTGGGGTCTTCGGAAGGAAGCTTCTTTATCTTCGGGTTGCTAACTACTAAGGTCTTCTTGGGACATCGTCAAGTAGGCGATTTTTAATAGAAAGATAACAGAAGAAAACTTTTTGGTAGATTTTTCAATGAAAACAAAAGTTTTATAAACTCATTTTTATTTATTTATAAAATATTTTGAGCCATGAAAACAAAGGACAAAAAGGTGTGTTTACTATTTTCATTGTTTTTCTTCAAAACTTCAGTTTTATTAACAAGGCAATAATTTTTTTGAAAATGTGAGAAAGATGGAAACCATGCTTAGGATTCCATAGATAAAAACATTTTAGGCAGTAATATAGTTTTTACCAAAATAGTTTTGTTTCCTATCTGACGTCCATACTAAACTAAGGTCTCCTAAAGTCAGGATGGCTCTGATACCAACTCTGTGGGGACCCCAGACTAGAAGTCCGAGACCTCCAGTATGCATACATTCACGTCTCATGATCAGTTAGTCGTGAACAACATACTCGAGTTGGCATTGCAGATTACAACATCCACTACATGAATACACGGCTTACACAGCTGGTCACATGACTCAGTTGAAAACAACTGCCACGCAGGGCAGGAACACACACTAAAAACAGCGGAACACTACAAAACACACTCGTGGTAAGCCCAAGTCATGCCTTGACTACCTACAGGCTACTGACTCGGAGACGTTCCTAGTTCGCACAGCCGTCAGCGACACCATCTTTTCAGGTTCTCCGGGTTTCTGCTGAAAGTCTAGCTAAGACAATAGCCAAGGACGAAACCATTGTGGGTACATTGGAATGTACTCGCAAGACACCCCAAATGAAAGCTAAACATGCAAGTATGCATATATATAGGTGGTAGGAAAGCTGTAATTAAGGTTCAACTAGCCATGATGAATTTAAGACCCATCATAGTTGCACAAGTTTTATTTTTTCTTTGTTGAAGAAGATACTTCAAAAGATATTTCATTTCTCTTGTAGATATAGCATGTCCACAAGGTTTTGATAAAGCATTTTAAATAGAATAAAAGTTTCTCGTCGCAAAACTTCTTGGAAGATCACATCTTCAAGATCATCATTTTTCCAGTACCTAAAAGGTACAATCATCCCCTTTCAACGTACCTCCCAGGTACAAGTTCCAAAACACTTTCCAGCTTTTTGAAAACATTGACACAATGCTAGCTACATGGCCATTCAACTGTCCATATCCGAGGATGCGGCTATTCTGAATAGTTTTACTCTGCAGAGGTGTACACAATCCACAAGATCTAGTACATCCGCCGTGAACAACCACGGACTGTCCGAGACAGTATGCAAACATCGGATAACTGGTCCTAACCATCCACTATGTCTGCGCTAGTAAATGACTACCCTTCAACTGGGTTTGTTCTCCCCAGCACCGAGTGAGTCAGCCGTATCGATCCGGTTTCCCCTGACAACACACCGCCATGGTAGGAGACCCAATTGTTGCAACCGGTGGCGAACTTAATCCCCACACTGTGAATGTCCCATTTCTCCCTCCTGGCGACAATTCGGTTCGGGGGACTCTAACCCCTATAGCACTTTGAGGTAGACACGGACTAACACCGACAAGAAATTATCTAGACCCCATTCCCATATTGGGGTAATGTGGCAGCACGGCTTGGTTGTCCGGCGAAGACTAGGTTATGTGTCATTTTTGGAAAACAAGTCGAAAACATTTCCTTCTTCACATACCTCCCTCGGACAAGGTCCCACCTTTCCTCGGGGTTTTTCCAAACTTTTGTTTTCCAAAAACATCAAGTTAAAATGTCCACTAAGGGACTTAAGTTAATAAAGTGATGATACTAAAATATCTAAAGGGCTTGGTAACACCAATATTATATAGTGGATATAGCATATTAGATACACAAAATAGATAGTGGTAAGTCCACTTAAAAGAATAGTTTTTGAATCAAACTTTTGTAGAAACTTCAGAAGTAAAACATGCATGATAGATAATGATAAGTAAAACAACAGCAAGCATTTAGAGTGGCTTGCCTTGGCACTGGTCTTGGTCTTGCTCTTGAAATAAACAAGAGTTGCAATAAAAACCTCTCCGGGAAACAATACCGTCTTCGTTATCTAACGTCGTAAACTCAAAAAGGAAAACACGCAATCAGAACCAAACAAAGGCAAGCACGTTACAAAAAGTAAACATAAAGCAAGATTTCATCAAACAAGTACACTCACAAGCAATATTACTATGGTGCACACCAACAAGCTAAACAGGCACAGACAATGCACAAGAATAATACTGGAATTGAAGATATGGATCCTCAACCAAAATGGCATGAGTCCAGTGGGTGTGCCACTCTCATATCATGCTCAAATGAGGTTAAATGACTCTCTGGTCATTCATGAGGATGAGCAAAATAACAAGAAAACAATCTAGGAACACATACACATGCATTGGAAAATAATAACAAGCAATACTACAAGCCCATAGTAACACATGCTTTTCTAAACATGGAGAAATAATATAACCAGTATCTAAGCAACCTAATAACAGAGACAAAACAATACCCAACATATCATGGCATCGCTCAATACATGAAAATAATCATGGAGCAAAACAACTGTTAAAACTAGACATGAAAAAGGGCTATTTAGGCAAGCAGACATGCATAACCATAAGAGATCATCAAACAAGATTTATTCTAACATGATGGATTTGTAAGATAGCATCCAAATAACAGAGAAAACAACACCTAGACATGCTAGTAATATCAAAATAACAATCTAATCAATGCTTCAAAAATTAAGCATGCAAAATAACAACTAGGGCAGAAAATCATCTAAAACTATCATAGCATGACAAATTTATCTGGAGATCACTTCAAGCATGCAAGAAAGTATAATATGCTAGAATAACAGTACCTATGCTATGGAAAACAATACTAAGGCATTTATTAAAGTTATCTAAGCAATATGAAGAATAACATAATTTAACCTATTATTACTAGGAAAAACACCCTAAGAGAATAAAACTATAACAAACATGGTTTTCCACACCCAAACACTGTCATGCTAGTGAATCACTCAAAACACATATTAAACCGGTATTAATACCCTACACATGCTAGGAATCAAAATTATAACAAGAACATGATAACACAGCAATTTATCAAGTCATATCAATAATAGACAGAAAAGGACTATTTACTAAATAATACACCAGGCCTATTCTGTAACTCCTAAAATCATGCAAATCTATTATAAGGTTCTCCTAGTCACTGGAAAACCAACACAATTGGATTCACATCAAAAATCATCACCAATAAAATTAAATAAATCACACAAGTGCTCTCTAGCCTAAAATTAACATGCATGTAATTTTCACACCACAACTCAAGTCAATACAAGGCCAACCGCGACAGATAGACATTTTCAAGGGCTACTGAGAACAGTTGAGTTTGCATGGTTTGGATACTTAAAACTCAAGTTATTAAATAAATGGTGTTAATGAGTGCCTCTGCCATTTATTTTATCTCTCCTAAAATACAGCACAAAATCTAGATCTAAAAGTTGGAGATGGTTAAGAATTTGTAGATCTATCTATGTGATTTTTAGTTTGTCAAGATTTGCTCATTTAAATTTTCATTTGGATTTAAACCAAACATCAGAAAACAGAGCTGCAGGAAAAAGAGAATACAACCTGCAGAAAAATAGTTAACGGGCCAGATCTGAGAGAAGGATGAGCCGCGCGAGGCAGGCCGGCCCGCTGGCCAACGCGCACTGCCGAAGCGGTACCCGGCTGTCCGATCGCGGATCGACTGCAGAGATCGAGAATTCCCGGGTTAAAAACCGTCCGTTGGATACAGATCCGACAGATGAGCTTTGTCCGTGGCATTTCGCGCCGGCGGCGACCAAGGGACGCGACGGTGTCCACGTCGGCCGTCGCTGGGGACGCGCGGGCTTGCCGCCGTGGATGCTCGTGGTCTCCCGAAAGCGCAAGCAGCACCGAAATGCTCAGGGGAGCATCGCCCATCGAGTGCGCGCACGCACGCAAAGCGGAAAACACCGAGGCGCTCCTTGCCATGAAAGCCGCGGAAAGGAGCTCGAGGTCGTTGGTGGAGGGGGCTCTGCATGGAACCAAAAGTCAAATTGGGAGGAGCACGAGTCTTGTGGAAGCTCAAGGAAGGTGGGGGAGGAAACGACGCAACCAGGGAGGGCTCGAATCGACGGCTAAAAGGTATGCTCGCCGGCGGGCCGTGGCGCTCGATCCCGGTGATGGAGAGGGATAAGAAGGGGATTTTGTGATGGAAATGCGATTGAGGTGAAGGGAGAGTTGTGTGACATGTTGGACAGCGAGGGGATGGCTCGTGGATGCCTAGCCGCCGAGCTCGACGCTCGGCGACCATGGCGGCCACGGTGGTTGAGGTCGAGCTGGCCAACAAGGGTTTTTTTTGGGAGTTTTGCGGCTACGAAGGTATGGCATGGTGAGAGTGTCCTCATTTAGAGGGACGGAGGTAGGAGGAGCACGGGAGCGTCGGAAATCGCCGGCGTTTGCTTTGCGCCCGTAGGTGTTCGACAGCGAGGAAGGGATGAAGGAGGGTGAGGGGAGGTAAATGGAGTGCACGAGTGAGCTCGTGGTGACCCCGTGAAGCTCATAGACAAGAGGAGGAGGCGAGGTTTGCTGCCCACGCGTTGGAACGCGAGCAACGTGTCGGACATGCCCTAGGCGCCATGGCCAGCTCATGGTAATGGAAAAAAAGGAGACAAAGAGAGGGGGAGGGGCTTGCCAGAGGGGATCACGATTTAGAGAGATATCTGGTGGCGCAAGGGCTGCCCCTGGAAGGCATTGTGGAGATGGATTAGAAAAAGGGGTGGGTGATCACCATCCTTGTCTTCATGTAGGTGGCTGAGTTAGAGGAATAGAGAGAGATGGTGGATCAGCTAGACCATGTCTAGGAGGTTGGGTAGGGAGTTTTCATCTCTCAGAACAGGAGAGAGGTAGATAGGGTCCAATTATTGGCCAGGACATGCAAGAACCCAACCATGTCCAGAATATCCAGAAGTGGTTTTTGATTGTTTTTACCAATAATTTGAATAGAACAGATATGAAATATCATGTCCATTGGATAGAGAATCAAAAATGGAGTCTAGGGGTGGTGGTCTCAAGGTTTTATGAAAATATATCTTTCACAAAATTTTGGGAATTCAAAAATGGCAGAAACTGTTTTTAAATTTTTTCTCCAAAATTTTCAAAACAACTTGCAAATGTTTTTGTATAAATAAGTTCCACATGACCATAGGCTTGTTGGGTATTTTTTACAAGATTGTAGGAATTACTTTCCTTCACAAAATATTTTAAAATCCATTTCTGGCCTTTTGGAAAATGGAAAATAGTAAATAGTAAAATAATTTTAAAACAAATATTTTTGAGTTGGGATGAGAGAGTATATAATATAGGTCTCAAAAGTGATTTTTAACAAGCAACTCTTTTGAAAATATTTGAGACACCAAGTGGAAAAAAGGTGAAAACATGAGTTTATTTAATAGGTTAAAAACCATGAGAAATAAATAATTAAAGGGTCTTTGAAAAATAATTGGACCACATGGATATGATGTATAGTTCATGGAGATGACAAGGGTAGGTTGATGGGGGCTTGAAAACAAAGAGGAGTGGTTTTGAGCAACACAGAAACAATGCATCAAAATAACAGAAATATGATCAATACTTAGAGATGCCTTCTAAAGGACTTTGAAAAAGACACCAAAGAGTTTCAGTATCCAAAAATAACAAATTGGATAGATAGCATAGATATATACAAGTAGATGAATGATGATGCATTGATGATTAGCTCAGGATTTACCATAGAAACATGTCTCCAAGGTTGGAAGTTTTTAAGAAAACAGAAGATGATATGGGAATGTGATGGAATAATGTATTGATGCTTGATCTTGTTATTAATAGGTTTTATTTTATTAAAACAACACACATTCATCAACAAACAGAAATAAATACTTAAAAAAAACCCAAGATAAGATCACACAACAAGCAGATAAAAGTAACAAGGCACACAAGATCACTCAAACAACTGAGTTCCTCAATTTAATTTCCAGGTGGTTTTCCCAAGTGTTAAATTTAGGTAGTGATCAAGACATACCATGACAAGAGGATTTTGTAAAGAGTTTCAGCTCAAAAGTTGTTATTTCCAAAAGAATATAATTGAGGTAAAACACAGGGGTAACATAGTCCCCTCTTATTGCTTTTGCAAAAGAGGGAAGTGATAAGGAGTCTTTGAAATACTTGCAAAAACATATTGTTTGAAAACAGGTTGGAGATGGTTAACTCCAAAATAATTTTCATATAGTTTTTGGAAATATTATTTTGTTTTCTCAAAACTTGGCCTTTGGGTTTCTTCTAAAATCAAAACATTTTCAAAAAGGTTTTTCCCAAAAGAGTGTGATGGATGAAGATGATAAGCTTTCTTGTCATGACTTGATCACAAGAGTTGTGTTTTAAGAAAGTTGTGACCATTGGTTTTAATGTCAGGTGTTAACAAACACAAACAAAAACACAATCAACAAGCAAACAGAAAAGAAACACAAGTATTAGTCAATCATATTAAAAAGTTTTTGTTGGACCTGATTTTTGAGTTATTGAAAACAAGTTTTTCCTGTCTTCCAAAAAAGGCGCCCGTGGAGCTACCTTAACGCACATTGCCCCGTCTTGCCAATGTGGCGGAAGCACCGCGCCAGGTGCGATGGAGTTGCCCTATGAACCGCCACGCCTCTGTGTTGGGCGCTACCAAAAGGGTTAGAATCGAAGAAAAAAAAGTACTTTTAGGTTTATTTTTTTGCTGACGTTTCTCACCGAGGTTATTTTTGTGATTTTTCACCACATGAATCCTGCTAGGACATGGAAGAGCCAATACCATCGCGCCACGCCACCCCTAAACTCTGACCCCCTGCTCTGCTACTCTGCAACTGCCAGGTCTATCCCCTATCGCTAGCGCCGGGTTGTCATCATAGAAGAACTTTTACCACGCACAGAGTTCGACCTCTACTGTCCAGGCCCACTGGTCTGCGGGACTCACGTCTGCAACTGCCGTCGCTGGACTAGACGGTGCGGGCCAGGGATGTCATGCCACCGAGGATATTCGGACTGTACAGTGTAGACGGCGTGAGAACGAACGTGCCCGGAGTGTCACGGTCTATCACAGGTGTGGCTGGAAAGCTACCGTGAGTGGGCCCAACCCGTCAGTGCAGCGCGCTCGGCTCACAGCATTTTCTCGAACAGCACCGCGCACGCCGGCACCGGGCACCACAAAATTACGGGAACACCCCTGCCGCCGAGGACCACGACCCCAAAACCCTGAACCCCTCGCAGCAGAGGGAGACCAGCACAGGGCAATGCCGTCCATCCGCGCGCTCAAGCGCCTCGCCGACTCGTGGCCGCCGCCGCCGCCACAGCCGAGCGCGCCCGCGGCGGCGGACGAGGAGGAGAGCCCGCCGCAGCATTCTTCCTGCTCCTCCTCCTACCAGCCTCCGTCGGCCCCGGCGCCCGCGAAGCCCGCCCCGTCGCCGGCGTACCCGCTGCGGGACTTCCCGGGGAGGGAGGCGGCCGCGCTCTGCGGCGCGTTCCGGGACAACGTCCTCTGGCTCCTCAAGCACTGGGCCCCCCTCGACGCTTCCCCGGGGCACGCCGCGCGGCGGGCGTTCCTCTCGGACGACCGCACCCGCGCCGTCGTCCCCATCGTCGCCGTCGAGGTGCTCGCCGCGACCTCGCCCGCGCCGCTCTGCGCCTTCTGCCGCTGCGCCGGTGAGTTGCGCCTCGTCCCCTCCCCACCAATTTCTGCTAGCTCCTCGCGTGGGTGCTTGCCCGTTGCGCCGCCTCTTTCCAGGGCGATCGGTGGATTCGCGGATTAGGTTTCCAGCCCCGATGGTTTCTTGATCGCAGATGATTTGGGCGAACTAGAGTTGCTCTGGCAAATCATTCCCCCCTTCTTGATCCGAGGAAGAAGCGCGGTTCTGATTGTGGAGATTTTTTTTTTTTGCAGTACTAGTAAGTTCTTGCAATTCGTTCATTTCCGCGTTCCAAGCAGTTCGAAACCGCGTCCCAAATTCCGTGAATGGATCATAGCAACTGCATCTGCTTCCTGACCTTGCATTTACAGCCGTAGATTATTTTCTCGCTCTGCGCATTACCTGGATCGGATTTCATGGACTCCATCTAGCCGGTTTCAAATTGTTTCGAATCCGTTTCCTAAAATGGCAATGCTGGTTGCAATGATGGCCTCTGGCCTCTTAAAGTCCTGTTTCCTATCGTGGAAAAGTGGTAGTTTGCGCATTGATGGGTACTCTTCTGACCGCGACCCCTGTCACTGATAAGAAACACGAACAATTTCAGGTTGGAGCCACCACTGGGTGTCAAAGCGGAGGTACCATTTCATCATCCCAGCAGATGCCAATTGGGACCAGCATTTTGGCACAGACATGCTCCTGGGACGCGACGACCACCTCCTCCATGGCCTCATCCACAGCAATGGCTTTGGTCACCTTGTCGCTCTCCGTGGTCACGAAGGTGGCTCGACTTCCCTCTCTGGCCGTGACATAATGGATATCTGGGATCGCCTTTGCTCTGCTCTCCGTGTTAGGTAGTAACAAGATTTACCAGCTATTTTATGTTCAGACATTTCCTGCATATGCACTTGTTATGAAGTACCATAACTGCTCAACTGAAACTGATTCATCGCTGTTCTAGTTTTTCTTTTTAGAGCTTTTTTTTTGGAGAGCAGTCACTGTTCTAGTTCAGTATGCTTTTGAAGATGTGCTTCATGTAATACTGCAATGATACATTTGGGAGGGAATGTAGTAATTAGTAGAACTGTCAATGTATTCTTGTGAACAAGAAACTTTAAAACTTTTTGCAATGGCACATTCTGAACTGTGAATGTATTCATAACATGCAATGAGATCTCTGCTCCATTTGTCTTCTGACCTTTGAGGGCCTTCTGTGCAGGGCCGTTTCTTTGGTGGATCTCTCCAGGAAGCGTTCTCTGGACCTCCGCCTTCTGCTCGGTGTGGTGAACAGTGAGACATGGTTCGCCCGCTGGGGATATTGCCTTGCCAAGGGTAGCTTCAACGTGTCCAATGTCACCCATGCCGCTGCTTTGCAAGCCCTGGCTTCCCTGCATGTTGACCGTCTCCGCAGCCGACATGTTCGTCGTGTGATCACCATCTACCGCCGCTTATCCAACAAGCCTCTGACCAGTGTCCGTGAGTTCCTCCGCTGCCTCCTCGACTGGAAGCACCAGGGACCACCCCTTTTGCTGGCTCCTGCAAAGCCATGCCCCTGGCCGCGGTTTCTGCCGCCAAAGCCGCGCCCGATGAAAAGACCAGGGCAGCCGTGCAAGCGCTTTGAGGATGTTGTTGACCTGATGGATTCTCGGTTTTCCAAGAAGCGTCTGCTAAATACTGCAGAGGTGGTCGTTGCCAAGCTGCTTGAGCATGGAGATGATGCAGAGATGACACGGCAGGCACTGCGAGATGCTGCTAGGGGTGACATTGGCGATACTGGTCTCCTTGACTTCGTCATCAAGTCTGTTGGTGACACCATTGTTGGCAACCATGTTGTGCGCCGACTGCCCAACGCTACGACGCGTATTCTCCAGTTCAGCCTGGAGGAATGTGAAGAGCCAGTGCAAATGGATGTTGAGGTAGAATACACCAGTCCTGAAGCACGGTGGGCAGGGGGCGCAGTGGATGTTGAGCGGGATCTGCGTGCCGTCTATCGGGCACTGGTGGAAACGCTCAGCGAAGAAGCGCAGGCTGTGCTGGACTGCAAGCACTGGGTGAAGTGCTGGGGCCTTGGGGATGAATCTGATGATCAGCTAAGGTTCCTGGCTGCGTGGCGACCGTATTTTGGGGAAGCTGCTGAGCTTACACGGCCAACGCCACCGGGGGAGATCGTTGTGGTGCCACTCCATACATCGATAGGCGAGCTTCTCGTCGAGGCAGAGCATGCGCTGAGGGACACGTACTGCTTCTTTGAGGAGTTCCACGCTGAGAATCTTGATGGCATTACTGGGGAGAAGTGGGATCCAGTGGTTCTTGGTGGTGCACAGTCTGGGGACACGATCGGCGTCCATGGCCACGGGGCGGACATGGAGACTTGGCTGCGGTGCGAGGGCGGGCTTGACGAGTGGGAGGTGAGGTGCCTGTGTGGTGCGCAGGATTATGACGGCGAGCGCATGGTGGTGTGTGACATGTGTGGTGTCTGGCAACACACGCGATGCGTCGGCATCAAGGACAGCATGCCCGTTCCGCCATGGTTCCTGTGCGTACTCTGCGGCGGCGAGGTCGTTGGCCCGATTCTGGAGGAGGCACTACTAGAGAAGTGACTATCCTTTTTCTGCCTTGTAAGTTCCCTGCGGTCCACCATGCTCCATGATGGTAGGCTGACGAGATAAAAACCAGTTCTGAAACCTTGCTGTGTAAATTGCATCGTTGTGGTATATGTTTTGTGTAACTCAGAAGTTATATGTAGAGAAGTAGTGGAAGATATGAGGATCAGTAGACAGTAGATGGGCCGGAAGTCCCATCCTATCCGTGTCGGCTACAATCCGACTGGAAATTTTGTAGTACCTGATACATCACAGAAGATGATATGGATGTAAATACATGTTCTGTGGTTGTATCTTGTGCTGTCTCTGAATCCTTCCAAAGTGGTCAAGCTAATATATAGACAAATCAAGTTTTTTTTTCTACTGGTGTGGTGTTTGTCTTTCTTGTTTTGTTTGCTTCTGTTTGAGACATTTGGTGCCGGCTATACAGCAGGTTCTGTAATCTGTCGCATTGCATCCTATTCTTACAATATGAGCGCGTTTGGTAGCCTGCATGAGACCGGACCGGGCCCAGGGAAAGCGTAGCGGGCCGTTTGTTTGGTTGCATGCAGCTAAATTATGTGCCGCACGATGATTAAAGCACCCTTGAGCCAGGCCCGGTGGGAATGGCCGAATTGGCAGTTTCCGTGGAATCAGGCCACGCGGCTGCAAAAAGCGGGCGCCGGAGCGCGCGCGGGAGCTGAGCAGCGATGGCGGGAGATGGGAAAATCCGGCGGTATTTCGCGCCAGACAAAGGCCTCACCGCTCTACCCACCCCCCTCCATTCACTCACCTCCCCTCTTTTGCTTCCCACACCGGCGGCGGCCGCCGCGGCGTGTTCACCGACTCCAGATCTAGCCGGCGGACCGCACCGGAGCGCCAACTTCGTCCCTTTGCTGACCTCGTCTTGCCCCGGTCCATCCTACAGACCGGCGGCGGCGCTGGTACGGATAGGAGGAGCCGCCCTTCTTCAATGGTGCCACCGTCTGCTCTTGTTCATCCACAATGCCAGGACCAAAGGTACAACACAATCCTCTTCATCTTCACTTAGCGGTGATATCGATTTAGGTGGTCCTAATGTCAGATCCAACATAATTAGGACGGATGTTTGGTTTTGAGCAGTCACACAGCAACACTAATAGCTGTGATTCAAGCATGGATTATCCCGATTCACAAGATCATAGTTAGGCGCACCGTAGCTCCTCTGATCACATGGGGTCCTATGTCCGCTAGAGACCAGGAGATGATTGCTAATCTTAACTACATCTACAACAACAACGAGGTAGAGGTTGTGCAGATGTTTCGTATGGGTAGAGCCCCCTTCTATAAACTTGTCAAAAGTTTCAGAGAGGGTGGACTGTTGAGAGACAGCATCCACACCCGTGTGAAAGAGCAAGTTGCCATGTTTCTTCATATTGTAGGCCATAACCAGAGGTTCGGAGTGATGCATAGCACGTTCAGGAGATTATGTGAGACCATCTCCCGCTACTTCAAACATGTCTTGTTTGCTGTTGGCGAGCTCAGGCATGAGATGATCGAGTCACCTACTGGCTAAACGCCTATGAAGATTAGAGACAGCTACAAATGGTGTCCATATTTCAAGGTACGCAGTACTCTGTTTTCCTATGTGAGGACCAAATTGCTATGTTCAGTTGATGACTCCTCTTTCATCATGTCTCAGGATTGTATAGGCTCCATCGATGGTACTCATGTTACTGCTTGAGTGTCGTGATCACAGTCTAAAGCCTATAGAGGGAGGATGCACTACACCAGCCGGAATGTGTTGTTGATTTTGATCTCAAGTTCACTTATGTGCTAGTAGGTTGGGAGGGATCAGCACATGATGCCGCCATTCTTTCTGACAACTTGTCAAGACCTGATAAGATCAATATCCCTCATGGTAAATTCTATCTTAGTGATGCTTGGCGTGGTAGAGTAGAGACGGTGCCATGGGATGGCTTAAGGTTGGGGCCGATGGACACTGTGGGTATCCGAGGATGGATTGCACGCCAAGATGGCGCCCTCACTACACTGCAAACACCAAGATCTACCCAGATTCGGGGCCCTCGTGTTGAGGTAACACCCCTACTCCTCCCTGTCTGTCTATATCAGTGGGTAACCGAGTACAAAGTGGTTCCTCAAGCTCACAGAGCTAGAGGAAGAAGAAGCTCTCTCTGGTTCTCTCTCTCTCTAAGGGGGAAATGTCTACCGGTTCATCGTCCCTCGCGCAGGAGGGGTGTGGCCACTTTATATACTGGTGGCCACCGAGGGAACGTACAGGGTTAGGCGGAGAACACTGTGTCGTAGCGCATGCTCTCTGTCACTACAACGAAAGTCGCCTCCTCCATAGCCGCTGCCATGTCCTGTCCCCCTTGTCAGAGACAGGACGTGGCCTCACCCATGCCTTGCACTGCTCCCGTGTACGAGTATACATCATTACGCCTAGTAAGTTGAACCGCACGTACTCTCCTGTGATCTTCGGGATCTCAACTGCTCCGTTGACCCTGCTCCGGGATGGATAGTTCTTCCTGTACCTGGATTCTCCAAGTGTATCTCGGATAACCCGAGGGACACCCGTTTCTTCATATCACCCTTGATTCTACTTACCGAGATAGACCCATCTAGGTCCGGGTAGTCAACTCGGTCAACAGCATCTCAGTATCCACTCCTTGGATACCATTTCCTACCAACTTGACCCTACTCGGGGGTAGCCCCCTGACATTAGTCCCCGAAACTGGTATGGTCAGGCGAACTCGAACGCTGGGTCGTGCCAGCTTAAATTAATAAGCCTCAGAATACTCGATCGAGATACCTTTATCTCGGCCCAATTTTCATCTCGAACTCGGATTCAATTCGCAATTACTCTTACAGGTTCCCACCAAAATCCGAGATGCTCGTGCTGGGTTTGATCTTACCGAGATCCCAACACTTAGCCATTTTCTCCACAGGTTCAAACAGTGCGAGGCGTGGTCGCCTTGTTTTCTTCACGTAGTGGATGCTACACGTGCGGAGAAACGCCGCGCATGTCGCCTCGTTCCTCGTGCACAACCGCGCACGCGCCACGCCCATGTCGCGCGCTGTTACGTGGACCCACTGGCCGTCGCGTCGTAGCAGTGCACTCAAGTGCTTGTTGCGGTTACCGTGGGATTTACTGCGCACGTTACGCGCGGTAAATACCCGCACTGCCTCTTCCTCTACGCCTCCTCTATCATTTGCCCCATTTTCTTCTTCCTCTCCATTGCTTGCACCCACAACGCTTCTCCGCTCCGCGCCGCGCAGTTGAACGTCGGCTCCGTTCCGCGGACTCCGCCGCGCCCCCGTGTCGTGCCGCCAAGTCCGAGCTCTCCACTCCGTAGATCTACATGTTGTCGCGCCGTCTCCGCGCCTCCCGTCACTGAGCCCTTCACTGCGCTCGGACCGCCACGACGTTCATCCTCCGCGCCGCCGCCGCGCTTCTACACCCACTGCGACTCGAGCATCTCCCCGCGCCCGCAAGCATCTCGGAAGCGCTGGAATCTCCAAGCCGCGCCATGGAGCTCGAAGCCGTGGAAGAGGAGAAACTGGTGGGACCCGCGTCCACGCGTGGCGCATGGGCTGGATCTGAAGTCTGATACGAAGATCTCAAGTGGCTACTGGATACCCGCCGCATCCCGATGGGCATCATATGCCGGAAGCCCGACGGGGAGATCCACCCGGAACCCGTCGAGAACGAGTACGTAGTCTTCCCCGGCCACTTCAAACGCGGGTTTGGTCTCCCCCTTTCTTCCTTCGTGACTAGATTCCTTCTCCATTTCGGTCTCCAACCTCACCATCTCCCCGCAAATTCTATCACCGCCCTTTCTTCTTTCGTCGCCTTCTCGGAGGCCTATCTCGGCCTCCTTCCTACTATCGAAATGTGGAGCAAGTACTTCAACTTCCGGAAATAGGTCATTCCTAACCCGGCGAATCCGAATGCGCCCAAGCGCATCACGTAGTGTGGAGTTGCGATGGTGCTCCCACGTCCGGGCTCCAAGTTTCCCCGAATTACGGGCTTGGAGTCCTGCCGAAAATGGCAGCGGGGATTCTTCTACATTAAGAATCCCCCCAAGTTAGATCTGATAGAACTTCCCGCATTCCACGACAGTCCCCCCACCGAGATGGTGAACTGGGACTACAACCCCAAAAACTCAGTTACCGAGGTGAATCTCGTCCACGCCCTACTCGTACAACTCCTCCGAGCTGGACTACGCAGAGACGACCTTCTCGCCACATGGGTGAACCGCCGAGTACTGCCACTCCAGCGCAGGACCCACAAGATGTGCTTCATGAGTGGACACCGAGATCCCACCTGAGTAACCACCTTCGAGCTTACCAAGAAGGAGGTTCACACTCGGTCCAAGTCCATCGCCAAGACTAATCTCGGCGATGACTGGGAGTGGGGGTTGAGCCCTACAACCGAGCACGCCAGGCGCCCAATGTAAGTACCTCGAACTCCACCGAGTTATATTTATTTCGGCAAGCTCCGAGATAACTTTATCTCGGAAATAATGCTTTGTGTTTCGCATGTACAACTCTTTCCCCGCCAGCTAGAAGAGGATGGTTAAACGACGTCGGGCCACTGGGGTGAGGACCGGACTGAGGACGACACTCAGGAGTACGACGATGAGGACAACCTGCCCATCCCGGACGCCCTGCTCGTCGCCCAAGCCGGTAAGTTTCGAGTTCTAGCCTCCATCCGAGACTGGTCCGAGGACGATGAAGATGATGATGATTGAATTCTTGTATAGGTACTTGATCCAACTCCGATCTCATTCGCATACCTTCTGCCCTCGACCTCAGTTGATCGGAGAGAGTAGGTCCTGGATGTTCCTCCCGTGGCCGTGGCTGCGCCTGTGGAAGTGAGGAAGAGACCCGGGAGCGGCGCAGTTGCTCCTCCGAGTAAGAGGATGAAGAAGAAATTTGGGAACAAGGGCCAGACCAGACGCAAGAACAAGCGGCCCATGTTGGACGGGTAATTCATTTCTGAGATGCGTTCTTTTTATCTTTGTGTTTTCTCTACTTCTTTGCTTTTGTGCCCGAGATGATCCAGTTGCATTTGGTTTCCTCATCTTTCTTTTCCTTTTACAGTGATCCGATTCCTATCGAGATGACACAGCCCTCTGCTTTCACCTCGATACCGAGACGCCCTGTCTCGGTGCCACCGAATACCACACTTCCTCCTGTGATTCAGCTCCCGAGCGCAGGAGGCTACATCGACCTCGACGCTGAGAACCCGGAAGTCCACTCCATGGACGCGCCGGAAATGCCCACCCTTGAGAGGGAAGACCAAGACCTTGGTGCCTGCAACATAGGCCCCGAGATGGAAAGTAACGCGGCTCCGGAACGCCCGGAGTCGGCTCCAGAGCAACAACAAGAAGAGACACCGCAACAGCAAGCCCCATCACCAGCAGCACCAATAACACCACCAGTACCAGCAACACCATCAGCACCAGCAACACCAGCAACACCCTCAGCACCTCCATCAGGCCCATCAGCAACTCCCCCTCCTACTCAGCAGCCACCTGCAACTCGGTCTGCTCCTCTGCCCCCACCGAGACAAGCCTCTGCGCAGTACAGAGTGGTTCGCAGCAGACAACCGTGAAGGCGGAGGCCGCCGGGAAGGAGTTGTCCGCACCGAAGAAGAGAGCGTTGATGCACCCAAAATGCATCTACTTTTCCAAGCACTTTGCATCGTATTTCTCTCCGGAGTCCCCCCATAATTGAATAAATATGCAGAATCTGACGCTGTTTTTAGCAAAAGTCTTCTTTCCGTCTATTTTCGCAGGACTTTTCACAGGGGACGAAAACCACGTAACTTTTTATGGAAAAGAAGGGGAATCAGCACCAGATGGGTCCGGGGGGCCACCCGAGGGCCAAAAGGGGGCCCCACACGCGGCCAGATTCCTTGGCCGCGTGGGGTCACCCCTTTTGGGCCCAGATGGCCCACTCCGGCTAGGTCTTCGACGTACCCCTCCATATATACGAGAAACTGACGGGTTTCGAAGGGGAGGGCTGTTCGCGAAACGGAGCGCCGCCGCCACCACGATCTTCGATTTCGGAGTCAGATTGATCCGGGATTTCACCCCCGGAGGTGGAATTCGAGGGGCTTCGTCACCATCATCATCACCACCATCATCTCCATCAACCATGAGCTCCATCACCCCCTCCATGTGTGAGTAGTTTTTGTAGGCATGTGAGGTGTGAGGGGTTTTGGATGAGATTGATCATGTAATTGCTACCCGGTATGCGGGATCTAGGGGTTTGTCTTGAGAATTCTTATGTCTTATGTTGATGCACTATTGCTAGGCTTAATGCTTGTTACTAGGGCCCAAGTGGCATGATTTCAGTATTGAACTTACATTGCTACATCATATATTTGAGTTTGGTATCTATCTGCGATGTGTATTACCTGCTATTATGTTGAACCTGCGAACCCTAAAGTGTCAGCTAGGGAAAACAAGGGGGATATGTTCTAGTTTGAGGATTATGTGTGTTCATGGAGTGTTAATGCGTTGGTCCGGGCTATTCGAAAGGGTAGACCTTAATTACCTGTAGTTCCAAATTGGCCCCGGTGAAATGGGCAGGTAGGACAATAGGCTTTGTGCAAATTCTCTTGGTTAGTACGCACAATAATTTACGGAACACACACCTACATAAAACTGAGATAGAGAGAGGCCCCGCTGCTAGCAAAACATTATTACATGATCAATCTTATCCGTGCAACACCCCGCTGTCACCTCATGCCTGCGTTTTAGTCTCTGGTTTACTTTCACTCTTTTCCGGTGAAAACTGGGAAAACACTTGCTCTCCATTTACTTTCTGTTTGTTTACTTTCACTGCATTATTACACTCACCGCTCTCGCTGCAAGTTTGTTGATACACAGGTGTGGTTGGGAGTGACGTCCCAATTGCTAAAGTCTCACCGGTATTCTTGTGTTCCCACTGAGTCGAACTACAAATTTGGGTAATACTTCCCATCGAAGACTACGATTGATCTCCTGCACTAGGGAGCCATCAAGCGTACATGCCCTGAAGAAGGTTGGAACCGGGCAGCCGAAAGCGGCACGCTGTCGATCAGCTCCAATACACAGATGGTCCCGCACCAAGGGCTAGGAGTATGCCAACAGGCCTTGGAGGTGAGCCTTGAATATGTCGGGTACATTCCCGAAGTTGATGCCAGGAAGAAGCTGGGCCCGTTGGATCACTACCGCCAGGATTGGAACCAAGCCGATATCGGCCAGGTGACTATGCCGGTTGCGTCCTCCACCAGCACTCTCGCGCACAAGACGTACTCCCTGTGCTCTGCCGTTGAAGATGCCGAGATTACTTATCGGGTAAGTAACCTTTTGTCCTTTCCGGTTTTTTCCGAGATCGCATATTGCAAACCCGAGATCAATTCATACATACAGTCCCCGAGATTTGGGCCGAGTAGACATCACTCGACCGATTTAAGGGTTACTCGGGTCGAATCTTCCAACTTATTATACATTTGTTTCTTTCCAGGTTTGCATAGAGACTCGTACTGTGATGTACCAGAAGCTTCTCTGGTCCCACCAGGATCTTACTGAGCACAACCTGCGTATCCAGGAGCAACTAGGAGGCAAAGGTACCACTTTCTAACACCGAGATATCAAGTATGCTTTTTACTGCATCAATTTTCTAACTCGCGTTCTTTTTATTTTCAACAGCCGTGTTGGAGCAGCAGCTGATGAATTCTACCACCAAGATCTCTGCCTTGGAGAGTAAGTTCTTCCTTCTTTATCTCGCGTTTTGTATTTACGCCCTCTTTTGGCTGGCTAACTTTGTTGTCCCGATGCAGATGAGCACAAGATTTTCGCCGAGAAGCAACAGGACTGCAAAACACTCGCTGAGTCGGCACACAGCAAGATCTCTGCCCTTGAGAGTAAGCTTCTATTTTTTTCTTATGTTATTGCTATGAGCCTGATTGCCTGCTAACTGGGTTGTTCTTGTGCAGATGAACACAAACTCTTTGCTGAAAAGCACCAAGATTGTCTCACTCTGGCCGAGACGGCGATGCAGCTCTCTGATTGCGAGGCCAAGTTCAAGGACGAGCTCCAGACCAAGAATGCCGAGGTAACTCGGATGAAGTTGGAACTGGCCGAAATGCAGAGGAAAAAGGCCGAGGCCGAGAATGCCAAGGCCGAGCTGGAGAAGGATGCTGCTGCCAAGATGGCCCACCAAGACAAAGAAATCAAGAACCTAAAGGACCAGCATACCGAGATTGAGTCCAGGGCAAACTCTCTGCAAACCCAGCTGGATAAGGCCAACTCGGACGCTGATAGGTGTCTGACCAAGCGTTCCGCGCTAAACTTGGACGTGAAAAGTAAGCCTCTTCTCTTCTATGTTTCTTCTAGATTTTGGTCTGATCTACTATACTGATGTTGATTAACTCAGACATCTTATCTCACATGAGCCTTCCCCGAATCGGAAGGTGGGGCTGCAAAGGCCATCGAGAAATCCCGGGAAAAAAGAGCCCAAGCTGGAGAAGTTCTCTCGGAGAGGGCCAACATCGAGGATCTCATCAGAGCCATCAAGGCCCGAGTTCTGCCTCTTAAGTCCATTGGAGCTAATCTTCTCTCAAGTGCAATCCGAGTGTACCGGGCCTTTTGGCCGGGTATGGCGGTCCCGGGGTCAATTGACGAGCTGGCCAAGAGCCTCGACCAGACCAAGGAACGCCTCAAGGAGTGGCGTGCTTCTGCTGCACGTGCTGGCGCAGATGAGACTCTGCAGTTCGTTTTGTCCTGGTACGAGTCCATTAACCTCGAGGTGTTTAAGACCATGCGGACCAGGTCCAAATGGTCCACGGAGGAAGGCCACATTCGGCGTCGCCAGGAAACCGCATTTCGGCTCGCCTCCTACGCCGAGACCAAGGAATTCATTGAGGGCCTCCCCGAGCCAGAGACCAAAGACGAGGAGGAAGAGGAATCCGAGGACGAGGGCGGAGATGCTGAAGGAGAATCCGAGGTGGACGAGGGCTCCGAGGAAGTCGACGAGGTGATCGAGGCCAAGGTCGACCCGACCACCATTACCGAGACGACCGCTATCCCAGCTGCCAAGACCGTTGCCACCGAGACGGTTACCACCGAGGCTGCCACCGAGTGCTCCATCCCGGTGGGGACCGACACGACCTCCACTCCTTCGGCTGAGGCCTGAATCTTATCAAATAGTCTATAAATTTATCAGATCCCCGGTATGCTGGGTGAAGATGTATTGAACCAGTTTATCTTTTGCCACTTTGATTTTAATTAAGTTTGCACAAGACTGGCTGAATGTCGGATTGCTTTAAGTCGAGTCCCCGAGTATATTTTCTTATCCACTCGGTTTTTTCTTCTCTGCTCTTGCCTACCACTTGTGGTTTTTTGACAGTCGAGTCACGAGATTTTGAAAACCAAGTTTATAATATTCACAACTCTAAGATAGGAATTAAAACTGCCGAACATTTAGCCAAAGAAGGAAGAAACAACAACTTATGTCGGTTAATTAACTCTTTCTTTCCTTAGTAGTTTTTCATGTGATCATTGACCCTTAGCTTGTTCTCTTGCTTGCCATGAAGCCAGGTTTCGGACAGCAGCAAAGTCGAAGAGTTGGCCCTTAGGTTTAAGCACACTACTAAACCTACACACAAAATTCCGAGATGACTAACCAGCATAAAAAGGTAAAAAGCAAGTTCACACGGCAAGTTAGGCATAGAAAGTCCTCGAGTCCCTTTTCGGGGTGCCGACATAGATTCAATTCGGTAAGGAGATACATACAATGAATTTTCAAGAATGAAAACAGCAAAGTAGAGCTACATTCCAAGGGCGCTTAGTTTCTTCTCCGGACTTGTCCATCTTGTTCTTCTCTGGTTCCTATGCATCAATGAGATAGTATGCATCATTGTGCAGAGTCTTGCTCACAATGAACGACTCTTCCCATGGAGGGGAAAGTTTGTGTGTCCCGACTGTGCGCTGCACCAGGCTAAGCACCAGATCTCCTTCTCGGAACACCTGTTGGCTCACTTTCCGGCTATGATAGCATCTCAGATTCTATTAATATACAGCTGATCTCGACATAGTTAATTCTCTTGCTTCTTCTAGCAAATCAACATCATCTTCTCGGGCTTCTCTTGCCTCTTCCTCTGTATAGAGGGTCACTCTCGGTGTGTCATGTTCTATGTCAGTGGGCAACACGGCCTATGCTCCATACACCAAAAAAATGGGGTCTATCCGGTAGATCGGTTAGGGGTAGTCCTTAGACTCCACAACACCGCTGGTAGCTCTCATCCAGCCAACAACCTGGTGTTTGCTGTAATGGCAAGATCAACCGAGGTTTAATTCCAGATAGAACCATGCCGTTCGCTCTTTCAACTTGCACATTTGAGTCCGGATGCGCGACTGACACAATGTCTAGTTGGATCCTCTTCTCCTTGCAGAACCGAGCAAAAGCTCCCTCAGCAAAATTTGTTCCATTATCCGAGGTGATCCCATGCGGGTAGCCATATCTCAGGATAATATCCTTCAGAAAAGTCACATATGTATGTCCATCACACTTCCAGGTTGGCTTCACCTCAATCCACTTGGTAAACTTGTCAACCATGACCAAGATGTGGGTCATGTTGCCCCGAGCTGGCTTGAAGGGCCCCACCATGTCCAAGCACCATACTGCAAATGACCAAGTGATAGGAATGGTCTTGAGCTTGGAGGATGGCATATGGATCTTGCTAGCATATCTCTGGCACCCATTACACTTCCTTACTAAATCTTATGCTTGTTGTAAGGCAGTGAGCGAAAAGAAGCCATGCCGAAATGCTTTCTTCACTAGAGCTCGGGATGAGGAGTGGTGCCCACACTCCCCCTGATGTATCTCCCGGAGAATTTCTTCTCCCTCTTCCAGTTAAACACAACGCTGGAGCAAGCATGTGGTACTTCTCTTGTGCAATTCTTTGTTGATGATGGTGTAGCCCTTGGATCTTCTCTGTATATGCCTGGCCGATATCTCATCACTCGGCAAAGTGCCATCCGCCAGGTAGGACATTATTGGCTGGGCCCAACCGTGTGTTGGTCGGAGAGGAAAAATAGGCTCATCTACCTCCATAGGCTCAGCCGACATGACAGACTCCGAGATAGGAACGAGTCCCCGAGTCCCTGGTTTCTACGAGTCCCCGAGATGAGGAAGGCAATCCCCGAGATGAAGGAGGCAGTCCCCAAGATGAGGGAGGTAGTCCTCGAGTTCTCCATGATGCACCCCACGTCTACCTCCTCTAGAATAGCTTCTGGTTCCGGATTGGTCGCGACGAAGATTGAATCAGACTCGGGCGGTGGCTTAATGGATGGCTTCCTCATATGCTCCAAAGCAATTCCTGTCTGGATGGCCTGCCGAGATGAACCCAAATTGGATAGAGCATCAGTAGCTTCATTTTCAGCTTGGTGTATATGATGAAACTCACACCCATCAAAGTATCCAGAGTTATTCTAGACAGGGAACCGATATGATGCCATGTTGCCATCCAACGCGTCCCAAGTACCAGAAGCTTTTTGAACCACTAAGTCTGAATCACCATAGCATGTTATTCGGCGAATACCAATCTCCTTGGCCACTTTCAGTCCGTGGACTAGGGCCTCATACTCGGCCACATTATTGGATGCTGCAAAATGGATCTGCAGGACATACTTGAGCTGATCGTTCTTGGGTGAGGTGAGCATAACACCAGCACCGAGACCCTCTTTCACCTTGGAGTCGTCTAAATGCATTCGCCGGTGACTGGGTTCCAGCAGTGGAGGCTCATATTGCATCTCGGCCCAATCAACAACGAAATCCGCCAGCGCCTGAGACTTGATGGCTTCTCTTCTAGCATACATTGGGGTGTAAGCAACCAACTCAATGGCCCATTTGGCTACTCGGCCACTTGCATCGTTGTTTCCCATGATTTTCGAGATGGGGGCAGTACTCACAACTATCATTGGATGCTCTGCTTGAGCTTCTTGGAAGCCATATAGACTCCATATGTCATCTTCTGGTAGTGAGGGTAATTTTGCTTCGAATTGGAGATCACCTTGCTGAGATAGTATACGGACCTCTGCACATATTTTCCTTCCTTGTCGCTCCACTACTACCACCACACTGACAACTCGGTTGGTAGCTGCAATATAGAGCAACATGGGCTCCTTGGGCAGTGGAGATGCCAATACTGGAGTAGTACCCAACATGGTCTTCAGATCTCGGAAAGACGCATCATCTTGCGGGGTCCAGACAAACTTGTCACTTTTCTTCATCAACTCGTACAGAGGTAAAACCTTCTCCCCCATTCTCCCAATGAACCGACTAAGGGATGCCAGACAACCAGTGAATTTCTGCACATCCTTCAGGGATCTCGGTAGAGACATGTTCCCAATTGCTCTTATCTTGAAGGGTTTGTCCTCGATACCTCGGTTGGACACGAGGAAACCGAGTAATATTCCTGCCGGGGCACCAAAGGTGCACTTGGTCGGGTTCAGTTTCATCTGGTACCTTCACAGATTTGCGAATGTCTCTCGGATATCATCTAGGAGTGTGTGTTTCTCCTTGGTCTTGATGACTATATCATCCACATACACCTGCACATTTTTACCAATTTGCTCGTGCAAACATTTTTGCATGCATCTTTGGTATGTAGCACCAGCATTTCTCAAACCGAAACACATGACACGATAGCAATAAGCCCCGTACGGGGTAATAAAGGCAATCTTTATTTGATCAGCTGGGTTCAAAGGGATCTGGTGGAAACCAGAGTAAGCATCTATGAATGACAACAGCTCACACCCGACCGTGGAATCGATCAATTGATCTATTCGGGGCAAAGGGGATGGATCTTTCGGACATGCCTTGTTTGGGTCGGTGTAGTCCACACACATGTGCCACACCACATCAACCATCGGGTCATCCTTCTTATTCTCTACTAGGACCGGGTTAGCCAACCAGTCCGGGTGCAGCACCTCCATGATGAATCCACTTGCTAACAACCTCGTGATCTCGTCACCTATGGATTTTCTTCTCTCTGCAGCAAAGCACCGCAGAGCCTGCTTCACCGGTTTAGCATCCGGTCTCACATGCAAAGAGTGCTCAACCAACTCCCTCGGGACACCTGGCAGGTCCTGATTAGACCATGCAAAGACATCCTGATTCTCACAAAGGAATTGGATGAGCTTGCTTTCCTATTTCTCCTCCAACCCGGCACCAATGATGGCCTCACGCTCGAGGAACTCAGGGTCGATCTGCACCTTCTTGATCTCCTTGGAGGCTTGGAATGTGGCTTTGTGCTGAGGGTTGGTAATCCCGGGCATACCGAGTTGAGTCGCTTGAGCCATGGCCACCACCTCAAGTATCTTCTTCTTCTCGCAGCAATGACTAGGGACTCGGCCAACCGTGATCCAGCGGATGCACACTCCAGAGAGTGCTTGTAATCACCCGAGATGGTGATGATGCCATTGGGGCCCGGGAGCTTCATCTTAAGATAGGCCGCATGGGTTGAGGCCATGAACTTGGACAGGGCTGGCCTGCCGAGTAGAGCATGGTAGGAGCTCTGAAGATCAACCACCTCAAACTGCAAGCACTTGGTGCAGTAGTGCTCTCGGGTGCGGAAAAGTACATCAATCCACACTTTGCCCACAGGCGCACAAGATACTCCCGTCATAATACCATGGAAGGTAGTCCGGCTAGGCTGGAGCATGTTCTCGGTAATACCGAGTTTCACCATAGTGTCTCGGTACAAATTGTTTATACTGCTCCCATTGTCAATGAGCACCTTGGTGAACTTCATGTTGATCTCGGGCCCAATGAAGGTTGGGTCCAGCACCAGAGCATAACTTCCTGCTTTGGGCATGATCTTGGGGTGATCCGTCCGAGACCAGACAATCTCTTGGTCACACCCAAACATGTATTTCGGCACTGCCGGCATCACTGCATTGACCTCCATTTCGCGCCTTCGCAGGCTCTGCTTGTCATCGGACTCAGTGATGAACACCATGTAGCTCTGGTGGTGCTCCTGGTAATCATTTTGGCCTCTGTCGTCAGCATTGTTGTTGTAGTTGTTGTAGTAGTTGTTGTTGTTGTTGTTGTTGTTGTTGTTGTTGTTGTTGTTGTTGTTGTTGTTGTTGTTGTTGTTGCTGTTGTAGTAGTAGTAGTTGTTGTTGTTGTTGTTGCGACTCCTTGATACACCTAGTTCACATTCTCACTTCTCTGGTTGTTCGTCGGTCTCGGGTTCGCTCCAACAGGCTGAGCATTCGCACTGAGAGGGGCAGAGGCGGAGGAGGAGGCAAGGCACCAAAACCCTCACTCTTGATCCGGTACCACTAGCTGCACTACCGGGTAGTGTGGTTAGCCGGTCTACTTGGATGCCGAGTGTGATAGTTGCATGGCCCATCTCTCATTGTTTCGAAGGTGAACCTCTGTTGGTCATCTCCGGGCTTCTTCTGGTCCGTCCATTGCCTCTTGTAGTTCTGGTTCTGCCCATACTGGGGCCCAGTGTTCTTCTGTCTCTGGCTGCTGCCTGCATCAGGTTGACCCGGATCAACCGCAGCTACATGATTTGAGCCATAGCGAATATCCGTCCTATCAACTCTTCTCTTGTTCGGGAATTCCTGGCGGTCATTTCCCTTGGAGGATCCAGCACCATCATTGTCGGGATACCTTCTACTCGGTTCAACCGAGTTGATCAGAGGTTGTGTCGGGTCTCCCAGAGCATGTCACAAAATTCAATTTCTTTACAAGTTCTAAGCAAGCATGAAATGGTGAATCGTGGTGCATCCTCAGGATGGCCCCACCTATCTGTCACATCCCAATTTTGGAATACCTGAAGACACAGTTGTTTTGCTAATTGCTTGACAAATATTGTTTGAGTGCAACTAAACAAACTTAAAAAGATAGCAAAGCGATAAACTAAAAATATTCAACATATTGTTCCAATGACCTTGGCAATATTTTCTAAAGTAAATATTGATCAAGGAGTTTTCCAAAACTATGTTATGAATCCCATACTTGTTGAATATTATTCCAAGGCCTAAATTAAGAAAGAGGAAACACTAAATAAATTTCCCTAAAAGATTATCAGGAAAAAGAGGCATTCTTAGATGCTTCACCAAAATCTTATCAAATGTTTTTCCAACCTTGCAAGCTTAAAAACAAAAGTATTGGAGAGCATTGACTTGCTATCCCTAGTCAAATAAAGATTTTGGCAAAGCATTGTTAAAGAAAAGCCAAGTGCCTTATTAAATTGAATTTCCAATATTTCCAGAAACAGGAAACTCAAACAAGTTACTATTGGAAACTTTCTTCAAATGATCTGAAATTGATACCAGTGCTTCCTTATATCAAATAAGGAACACACACAAGAGGAGACCAAAAATTGAATCCATTAAAGTCCTGAAAACATGATTTTTCTCCACAGCAACATTTAGGATTTTGAACAAGTTTGTTCTACAAACTTTTTCAAAATGCCATGAATTAAATACCACATTCTATATATCATAAATAAGGATGAAAACCAAAAGGGCACAAGTTTTTGAATTGTTTAAGTTGCCAAAAACCCCTGTTTTCTAGACAGCACCCTTTAGAAATTTGAACAAGTTTGTTCTATGAAGTAACTCAAAATGACTTGAATTTTATAGCACACAAGGAACACACCAAATAAGGATTGTGTGCAAAAACGTATCATTTTTGGAAGCTCCTAAGTAGTCTAATAAATTCAATGTCCATTTATGTAAGAATTGAAATTTGAACAACTTTGAACTATCAAGTTTATCCAATTGAGCCAATTTTCACATATGTTGTGCATCTCAACTAATAAGAATTTTGGGCAAAAGGATTTTAAATTTAGACTTTGTTTTCCTAGTGAAAACAGCATTTTTCAGAGAGGAAAAGGATCTCTTTGTAAATAGCCAGGGACCTATTTGTAATCCGAGTCACTCCTTCTTCTTCCTAGCTCCTCTGTAGATGCAGTGACCTACTCCATTGCTTCGAGTGGAAGGTTTCCTCGAGGATAAGAACCCCCCCCCCCTCATGTGCACTTGATGCTACCTGTCCCCCCTCTCTCTCCCCCCCTCGAGTTCTCACTCTCTCGGCCCAAAATCCTCAAATCGGAACCCTAGCCCGAGAGCTCGCCGTCGAATCGGCCGATGGAGAGCTCGCCGCCGCTCGCCGTTGGCACCATCTTCTGCGCCTCGACGTGTTGATCACCTGTGCAAGAGGAATCGTGGCGGAAGGCCTCGAGGAGCCCGCGCCGTCCAAGTCCCTTCCTCGAGTCCGGCGGGCTCCGGCGAGGGATCACCGTCGCCTCGAGCCTCCTCCGTCCTCACCGAGTTCCACCTCGCGTACATGGTGAGAAGGCGCACCTCGCCGTACCTTTTCCCCTCTCCCTAACCCTCTAATTCGTCGCCGCGCCGCCTTCCTCTCTCGGCCGCCGCGCGCCGTCGTCGCCGCCGCTCTCCGGTGACCTCCCCAGAAACGAGACCACCCCTGGATGCTTCCCCGCGTCGTTTGCAATGCGTGGGTGCCCTTGAATCGCGAAACGGTGCACGGAATCGCCGTTAGGACCTCGCCGGAGATTCCTCCCGCCGGCGGGTGATGCAGGCTGACGCCAGCGCGGCTTGACCGCGCGCTGGTGCAGTCAAACCTGCCCGTGGGGCCGCGCCTTGCCTGCGTGGCTGCCGCGTGGCCGCCTGGCCCGCTGGTCAGCGTCTGCGGCTGGATCTGCCGCGGTGGAAATAGATCTGGCCGGCCCAATAGCGGATCTGGCCCATCCACAGCTCTTTTTCCTTTTAAATGTTTATAGAAAAATGCATGTTTGCTTTTGGCCCTAAAAGCTAACCTAAAAGATGAATTTGACCAAGATAAAATTTACAGTGGTAAATAAACTAAATCTAAACCATCTCCAATTTGTAGATCTACATTTGGATGAATATTTTAGACATGAAAAATGTTTTGGCAACAGGTACCAGAAACAGCAAAATGAGCACCATTTTAAATCCACAACTCAGAATGAGGTGTATCAAATTGCATTGGAAAGCCCTTAAAATTTCCTAACAGGAGCAATTAACCTTGCTTCCAAATTCCTAGTATTTTCGAAATGGCATGCAATTTGGTAAGACACCAGAAAGCACTTTGGTGATTTTTATAAAATCATTAAAAATGAATTTTGATGCAAACTCAATTGTATGGTCTTGTGTATGTTTAGGTCTATCCAAACCTAGCTGGGTTTAGTTTTTAGAGCATCATAGAAAATTTGGTGGACAGATCTTTAATTTGCATGTTTCTGCCATTTTGGCATTTTAGGTATTTAATTTGTGTGAAGATATTTTTGTGTTGCAATATTGTTTTCTAGCATGTACAAGTTGTGTGCACTTGGTTTCTAAGTGTTACTCAGCTATTTTAGCATGTTAGATTGGGTGGACTTGAGTTGAGAAGAAATAGGATTTATGTTAGTAGCATATGTTTTATCTCTAGTTAATACTTGCATAGTATTTTTTGAGTGATAAATTTATGTGCAAGCACTTGGGTTGTGGTGTTGATAGATTGGATCCAGTACCATGTTGGTACTGGTATTGTGATGGTATCACCTCTTCTAGCTTGCACTTGAGTTGGTAGAAAGGCATGAGTAGCTTTGTCATGACTATGAAAATGTTATGGAAAAATTCTCTCATGTGTAGAATTTTTGGCATAAACATTTGTGGTTGTGTAGCCACATATTTTTGTGTTGTGTACATAGGACCAGTAGAATTTTGATGATGTTTTTATGAGTAATTGACCCCTGAAGTTTTCACTTGTGTGGAAATAATAGCATGAGTAGCATTACCTTGCTTATGTTAACATCCTATTATTTTCTCCCGCTACTTCAAACATGTCTTGTTTGCTGTTGGCGAGCTCAGGCATGAGATGATCGAGTCACCTACTGGCTAAACGCCTATGAAGATTAGAGACAGCTACAGATGGTGTCCATATTTCAAGGTACGCAGTACTCTGTTTTCCTATGTGAGGACCAAATTGCTATGTTCAGTTGATGACTCCTCTTTCATCATGTCTCAGGATTGTATAGGCTCCATCGATGGTACTCATGTTACTGCTTGAGTGTCGCGATCACAGTCTAAAGCCTATAGAGGGAGGATGCACTACACCAGCCGGAATGTGTTGTTGATTTTGATCTCAAGTTCACTTATGTGCTAGTAGGTTGGGAGGGATCAGCACATGATGCCGCCATTCTTTCTGACAACTTGTCAAGACCTGATAAGATCAATATCCCTGATGGTAAATTCTATCTTAGTGATGCTTGGCGTGGTAGAGTAGAGACGGTGCCATGGGATGGCTTAAGGTTGAGGCCGATGGACACTGTGGGTATCCGAGGATGGATTGAACGCCAAGATGGCGCCCTCACTACACTGCAAACACCAAGATCTACCTAGATTTGGGGCCCTCGTGTTGAGGTAACACCCCTACTCCTCCCTGTCTGTCTATATCAGTGGGTAACCGAGTACAAAGTGGTTCCTCAAGCTCACAGAGCTAGAGGAAGAAGAAGCTCTCTCTGGTTCTCTCTCTCTAAGGGGGAAATGTCTACCGGTTCATCGTCCCTCGCGCAGGAGGGGTGTGGCCACTTTATATACTGGTGCCACCGAGGGAACGTACATGGTTAGGCGGAGAACACTGTGTCGTAGTGCATGCTCGCTGTCTCTACAACGAAAGTCGCCTCCTCCGTAGCCGCTGCCATGTCCTGTCCCCCTTGTCAGAGACAGGACGTGGCCTCACCCATGCCTTGCACTGCTCCCGTGTACGAGTATACATCATTACGCCTAGTAAGTTGAACCGCACGTACTCTCCTGTGATCTTCGGGATCTCAACTGCTCCGTTGACCCTGCTCCGGGATGGATAGTTCTTCCTGTACCTGGATTCTCCAAGTGTATCTCGGATAACCCGAGGGACACCCGTTTCTTCATATCACCCTTGATTCTACTTACCGAGATAGACCCATCTAGGTCCGGGTAGTCAACTCGGTCAACAGCATCTCAGTATCCACTCCTTGGATACCATTTCCTACCAACTTGACCCTACTCGGGGGTAGCCCCCTGACATTAGTCCCCGAAGCTGGTATGGTCAGGCGAACTCGAACGCTGGGTCGTGCCAGCTTAAATTAATAAGCCTCAGAATACTCGATCGAGATACCTTTATCTCGGCCCAATTTTCATCTCGAACTCGGATTCAATTCGCAATTACTCTTACAGGTTCCCAGCAAAATCCGAGATGCTCGTGCTGGGTTTGATCTTACCGAGATCCCAACACTTAGCCATTTTCTCCACAGGTTCAAACAGTGCGAGGCGTGGTCGCCTTGTTTTCTTCACGTAGTGGATGCTACACGTGCGGAGAAACGCCGCGCATGTCGCCTCGTTCCTCGTGCACAACCGCGCACGCGCCACGCCCATGTCGCGCGCTGTTACGTGGACCCACTGGCCGTCGCGTCGTAGCAGTGCACTCAAGTGCTTGTTGCGGTTACCGTGGGATTTACTGCGCACGATACGCGCGGTAAATACCCGCACTACCTCTTCCTCTACGCCTCCTCTATCATTTGCCCCATTTTCTTCTTCCTCTCCATTGCTTGCACCCACAACGCTTCTCTGCTCCGCGCCGCGCAGTTGAACGTCGGCTCCGTTCCGCGGACTCCGCCGCGCCCCCGTGTCGTGCCGCCAAGTCCGAGCTCTCCACTCCGTAGATCTACATGTTGTCGCGCCGTCTCCGCGCCTCCCGTCACTGAGCCCTTCACTACGCTCGGACCGCCACGACGTTCATCCTCCGCGCCGCCGCCGCGCTTCTACACCCACTGCGACTCGAGCATCTCCCCGCGCCCGCAAGCATCTCGGAAGCGCCGGAATCTCCAAGCCGCGCCATGGAGCTCGAAGCCGTGGAAGAGGAGAAACTGGTGGGACCCGCGTCCACGCGTGGCGCATGGGCTGGATCTGAAGTCTGATACGAAGATCTCAAGTGGCTACTGGATACCCGCCGCATCCCGATGGGCATCATATGCCGGAAGCCCGACGGGGAGATCCACCCGGAACCCGTCGAGAACGAGTACGTAGTCTTCCCCGGCCACTTCAAACGCGGGTTTGGTCTCCCCCTTTCTTCCTTCGTGACTAGATTCCTTCTCCATTTTGGTCTCCAACCTCACCATCTCCCCGCAAATTCTATCACCACCCTTTCTTCTTTCGTCGCCTTCTCGGAGGCCTATCTCGGCCTCCTTCCTACTATCGAAATGTGGAGCAAGTACTTCAACTTCCGGAAATAGGTCATTCCTAACCCGGCGAATCCGAATGCGCCCAAGCGCATCACGTAGTGTGGAGTTGCGATGGTGCTCCCACGTCCGGGCTCCAAGTTTCCCCGTATTACGGGCTTGGAGTCCTGCCGAAAATGGCAGCGGGGATTCTTCTACATTAAGAATCCCCCCAAGTTAGATCTGATAGAACTTCCCGCATTCCACGACAGTCCCCCCACCGAGATGGTGAACTGGGACTACAACCCCAAAAACTCAGTTACCGAGGTGAATCTCGTCCACGCCCTACTCGTACAACTCCTCCGAGCTGGACTACGCGGAGACGACCTTCTCGCCACATGGGTGAACCGCCGAGTACTGCCACTCCAGCGCAGGACCCACAAGATGTGCTTCATGAGTGGACACCGAGATCCCACCCGAGTAACCACCTTCGAGCTCACCAAGAAGGAGGTTCACACTCGGTCCAAGTCCATCGCCAAGACTAATCTCGGCGATGACTGGGAGTGGGGGTTGAGCCCTACAACCGAGCATGCCAGGCGCCCAATGTAAGTACCTCGAACTCCACCGAGTTATATTTATTTCGGCAAGCTCCGAGATAACTTTATCTCGGAAATAATGCTTTGTGTTTCGCATGTACAACTCTTTCCCCGCCAGCTAGAAGAGGATGGTTAAACGACGTCGGGCCACTGGGGTGAGGACCGGACTGAGGACGACACTCAGGAGTACGACGATGAGGACAACCTGCTGAAAGTTCAATATGGTCAACTAGAGGGGGGGGTGAATAGGTGACCTACAAATTTTAATTCTTTTTCACCTTTAATGGGGCCTTTAAGAAAGTAAATGCTTGATTACCTAAATGTGCAACTAAGTGAGTACCCTAGGTGATACAAAACAAGTAGCAGCGGAAATAAGGAATGGTACAAGATGACAACAAGTGAAATCACGGAGACAAGGATATGTTTCCCGTAGTTCCTTCTTAAAAGAAGTACGTCTACGTTGGAGAGGTGGGGAGCCACCTAGGCGCTCCTCAATAGCACGGATGTGCTCACCTTGTTCTCCTTGAGCTTCTCCGGTGAGGGAGATTCTCGTTTCCACTATGAGGTCGACTTGAAGGCGTTGACCAAACCTTTACAAGGGGTTGAGGCTACTCCACAAGTGAGATGGAGGCTCTCAACAATCGAAGCTTCTTGCTACAAGGTGGAAGCTACAAGCACTAGGGTTTCCCTTGGATGACAAAGCAACCAAGAGATTACAAGATCCCAAGAGTTGTGGTGTGGGTACACACGTTTTGGCTTGGTGGAAAGGTAGATCTAGTCCTCCTCCATGAGATCCTTGAAGGGCATCGAGTTTGGTTGGAGGAGGAGGGAGATCGGGGCGTTTTGAGCTCTACAACAATGGAGGAGAGAGAGGAATGGACGAGCTACCTATCTAGAGGAAGAAGACAGCTATTTATAGGCTCCTCCAAATTCTGACCGTTGCAGTCCTGCGGGACCGGAAATTTCCGGGATAAAGGCCGGAATATTCCGGTCTGAGTTGGCCGGATATTTGAAAACTCCGGGGGGCGGATAATTGAAATATCCGGGGGCGGAATTTTCCGCCCCAATACTCCGCCCCCATCTCTGTGCGCAGGCACCACCATGTTGAAGAAAACTGCTAAGGACCAAGGGCCGGAGATTTGCTCCGGAAATTTCCGGGGCAAATTTCCGCCCCACCTTCTGTGCGCGGGCATCAACTTAAGATTGAAAAATGGCTAAGGACTTTGATGCCCGGAATATTGAAATATCCGGGGGGGGGGGGCGGATAATTGAAATGTCCGGGCCCGGAATTTTCCGGACTGAATCTCCGCCCCCATCTCTGTGCGCGGGCAATGTGAAGTAGACCAATTTCTGCTAAGTCCTTGAAGGCCGGATATTTGGCCCGGAAATTTCCGGGGCAAATTTCCGCCCTGGCTTCTGTGCGCGGGCAGACAAACACTTAGTCGTTTTCGTGGAAGCCAGAAGGGAGGCCGGAAATTTCCGGTGAGATGGCCGGATAATCCGCCACATAAGTCCCAGAATTTCCGCCCTATATAATGAAAAATCCGGTGGCTGAATTTCCACAATAGGGAGCTTCTCTTTGATCTTTTGACAAGAATATACTGATGATCATCTAGGACAATAGCTGCACAGACTGAACCACATTGTTAGATAGGAGATATCCGTGTTAGCATCATCACCAAAATCATTAGAGGGATCATGAGCTTTCAATCTCCCCCTTTTTGGTGAATGATGACAACACGGATATTTGCAGGGAATCGAGCTAACAATGCAGGATATGAAAAACATCACAGATAGCATATATAGGAGACATGCCTCCCAATAATAATAGTTCAACATAAAGGACGAGTACGGTAGAACGAAGTTCGAAAAAGACGCACGAAAAACGGAAATGGCAACGAAGAACAAACGAAACCCTTCCAAGCAAATCCCCACGATCATCTAATTCTTCTCCCCCTTTGGCATCAAGACACCAAAAAGAGAAAAGAGATAGCTACGTCCCAGGGAGCACACTCTAGGCCTGGGTGTCCTCTTCGTCCTCTTCAGCTTCACTGTCGGTGGCAGTCTCCATGTCCTCATCTTCATCAACACCGATATCCCAGTCAACGTCACGGTTGTTCCAGTTCTTGTAAGCAACCCGAGGGGGAGGAAGAGGTGGCACAGTGGGAGTCTTGAGGGCAGTCATGATGTGGTGCTGGTTCTCTAAAATAGTGCGGCGCTCCACATAGGCAGCATAGTTCTCCTTGTGGACGCAAACCATCAAGCTCAGCACCTTCTCAACGGCACGAGCAAGCCACGAGCGCTTCTTCTTCCCAGGAGGAGGAGGACGCATGCGAGCATCCCTGTGTCCCTGTCCAGATGCACCAACATTATGAGCGGCCTGCTGAGTGTGGGCAGACTTCTTGTAGAGATTAACGTCCTTGTGATCCTCACAGTCCAGCTCCAAGTCTTCTCGGAGTGCTTCAGGATAGCGTGCCTTGATGAGCTTCATGATGTAAGGGGCATATGGAGGCACCTTACGATGGAAGAGAGCATAGTGGATCTCATTGAAAATGAAATCCATCACATCAATCCGGTGAGCCTCCATATCAGTCATATCAGTCTCGGAGAAGGTCAAGAAGGCATGGTGCATAAGGTTGACCAAGCCACCACGAATAGCATCATTATTCCCCGCGCTTGGAGCAATGGACTCCCTGAGCATGCGCAGGAGGATATCATAGACTGGAAAGAGGCCTTTAGCCGATCCAATTGTGCCTTGAGAACCATAGAGCTCAGCAAGCCTGTTCTTCTCATACTCTTCCCCATGGATATGCATACGGTGGCCCTGAGGAGTGTTGAGGCCAGCAAACGGATAGTCAAGCACAGTGGCAAAGTCATGAAAGTTTGCAGTGAGCAGGTGAGGGCCGGACATCCAAGTCATCCCAATCTCTTCAGAATCATCAATGACAAGAGTAGCAAAGAACTGCTGGATGTAGGTGGTGTTGTAAGAGCAACGAGTCTCCATAAGTGGACGCAAACCAAGAACCTCAGCAAGCTGAACATAGGGGTTGAAGTAATCTGGGTTGGCAGCTAGATGAGCAAAATTGATCACTTTCATGGGGCACACTTGTTTGCTCATTACGGTGTACACTTGCTTGAAGAGGGTCTCCTGCTCGACGTGCCAAAAGCACGAGTCAATAGTGGGGTCCTGAGTACTCTCCGTGTACCAAGCCTTGTTACGCCATGCCTTAAACTCAACAATGGGCATGGTGCCCACGTTGAGAGTTGCCTTGCCTTGCTGCCTATCAGCTCTGCGAGCAGCCCGATCAGCCTCACGTTGCTGCTCATATGCGCGCTGAGTATCTCTTTCACGCCGGCGAGTCTCATTGTCTTCTACAAAGGTCCCCTCCTCATTTTCTGTCAGGTGACGGAGGCGTTTGCAGGAACTGAGCAGCTTGCCAGACCTAGAGGTGGAACCATCTGCGAGGAAAGTAAATAGAAAACCAAGGAAAAGCAAACAAACATCAAACACGGGGGCTCACGAAATGAGGAATGGAATATCTTGGAGTTATGGTGAAGATTCAGTATAGGCCGGAAATTCCGGTCATGAACACGGAAATTCCGGAGGACGGAAATTCCGGCCTCAGGGCAAATTTCCGGGGTACGGAAATTCCGGCCCGGGGCGGAAATTTCCGGCCTTCGGGATTTTCGAATCCAGATCTGAATCTGGGCCTATAACGAATCTGCAACAGGGGATCTAGTACAAGGATGAATAGATGGTACTTTGGGGGAGCAAAGAACCATGCTAGAACATGAAAAACACTAGATATAGTGATAATGCATGTACTCAACCCAAAATTTGCGGAGAAAACGAACACGTACCAGGATCCATGATCAGGAAAGGACGTGCGGTCTCTTGATCCGCAAGGGAAGAGGAGAGGATGAGGAAGGGAGGCAAAGAGGCCTCCCGGAAGTCTTGGAGGCGGCGGCGGCTGGCTGGGGGCGAGTGTAGAGATGAGGGGAGGGAAGCGATGCGAACCGCTCCCTTCCGTCGTCCTTATATAGCCCCAGACCAAGAGCACCGGAAATTTCCGGTATTAATGCCGGAAATTCCGGTCCCCAGAGATTTGGGCCGGAATATTCCGCCCAAATATCCGGTGTGCCTTCTGCGAGCGGGCACGCTGGATAGTTGGGGGATTTATTCGAGTCCAAATCTTCCTCCGGAAATTTCCGTGGCTTAAGACACGGAATATTCCGGGCCCCGGAAGTTTGGACCGGAAATTTCCGCTGAAATTTCCGGTGTGCCTTTTGCGAGCGGGCACAACGGAAGTTAGCGAAATTTCTGAGTCAAACGTCGGAGGGCCGGAATATTCCGGTCCTGAGCCGGAATTTCCGGTGTGCCAATGCCATCCAAGTTTGTGGAAGATGGATCAGATCGTGAGCCTCCAAAAATGCAAAAAGACACAAACAATCGAACAAACACGAGGAAAACAACAAACAAAACACATTCAAAAGGAAAAAGTTGGTGGCCCGAGCCACCGTGTTTGAGTGACACCAAGGAGCCGCGAAGATGTATCTTGGACTCAAGAGTATCACTCACGTTTTAAGCACAATAAGTCACGAACTGACTAGATATGCATTACGTTTTGATTGTTTTACGCATGATAGGTGGAGTGTTTGTTCATGAGTTGAACTACGCTCCCCCTATGTCCATGCCTACATCTAGACTAGATAGCACATATAGTGAAGGTACGCATGCAAGGGTTCAAGAGAAGTTAGACGCATCGATCACATTTAGTTCATTCCTCAAACCCCGAAATCTTGGTTCATCAAGGGCCTTCGTGAAGATATCCGCGAGTTGATCCTTGGTCGCAACATAGGAGAGGTCAATATCACCCTTCTCAACATGATCCCGAATGAAGTGATGCCGTATCTCAATGTGCTTCGTCTTGGAGTGAAGAACGGGATTGTAGGCGATCTTGATGGCACTCTCATTGTCGCACAAGAGAGGAACGTTGTCGAAGATGATGCCATAATCTCTCAATGTTTGCCGCATCCAAAGTAATTGAGCACAACAACTAGCCGCGGAGATGTATTCGGCCTCAGTGGTGGAGAGAGCAATGCAGTTTTGTTTCTTGGACGACCAACATACCAATGAGCGGCCAAGAAATTGACAACTTCCGGATGTAGATTTCATATCCGTCTTCTCTCCCGCATAGTCCGCATCCGAATACCCAATGAGCTGAAAGCTTGAACCCTTGGGATACCAAAGACCAAAGTTTGGGGTATGAACTAAATATCGAAAGATACGCTTAAACCGCTTCAAAGTGACTTTGTCTTGGGGAGGCTTGAAACCTTGCACATTTACCAACGCTATACATAATATCGGGTCTAGATGCACAAAGGTAAAGCAAAGAGCCAATCATGGAGCGGTATACCTTTTGATCTACCTCTTTACCATTCGGATCGGGTTTCAAATCAATAGTCGTGGACATGGGCGTCTTCATAGGTTTAGCATCATGCATATTGAATCTCTTGAGCATATCTTGAGTATACTTGGCTTGCTTAATAAATGTGCCTTCGGGATGTTGCTTGATCTCAAAGCCAAGAAAATACTCCAATTCTCCCATCATAGACATCTCGAACTTGTCCGTCATAAGCTTGCAGAACTCATCATTGAATGCAACGTTAGTGGAACCAAAGATGATATCATCCACATAGAGTTGGCATATGAACAAGTCGCCTCCGACCTTTTTGGTGAAAAGGGTGGGATCGATTAAACCAACATTGAACCCACGGTCGACCAAAAACTCTTTAAGGTGCTCGTACCACGCACGTGGAGCTTGTTTAAGCCCATATAGCGCCTTATCGAGTTTGTAGACATGATCGGGGTGGTTGGGATCTTCGAAACCCGGAGGTTGCTTGACATAAACCAACTCATGGATGGGACCATTCAAAAAAGCACTTTTAACATCCATTTGTTGCAATTTGAAGTTATGATGAGAGGCATATGCAAGTAAGATACGAATAGATTCAAGACGAGCAACGGGAGCGAATGTTTCACCGAAATCGACACCTTCGAATTGAGAGAAGCCTTGAGCAACCAATCTAGCCTTGTTGCGGATGACGATGCCGTCCTTGTCTTGTTTGTTCTTGAAGATCCACTTAGTGCCGATGACGTTCTTGCAATCTTTGGGCCTTGGAACCAATTTCCACACTTTTTTGCGCTCGAAATTGTTGAGTTCATCGTGCATAGCTTCAAGCCAATCTTGATCTTCAAGAGCTTCATAGACCTTCTTTGGCTCAATGTGAGAGACGAATGCATGAGCTTTGCTAAAGTCTGCTAGTTGCCTCCTTGTGACGACCCTTCCACGAACTTGTCCAAGAATCATGTCCTCCGTGTGACCGGCACGAGCAAGATTATCTAGCCTTCTCTTTGCTCTACGAGCTAGCATCTCCTCCAAAGTTTCCTTGGATAGGACTTGATCATCACCTTCATCATCGGAGACATGTCCACCTTGGTCTTGATCATTGATGGGAGGTGGATCCCTAATGTGATGAATTGCATCATCACCATGTGTATCTTGTTCTTCATTATGAGCTTGGCCTTCATCATGAGCTTGGCCTTGATTGTTTGCTTGTCCTTGTGGTGAGGCATGAGGGCTTGGTGCATCTTGTTGGGTAGCATGGTTATCAATGGATGTAGTCAATGGCTCCACTTGAGTAGAGCATAGTCCTTCTCCCTCCGTCATCCGGTTTTCCTCAATGGGGATTATTTCACCAATCCCCATTCTTCTTATGACGATGGGAGGAATTGCATCTCATACAACACCATGATCTATACGGCCCCCTTGGGACCCATTATCCTCATCGAACACCACGTCTATAGCTTCTTCAACTTGTCCGGTGGATTTGTTGTAGACTCTATAGGCGTGAGAGTTTGTGGCATAACCAACAAAGATACCCTCATAGGATTTAGTCTCGAACTTTGACAAGCGTTTTCCTCTTTTGCGAATGAAGCATTTGCATCCAAAGACCTTGAAGTATGAAACATCCGGCTTCTTGCCCGTGAGAATCTCATAGGGGGTCTTGTTCAAGATCTTGCGGAGATATAATCGGTTGCTAGCATGACACGCGGTGGAGACGGCCTCGGCCCAAAAGTTATAAGGAGAAGAGAACTCCGCAATCATGGTTCGAGCCGCATCCATAAGAGTCCGATTCTTCCTCTCCGCCACACCATTTTGTTGAGGAGTGTAGGGAGTGGAATATTGATGAGCAATGCCTTCCTCACTAAGAAATCCCTCAACGGTGTAGTTCTTGAACTCGGATCCATTATCACTCCGGATAGCCATGATGCTTGTATTATGTTGTCTTTCCACCAAAGTGATGAATTCGATGACCCGCTTTTGAGTCTCACTCTTTCTCTTGAAGAAGTACACCCAACAATATCGTGAGTAATCATCCACAATCACCAAGCAATACTTTTTTCCTCCAAGACTATCATATGATAGAGAACCAAAGAGGTCCAAGTGAATGAGCTCGAGGATTCTTGATGTAGTGATGTTCGTCTTGGTGGGATGTGCTTCTCCATGTTGCTTTCCTAGAACGCAAGAGCTACACACACGATCTTTGGCAAACTTAGCATTTGTTAGTCCTAGAACGTGATTGCCACTTTGAAGGTCATGCAACGTCCTCATATTGGTGTGGGCTAACCGGCGATGCCATAGCCAACCCACATCAACTTTAGCCATTAGGCATGTCGCGGCACACGTGTCTCCTTTGGAGAAGTCCACTACATACATGCCGTTCTCGACATGCCCAACAAAAGCTACTTTAAGAGTCGTTTCCCAAGTGACAATCACATTCTCCTTATTAAAGAAAGAGGTAAAACCACTTTTAGCAAGTTGAAGAACCGAGATGAGATTGTAGCCAAGGGACTCAACAAGAAGAACATTCTCAATTGACAAGTCATTTGAGATTGCTACCTTGCTTCGTCCCAATACCTTTAGTTCGGAGTTGTCACCAATAGTGACGCAATTGAGATGAGGTAATGGAGGATGAATATCACTCATTGCGTCATTGCTTCCGGTCATATGTTGGGATGCACCACTATCCACCGTCCATTTGCTCGAACCGGAAGCACTTCCCTACAATAGATTAGTTGCTTGATTTAGGGACCCATCTTTGAATGGGTCCTCTCATGTTAGCGACAAGGGTCTTAGGAACCCAAATACTCCAATGATAATCGTCACCATAAGAAGTACCAACATATTTAGCATATACATGACCATCTCTAGATTTCATAAGAACATAAGATGGATTATATTTCCCGGCAAAGTTATTGTGAGTGGTGCTCCCCCTAGAGGTCTCACCACCCACAATGGTGTTGGTCTTCTTCCCTTTGGTCACCTCTCCCTCTTTCACAAATCTTACTTCTTGTGAGGAGGAGGTGACTCTCTTCTTGTTCTTCTTCTTGTACTTCTTCTTTGACTTGGCTATATAGCCAAGTCCCTCCTTTCCATTGATGGCACATTGAGAAGCAATCTCATGGGAACTCTTCTCATTTCCTACAAGATTAGTTGTACTACAAGCATTCCTAGACAAGACATTCAAGCTAGAAAGTGAAGTGGATACAACTTGCTTGTTTGATTGTTGAGCTAGAAGATTGTCACGAGATTTGGTTAACTTGTCATGAATTTCCTTAAGAGACATGAACTCTTTTTCAAGTTTTTCATAACGAGTACCAAGTTCCTCGTGAGCATTCCTAGCTTCAATTCTTCATGCTCAAGAGTTTTAATTAAGGCAAGAGATTGAGCATTTTCCTTCCTAAGCTTAGAGACACTTATGGCAAAGTTTTCTTCAAGACAAGACAATTTCTCCTCAAGTGAGGCACGAATGGAACGCTCATTATCAAGAGCTTTTTCAAGCTCTTGCTCATTGCAAGTGTGACCTCCATGGCTTTCTAAGGTCATGATGATCTCCTCCTTTTCATCAACAAGAGAGTTAGCCTCATCAAGTTGCCTCAAAAGGGAGTTCACCTTTTCCTTAGTCTCACCCTTAAGGCTAGATAGCCATAAGCTTAACTCATTAGACTCACTATCCTCCTCACAAGCATTTTCAACACAATCCAATAACGAAGGAGGGTTAGTGACAATGGTCTTAGAGTTGGGCGAGCATACCGAAGTGGCTTTTGCCATAAGACATGTAGGTCGGGTAGCCACATTCTCATTGGGGGATTCGAATAGAGAGATCGAAGGTGATGATGCGGTGGCCTTGGCGATGTGAGCAATTCCAACTACCTCATCTTCTCCTTCATCTCCGGAGATGTAAGTCTCAAGAACCGCCCCTTCTTGTACGTAGAGAGCTCTTGGCACCTTCCTTGCAAAGTTCTTGTTTTGAGGAGGCTTGGTCTTATTCTTGCGAATGAGCTTGCCTTCGTTTTCTTCTCTAGGCTCAAAGGGGCACTCCTTCACGAAATGGTTAGCGCTACCACAATTATAGCATGTCCTTGGTCGCTCCCCCTTCTTCTTGTAGTTCTTGTTTCGTGGAGGCCTTGGAGATCCGGTCTTGTGAGCTTCCCATCTCTTCCAATATCCATGCATAGCAAGGGCAATGCACTTGTGAGCTCCGGTGTAAGTATCTTCATAGTCTTCCTCATCATCGTCATCTTCTTCACTTTCATCAACTCGGGCCATTGCCTTTGACTTCAATGCAAGGTTGGGAGATTTTCCTATTCCTCTAGAGCGAGCTAGAGCATCATCCGCACTCTTGTGTGAGAGAGAGATTCCGATGAACTCACTAAGAACACCAATGGAGTTGAGAGTATTGTAGTCCGCTCTTGTCCGGATGCTAGTGGCGAGATTCTTCTCGAAGGGTGTGATAGCCTTGACAAACTTCCTCTTTATCCATTCATCGGTGATCTCTTCCTTGCCAAAATCTCTTAGTTGATTGGCAAGAGTGACAACTCGTCTATAGAGCTCTTCAGGAGTCTCATCCTCTTGCATAACGAAGTTCTCGGAGTTGTCAATGGCCACATCATACTTGGAAGACTGAATACTGGCATTTCCTTGAAACAAGGTATCAAGTTTGTCCCAAGCTTCCTTGGCGGTCTTGCAACCTCGGATGTGAGTGAGATGCTCCCTTGGAAGAGCCTTCTGGATAATCACAAGAGCAGTTTTGTTGAGTTGAGATTCAACATCCTCTCTTGGAGTTAAATTGCTTGGATCATGAGGATGAAATCCATGGATCACGCTTCTCCACAATGCCGTACACGATCCTGAAATATGAGATTCCATTTCAAACTTCCAAAAGGAAAATTCGTTAGTGTTAAGGATGGGTGGAACTCCAACATTGAGGATGTGTGGCATGGAAACAATTGGGTGGATAGAATCATAGTTTTGTGGTGGTGGGACTTTTGAATTGGACCCCGAACCATTAGCCGTTTGAGACTTGGAGCCACCGTCACTATCCTTAGCTTTGGCTTTAGCCTTTTGCGCGGCTTTAGCCTTAGCTTTGGCAATGTTCGCTTCGATTTCGGAAATGTCCGGATTTGTTTCCTCATCCGAACTATCCTCGTCGGTGACATGGGGAGAGTGAGACGGCTCCTTGGTTCTACCCATCATGTTCTCCAACATCTTCTTGATGGAGGAGACCTCCGAGCCCACACTAGAGCTAACCTTGGACAATTGGGTTTGTATGGTACAAACCGTTGTCTCAAGGTTGGCTATGGTGTCGGCCATTTTGGAGAGCTCCTCCTTAGAAGTTTCGGGAACATCCCCGTTGACCATGATTACTCTTAGGCGGTTAAGCCCGATAAAAGAGCCGAGGCTCTGATACCAATTGAAAGTTCAATATGGTCAACTAGAGGGGGGGGGTGAATAGGTGACCTACAAATTTTAATTCTTTTTCACCTTTAATGGGGCCTTTAAGAAAGTAAATGCTTGATTACCTAAATGTGCAACTAAGTGAGTACCCTAGGTGACACAAAACAAGTAGCAGCGGAAATAAGGAATGGTACAAGATGACAACAAGTGAAAGCACGGAGACAAGGATATGTTTCCCGTAGTTCCTTCTTAAAAGAAGTACGTCTACGTTGGAGAGGTGGGGAGCCACCTAGGCGCTCCTCAATAGCACGGATGTGCACACCTTGTTCTCCTTGAGCTTCTCCGGTGAGGGAGATTCTCGTTTCCACTATGAGGTCGACTTGAAGGCGTTGACCAAACCTTTACAAGGGGTTGAGGCTACTCCACAAGTGAGATGGAGGCTCTCAACAATCGAAGCTTCTTGCTACAAGGTGGAAGCTACAAGCACTAGGGTTTCCCTTGGATGACAAAGCAACCAAGAGATTACAAGATCCCAAGAGTTGTGGTGTGGGTACACACGTTTTGGCTTGGTGGAAAGGTAGATCTAGTCCTCCTCCATGAGATCCTTGAAGGGCATCGAGTTTGGTTGGAGGAGGAGGGAGATCGGGGCGTTTTGAGCTCTACAACAATGGAGGAGAGAGAGGAATGGACGAGCTACCTATCTAGAGGAAGAAGACAGCTATTTATAGGCTCCTCCAAATTCTGACCGTTGCAGTCCTGCGGGACCGGAAATTTCCGGGATAAAGGCCGGAATATTCCGGTCTGAGTTGGCCGGATATTTGAAAACTCCGGGGGGCGGATAATTGAAATATCCGGGGGCGGAATTTTCCGCCCCAATACTCCGCCCCCATCTCTGTGCGCAGGCACCACCATGTTGAAGAAAACTGCTAAGGACCAAGGGCCGGAGATTTGCTCCGGAAATTTCCGGGGCAAATTTCCGCCCCACCTTCTGTGCGCGGGCATCAACTTAAGATTGAAAAATGGCTAAGGACTTTGATGCCCGGAATATTGAAATATCCGGGGGGGGGGGCGGATAATTGAAATGTCCGGGCCCGGAATTTTCTGGACTGAATCTCCGCCCCCATCTCTGTGCGCGGGCAATGTGAAGTAGACCAATTTCTGCTAAGTCCTTGAAGGCCGGATATTTGGCCCGGAAATTTCCGGGGCAAATTTCCGCCCTGGCTTCTGTGCGCGGGCAGACAAACACTTAGTCGTTTTCGTGGAAGCCAGAAGGGAGGCCGGAAATTTCTGGTGAGATGGCCGGATAATCCGCCACATAAGTCCCGGAATTTCCGCCCTATATAATGAAAAATCCGGTGGCTGAATTTCCACAATAGGGAGCTTCTCTTTGATCTTTTGACAAGAATATACTGATGATCATCTAGGACAATAGCTGCACAGACTGAACCACATTGTTAGATAGGAGATATCCGTGTTAGCATCATCACCAAAATCATTAGAGGGATCATGAGCTTTCACCTGCCCATCCCGGACGCCCTGCTCGTCGCCCAAGCCGATAAGTTTCGAGTTCTAGCCTCCATCCGAGACTGGTCCGAGGACGATGAAGATGATGATGATTGAATTCTTGTATAGGTACTTGATCCAACTCCGATCTCATTCGCATACCTTCTGCCCTCGGCCTCAGTTGATCCGAGATAGTAGGTCCTGGATGTTCCTCCTGTGGCCGTGGCTGCGCCTGTGGAAGTGAGGAAGAGACCCGGGAGCGGCGCAGTTGCTCCTCCGAGTAAGAGGATGAAGAAGAAATTTGGGAACAAGGGCCAGACCAGACGCAAGAACAAGCGGCCCATGTTGGACGGGTAATTCATTTCTGAGATGCGTTCTTTTTATCTTTGCGTTTTCTCTACTTCTTTGCTTTTGTGCCCGAGATGATCCAGTTGCATTTGGTTTCCTCATCTTTCTTTTCCTTTTACAGTGATCCGATTCCTATCGAGATGACACAGCCCTCTGCTTTCACCTCGATACCGAGACGCCCTGTCTCGGTGCCACCGAATACCACACTTCCTCCTGTGATTCAGCTCCCGAGCGCAGGAGGCTACATCGACCTCGACGCTGAGAACCCGGAAGTCCACTCCATGGACGCGCCGGAAATGCCCACCCTTGAGAGGGAAGACCAAGACCTTGGTGCCTGCAACATAGGCCCCGAGATGGAAAGTAACGCGGCTCCGGAACGCCCGGAGTCGGCTCCAGAGCAACAACAAGAAGAGACACCGCAACAGCAAGCCCCATCACCAGCAGCACCTATAACACCACCAGCACCAGCAACACCCTCAGCACCTCCATCAGGCCCATCAGCAACTCCCCCTCCTACTCAGCAGCCACCTGCAACTCGGTCTGCTCCTCTGCCCCCACCGAGACATGCCTCTGCGCTGTACAGAGTGGTTCGCAGCAGACAACCGTGAAGGCGGAGGCCGCCGGGAAGGAGTTGTCCGCACCGAAGAAGAGAGCGTTGATGCACCCAAAATGCATCGACTTTTCCAAGCACTTTGCATCGTATTTCTCTCCGGATTCCCCCCATAATTGAATAAATCTGTAGAATCTGACGTTGTTTTTAGCAAAAGTCTTCTTTCCGTCTATTTTCGCAGGACTTTTCACAGGGGACGAAAACCACGTAACTTTTTATGGAAAAGAAGGGGAATGAGCACCAGATGGGGCCGGGGGGCCACCCGAGGGCCAAAAGAGGGCCCCACACGCGGCCAGATTCCTTGGCCGCGTGGGGTCACCCCTTTTGGGCCCAGATGGCCCACTCCGGCTAGGTCTTCGACGTACCCCTCCTTATATACGAGAAACTGACGGGTTTCGAAGGGGAGGGCTGTTCGTGAAACGGAGCGCCGCCGCCAGCACGATCTTCGATTTCGGAGACAGATTGATCCGGGATTTCACCCCCGGAGGTGGAATTCGAGGGGCTTCGTCACCATCATCATCACCACCATCATCTCCATCAACCATGAGCTCCATCACCCCCTCCATGTGTGAGTAGTTGCTGTAGGCATGTGAGGTGTGAGGGGTTTTGGATGAGATTGATCATGTAATTGCTACCCGGTATGCGGGGTCTAGGGGTTTGTCTTGAGAATTCTTATGTCTTATGTTGATGCACTATTGCTAGGCTTAATGCTTGTTACTAGGGCCCAAGTGGCATGATTTCAGTTCTGAACTTACATTGCTACATCATATATTTGAGTTTGGTATCTATCTGCAATGTGTATTACCTGCTATTATGTTGAACCTGCGAACCCTAAAGTGACAGCTAGGGAAAGCAAGGGGGATATGTTCTAGTTTGAGGATTATGTGTGTTCATGGAGTGTTAATGCGTTGGTCCGGGCTATTCGAAAGGGTAGACCTTAATTACATGTAGTTCCAAATTGGCCCCGGTGAAATGGGCAGGTAGGACAATAGGCTTTGTGCAAATTCTCTTGGTTAGTACGCACAGTAATTTACGGAACACACACCTACATAAAACTGAGATAGAGAAAGGCCTCGCTACTAGCAAAACATTATTACATGATCAATCTTATCCGTGCAACACCCCGCTGTCACCTCATGCTTGTGTTTTAGTCTTTGCTTTACTTTCACTCTTTTCCGGTGAAAACTGGGAAAACACTTGCTCTCCATTTACTTTCTGTTTGTTTACTTTCACTGCATTATTACACTCACCACTCTCGCTGCAAGTTTGTTGATACACAGGTGTGGTTGGGAGTGATGTCCCAATTGCTAAAGTCTCACCGGTATTCTTGTGTTCCCACTGAGTCGAACTACAAATTTGGGTAATACTTCCCATTGAAGACTATGATTGATCTCCTGCACTTGGGAGCCATCAAGACTGTTGCCGGGGAGCCTAGCTTTATTGGTAAGACCACTTGTTATTGTCTACTTGCTGCACTTTCTTTTTCCCTACAATAGGAAAGGGAAAGGACACTTCGAAGGAGGTAATGCCTTCGACTACTCGTTCTGGTAATGATTTGCCTAGTAAACCAAAATTTTCACCTAATATTGTTTCTACTGTGGCTGCTAAGAAAAAGAAAGGAATAGCTGGTAAATCACCATTGTCAAAAATGTCTACTAGTACATCTAATGATCAAACACTTGATAATGTAGACAAAGAACTAGCTTCTGAAATTCCTGAAACTATTGAAACACCTGAGGAAAATGAAACACCTGAAACAACTGAAATTCCTGAATCTTCTGTAGATGAAAATGTAGAACTTGAGCTAGAAAGAAATGAGACTCGTAGAGAGTATGAATATGGGGCCTCTTCTGAAGAAGAAGAAGCATTTACTGAGGCCTTTATATCACCTGATTATACAAAACTTGATAAACTCTCTATTTATGATGATGCATCTCTTGGAAACTGTTTTGCTGCCACTAGGAATTTGTGTGGCCCAGCTATTAGAATTAGAGATAAAGATTATGAATTCAATGTTAATCCTGAGATAATTGAGATAGTTGAGAAGTCTAGATTCTGTGGAAAGGATGAGGAGTCTCCTCTTGATCATATTGCCGAATTGCATGCTTTATCTACTACATTTGGAAATGATGAAATCCGTCAACATTATTTATTCTTAAAATTGTTTCCTTTTTCTTTGGGTGATGATGCTAGAGTTTGGTATAATCGTTTAGGACCTGCATGTATTACTAGTAAGGAAGAATGCTTGCAATTGTTTTTCAATAAATATTTTCCTGCTGAAAGGATGCATGCATTAACTGTTGAAATTGGCAATTTTAAACAAGATAAGAAAGAGAGTCTACCCCAAGCTTGGGGGAGATTTGGTAAAATGTGTAAGAAATGTCCTGGTCATGGTTTTAAACCTCATGAATTGCTTGATACATTCTATAATGGACTAATGGGGGAAACAAGAGACTACCTTGATAGTATTGCAGGGAATATCTTTAGGGACAGAAGTGTTGATGAAGCAATTGAATTACTGGAGTCTATTCTCGAGAATGAAGCTGATTGGAACATTGAGGAGATAGATAAAAATGAGACACTCCCAGAGAAGAAAGGAGGTATACTCGAATTGAACCAAGAAACAATGGCTGAAGCTTCCAAGGATATTAAAGAGAAGGGAATTAAAACCTCTCATCTCAAGGAATTATCTGAAATGGGTATTAAACTTCCTACTGATGAACCATGCTTTCCAATTCAAGTGAACTCTATACTCCCTATGGAAGGTAATGAGGAGGTAACACCTCCTGTTGATGTCTCTTATGTTAACAATTTTGCTTATCATGATAATCCTGAGGAGCGTAAAATTAGAATGACTATCATGGAAAACCATCATAAAATTAATTTCCTCCGTGAAAATTTAAATGCTAGTGCAGGGGAAGTTAAAAGAATTGTTAAACATTGTGAAATGATGAACAATCAAGTTGAGCAAATGATTTCTTTACAAAATCAATTGTATGAAAATATGAATAAACAAAAACAATTATGTGGAGTTAATACAAGGGGAGGTGCAAGCACCCAGGATCCTGATTATCCTGATGATCATCCTAAAAGAAAAGAGCAAGTTGCTCTTAAAGATAAATCTTTTGCAGGAAAATCTCCCAATTAAAATGAGCATGATGATGACTCCAATGAGCAAGACAAGGATATTTCTATTTCTGATGTTGAAACTGAGGATGATAATAATGAAGAAGAAGAATCATCTCCACCTGATATTGAACAACATGATGATAATAATGAAGAAGCTGCTGGTAAGGAGGATCCTCAGCCTCCTATTGAGAAGACCAAGAAGAAGAAGAAACCAAATAAAGATAAAGATAAAGGTAAAGAAAGGGATCCATGGGTACAAAGACCCATTCCATATCCCCAAGAGGTATCAAAAACAAAAGATGAAGAGAGGTATGGGCAATTTTATGATATGATTAAGAACATGAAATTAGAGATTCCACTTATTGATGCTATTAAGAATCCTCCATATTCAAAATACATGAAAGATATTGTCACTAATAAAAGAAAGATACCTACTGATGCTATTACTGCTATGCTTGCTGATTATTCATTTAAAGGAAAATTGCCTGAAAAACATGGAGATCCTGGTATTCCTACTATTCTTTGCAAAATTAAAGAAGCCTATGTGAAATATGCATTATGTGATTTAGGAGTTGGTGTTAGTGTTATGCCTTTCTCACTATATAAGAAGCTTAATTTGAACAAACTAGTTCCAACAGAAATATCTTTACAAATGGCTGATAAAACAACTGCTGTACCTATAGGAATATGTGAGGATGTTCCCATCTCTATTGCTAATGAGTTGATACCTACTGATTTTGTTATATTAGAAATGCCCGAAGATGATAATCTATCTATTATTCTTGGTAGACCTTTTTTGAATACTGCAGGAGCTGTGATAAATTGCACTGAGAGCAAAGTGACATTTAATGTTAAAGGCAAAGAGCACACTATTTATTTTCCCAAGAAGAAACATGTTACAAGTATGAGCACAAGTGTGAATGCTATACAAATAAATTCCATTAAGATTGGTAGCATTGAAATACCTATACCACCTCCAGCACCAAGGTATGAAATATTGATGATTGGGACCATTCCAATCAAATATGAGGTAACTTGATTTATTGTTTTATAATAAGTAATAATAAGAATCATGAGCTATATTCTTTACATGTTGCTAATGAGACCTGATCAACCTCATTACTAATGTTGAAATGATAAAGGCATGATTCACAAACATTTAAATTGCATTTTTTTATGTTTGCTTTAAAATTGTGAGACATAGACATAGTATCAAAAAATTTAGAATCAGAAATCATAGAATATGAAGTTTTAGAAATTCTCTGTAGAAAAGTTTCACGTAAAATTCCAGAAAAATTAGGGGGTCAGTTTTTTTTTGCCCGAAGGGACCAGCAGCCAGTGGGGGAGCACCAGCAGGCCACCAGTGGCCAAAATAGGTACCTCCACGTGGCCAGATTCCTTGGCCACGTGGGATACCCCATTTTTTTGCCACAAGTGGATGCTGGGGCCCATCCAATGCTCATTTTCTCCCTTTCGACCGAAAACCAACCCCAGTTCATCTCCTCCATTTTTCCCGTGCTCTGTTTCTCCATCAATCCTCGATCTCCACATTTGAGGCAGATTTTTCAAATCTGTTTGATGGAATCACTCCTTGGTATGTGACTCCTTCACTCATCCAATTACTTTTTGCTCCCATGCTTTGTGTATGAAGTATTTTGCTGCACTAGGTGTCACCTATTATGTCTAAGAACTCCATGAATTTAAGTTTTCTAGTTGATATGGATGCATGATATTGATTAGAGGACTAGTTATGGATGCCTTAGCAATGTTTTAGAGTGATACAATTTAATTTTTGTTGAATTTTATTTTGGTACAGCAAGGTAACATGCTGAACAAGGGAAAGGCATTGCTTGGGATGTCCTCAAGGACAAGGAGAAGAGAATCAAGGGTGTCCAACAATCATGATGATAATCAGTTATGGGAGGATGAATTGGTTTTTGCAGGTGAAAATCTGCGTGTCCATACCACAAGATGGCAAGACTCCGAAGTTCTTGAACATTGGGGGATTGCTGAAGATTTCCAAGACTTTGCTGCAACTACGGGGCTGCTTGAGTTCTCACGCAACCCATATGTGGAACTCTCGAGGGAATTCCTCTCTACATTCAGGTTTGAGGGACCGGTGGTGCACCGGAAAAGTAAGTCTAAAGAACCCTCCTCCAGCTACTTCTGTCATTAAATTTACAATGAGGGGGCAGCATTTAGTCATGTCATTAGAGGAATTCTGTAAGGCTATACGTGTACCAACTACAGGGTTATGGGATGAAACATATGCTGATTCTAGAGAAGAACTTGTCACATTCTGGCGTAGCATTGCTAAAAATATTCCTGAAAGAATGAATAGAGGCAAGCTCACATGCATCCAACACCCGGGCCTTAGATATTTTGCATTGTTTCTTGCTAGAGGATTCCTTTCTAGGGATAACACTTGTGCTTGCACTGGTCCTATGATCCATTTATTAAAATGTGCAATGGAAAATACAACACCTATATATAACCTGGGAACCATACTTGCTAGAACTTTGCATTTAGCTGTGAGTAGGAATGGCACGGATAAAACTCCTTTATATGTTGGTGCCGTTGCCACTTTAATCCATAAATACATTATGGCAGAACGAGGTTTTAATGATAACTTGGGTACCATGGTAAATGAGTCTCGACTGCTGGATTTTGGTTTACTTTTTCGCATGGATATGAGCAGGGCTGAGAAAGAATATTTTTCATATTGCTATAAGGATTCTAATGGGCACATTGTGTCTGTTAGGCTCCCTTGTGCTGACTTGTTTGACAGGGAGAAAAAGTGGACTGTGCAAGAAGAGCCACAACAAGAAGAGCAACAACAGGAGGAGCCCCAATACCAGGCGCCTATGGCATATCCCTGGGGCTTCCCTGAACCACACCTTGGAGCACAGGCATGGCAGGATCCATCCTTCTTCCAGGGAGGTTCGTTGAGTGGTGGACATGATTACCACCCAGGATACTAGCTTGATCACAAGCTTGGGGGAGTATTTCTCTCCCTCCTCATTCGTTGTGTTATATCACTTGCATGTTATTTGTTGTTTTATGTTCTTTAAATCTGAAAAACACAAAAATATTTTTGTTATTTGTTAGCCAGTTTACTTCTGGTTATTTACATTATGTTTCTAAAAATCAAAAACCACAAAAAGATTTTTGTTTTCTTGAGTTTAGTATAAATACGGAGCAGCAGGAATTGCTGAAATATGTTCACTGTTATATGCTTTAATCTTTACTTGTGACTCCGTTTGAGCTGAAAATTTAATCACTACTGCAACTTTTTATGGCCTTCGCCTCTGTAAAACATGAGAAAGTTTTGAGGTGTTTAGGTAGGTAAACAAATTGCTGAATGCAGTAACTTTTTATAGCAAGATTTGAGTTTTTATTGAGCAATTCAAGTGGGGAGAGGAGAACAACAATGATATGATAATGTGCTTGAAGTGATGAAAGGTATGACACCTTTGCCGTGCTTATGTATGCTTTTTAATAACAGCAAGTGCACACCTTATGATTCCCTTAACACTTAGTGACATAATAGCCATTGTTTATCTTCTCCGTGGTTTAGTAGAATATATTCTGATGCAGCTGAAATATTGTTTAGTGTCATTACTTGGCTGATGGATTGAATAATTGTAGCCTTAAGCAAAGGTTTACGCATCCCATTGTGCTTACTGAACTTTCCAACCAAGGAAAGAATTAAAAGAGAAAATTTCATGAATGATAAAAGTGGAGTCTTATGCTTGACGAACTTATGGTTGGGGGTTAGTCTAAATGTGTATCACATGGAAAACTTTCAACGCTGCACTAAGAATTCTATATTCAAGTTGATATCATGTTCTTTTAACCGTGGATGCCTGTCATGCCGAAATGAGGTAGAGGAATAGTAAGTCTTGATGAGTAAGTATATATGATTAGAGAGACGCATTGGGCCGCTAACCCAAGCCATGCGATATCATGGTGGAAATTTACTTATAGCTAGAATGGACTCCGCAACATATCCTATAATAAAATAAGAAGCTATGCATATAGTGAATGAAATAAAAAAGGATAATGAGTCCATTCCATTTGTTTGTCTTGCCATTTGGACATGGGCTGGTTTCCATGGGGCAAGAGGTACCCCAATTGCTGCTCTCTATGATGTCATTAATACTTACAATGATTGTACAAGGCTTATTAGGAATCTAGAGTTGAGTAATCATGGTGCGGGACTTCGCTTTTAAGGGGCATGAGGCTTTCAACTTGTAGTTTGTCAAGCATAAGAATCAAAATGAAAAATTAATGCTTTAGCAAAACTGAGGGCAAGGTAGTAAGCACAATGATTTTACTTGTCAACATATGAAAGAATCAGAGATCTCAAAAATCTTGATATGATTCAATCATCAGCGATGCACAAGCCTTTGTTTATGTCTACAATTGAGCAAACTCATTCAAGTATTAACACTTCATGTTATTTCTATTGCAACAAGTATATATGCTTCAACACTGAGTAGATGCACACTTGCTAGTATTTTGCTACTTGTTACAGGAATCATGTCTTGAGTATTTGCTAGTATTAATTGATGATGCATATGCAATGCAAAGTTCTTGCCAAAGTTTTTATCGCTTCTGCAATGCGTTTGAGTTGTTCGAGGACAAACAACGAGCTAAGCTTGGGGGAGTTGATGCACCCAAAATGCATCTACTTTTCCAAGCACTTTGCATCGTATTTCTCTCCGGAGTCCCCCCATAATTGAATAAATATGCAGAATCTGACGCTGTTTTTAGCAAAAGTCTTCTTTCCGTCTATTTTCGCAGGACTTTTCACAGGGGACGAAAACCACGTAACTTTTTATGGAAAAGAAGGGGAATGAGCACCAGATGGGGCTGGGGGGCCACCCGAGGGCTAAAAGGGGGCCCCACACGCGGCCAGATTCCTTGGCCGCGTGGGGTCACCCCTTTTGGGCCCAGATGGCCCACTCCGGCTAGGTCTTCGACGTACCCCTCCATATATACGAGAAACTGATGGGTTTCGAAGGGGAGGGCTGTTCGCGAAACGGAGCGCCACCGCCACCACGATCTTCGATTTCGGAGTCAGATTGATCCGGGATTTCACCCCCGGAGGTGGAATTCGAGGGGCTTCGTCACCATCATCATCACCACCATCATCTCCATCAACCATGAGCTCCATCACCCCCTGCATGTGTGAGTAGTTGTTGTAGGCATGTGAGGTGTGAGGGGTTTTGGATGAGATTGATCATGTAATTGCTACCCAGTATGCGGGATCTAGGGGTTTGTCTTGAGAATTCTTATGTCTTATGTTGATGCACTATTGCTAGGCTTAATGCTTGTTACTAGGGCCCAAGTGGCATGATTTCAGTATTGAACTTACATTGCTACATCATATATTTGAGTTTGGTATCTATCTGCAATGTGTATTACCTGCTATTATGTTGAACCTGCGAACCCTAAAGTGACACCTAGGGAAAACAAGGGGGATATGTTCTAGTTTGAGGATTATGTGTGTTCATGGAGTGTTAATGCGTTGGTCCGGGCTATTCGAAAGGGTAGACCTTAATTACCTGTAGTTCCAAATTGGCCCCGGTGAAATGGGCAGGTAGGACAATAGGCTTTGTGCAAATTCTCTTGGTTAGTACGCACAATAATTTACGGAACACACACCTACATAAAACTGAGATAGAGAGAGGCCCCGCTGCTAGCAAAACATTATTACATGATCAATCTTATCCGTGCAACACCCCGCTGTCACCTCATGCCTGCGTTTTAGTCTCTGGTTTACTTTCACTCTTTTCCGGTGAAAACTGGGAAAACACTTGCTCTCCATTTACTTTCTGTTTGTTTACTTTTACTGCATTATTACACTCACCGCTCTCGCTGCAAGTTTGTTGATACACAGGTGTGGTTGGGAGTGACGTCCCAATTGCTAAAGTCTCACCGGTATTCTTGTGTTCCCACTGAGTCGAACTACAAATTTGGGTAATACTTCCCATCGAAGACTACGATTGATCTCCTGCGCTAGGGAGCCATCAAGCGTACATGCCCTGAAGAAGGTTGGAACCGGGCAGCCGAAAGCGGCACGCTGTCGATCAGCTCCAATACACAGATGGTCCCGCACCAAGGGCTAGGAGTATGCCAACAGGCCTTGGAGGTGAGCCTTGACCATGTCGGGTACATTCCCAAAGTTGATGCCAGGAAGAAGCTGGGCCCGTTGGATCACTACCGCCAGGATTGGAACCAAGCCGATATCGGCCAGGTGACTATGCCGGTTGCGTCCTCCACCAGCACTCTCGCGCACAAGACGTACTCCCTGTGCTCTGCCGCTGAAGATGCCGAGATTACTTCTCGGGTAAGTAACCTTTTTTTTCCTTTCCGGTTTTTTCCGAGATCGCATATTGCAAACCCGAGATCAATTCATACATACAGTCCCCGAGATTTGGGCCGAGTAGACATCACTCGACCGATTTCAGGGTTACTCGGGTCGAATCTTCCAACTGATTATACATTTGTTTCTTTCCAGGTTTGCACAGAGACTCGTGCTGTGATGTACCAGAAGCTTCTCTGGTCCCACCAGGATCTTACTGAGCACAACTTGCGTATCCAGGAGCAACTAGGAGGCAAAGGTACCACTTTCTAACACCGAGATATCAAGTATGCTTTTTACTGCATCAATTTTCTAACTCGCGTTCTTTTTATTTTCAACAGCCGTGTTGGAGCAGCAGCTGATGGATTCTACCACCAAGATCTCTGCCTTGGAGAGTAAGTTCTTCCTTCTTTATCTCGCGTTTTGTATTTACGCCCTCTTTTGGCTGGCTAACTTTGTTGTCCCGATGCAGATGAGCACAAGATTTTTGCCGAGAAGCAACAGGACTGCAAAACACTCGCTGAGTCGGCACACAGCAAGATCTCGGCCCTTGAGAGTAAGCTTCTTTTTTTTTCTTATGTTATTGCTATGAGCCTGATTGCCTGCTAACTGGGTTGTTCTTGTGCAGATGAACACAAACTCTTTGCTGAAAAGCACCAAGATTGTCTCACTCTGGCCGAGACGGCGATGCAGCTCTCTGATTGCGAGGCCAAGTTCAAGGACGACCTCCAGACCAAGAATGCCGAGGTAACTCGGCTGAAGTTGGAACTGGCCGAAATGCAGAGGAAAAAGGCCGAGGCCGAGAATGCCAAGGCCGAGCTGGAGAAGGATGTTGCTGCCAAGAAGGCCCACCAAGACAAAGAAATCAAGAACCTAAAGGACCAGAATACCGAGATTGAGTCTAGGGCAAACTCTCTGCAAACCCAGCTGGATAAGGCCAACTCGGACGCTGATAGGTGTCTGACCAAGCGTTCCGCGCTAAACTTGGACGTGAAAAGTAAGCCTCTTCTCTTCTCTGTTTCTTCTAGATTTTGGTCTGATCTACTATACTGATGTTGATTAACTCAGACAGCTTATCTCACATGAGCCTTCCCCGAATCGGAAGGTGGGGCTGCAAAGGCCATCGAGAAATCCCGGGAAAAAAGAGCCCAAGCTGGAGAAGTTCTCTCGGAGAGGGCCAACATCGAGGATCTCATCAGAGCCATCAAGGCCCGAGTTCTGCCTCTTAAGTCCATTGGAGCTAATCTTCTCTCAAGTGCAATCCGAGTGTACCGGGCCTTTTGGCCGGGTATGGCGGTCCCGGGGTCAATTGACGAGCTGGCCAAGAGCCTCGACCAGACCAAGGAACGCCTCAAGGAGTGGCGTGCTTCTGCTGCACGTGCTGGCGCAGATGAGACTCTGCAGTTCGTTTTGTCCTGGTACAAGTCCATTAACCTCGAGGTGTTTAAGACCATGCGGACCAGGTCCAAATGGTCCACGGATGAAGGCCACATTCGGCGTCGCCAGGAAACCGCATTCCGGCTCGCCTCCTACGCCAAGACCAAGGAATTCATTGAGGGCCTCCCCGAGCCAGAGACCAAAGACGAGGAGGAAGAGGAATCCGAGGACGAGGGCGGAGATGCTGAAGGAGAATCCGAGGTGGACGAGGGCTCCGAGGAAGTCGACGAGGTGACCGAGGCCAAGGTCGACCCGACCACCATTACCGAGACGACCGCTATCCCAGCTGCCGAGACCGTTGCCACCGAGACGGTTACCACCGAGGCTGCCACCGAGTGCTCCATCCCGGTGGGGACCGACACGACCTCCACTCCTTCGGCTGAGGCCTGAATCTTATCAAATAGTCTATAAATTTATCAGATCCCCGGTATGCTGGGTGAAGATGTATTGAACCAGTTTATCTTTTGCCACTTTGATTTTAATTAAGTTTGCACAAGACTGGCTGAATGTCGGATTGCTTTAAGTCGAGTCCCCGAGTATATTTTCTTATCCACTCGGTTTTTTCTTCTCTGCTCTTGCCTACCACTTGTGGTTTTTTTACAGTCGAGTCACGAGATTTTGAAAACCAAGTTTATAATATTCACAACTCTAAGATAGGAATTAAAACTGCCGAACATTTAGCCAAAGAAGGAAGAAACAACAATTTATGTCGGTTAATTAACTCTTTCTTTCCTTAGTAGTTTTTCATGTGATCATTGACCCTTAGCTTGTTCTCTTGCTTGCCATGAAGCCAGGTTTCGGACAGCAGCAAAGTCGAAGAGTTGGCCCTTAGGTTTAAGCACACTACTAAACCTACACACAAAATTCCGAGATGACTAACCAGCATAAAAAGGTAAAAAGCAAGTTCACACGGCAAGTTAGGCACAGACAGTCCTCGAGTCCCTTTTCGGGGTGCCGACATAGATTCAATTCGGTAAGGAGATACATACAATGAATTTTCAAGAATGAAAACAACAAAGTAGAGCTACATTCTAAGGGCGCTTAGTTTCTTCTCTGGACTTGTCCATCTTGTTCTTCTCTGGTTCCTATGCATCAATGAGATAGTATGCATCATTGTGCAGAGTCTTGCTCACAATGAACGACTCTTCCCATGGAGGGGAAAGTTTGTGCGTCCCGACTGTGCGCTGCACCAGGCTAAGCACCAGATCTCCTTCTCGGAACACCTGTTGGCTCACTTTCCGGCTATGCTAGCGTCTCAGATTCTATTAATATACAGCTGATCTCGACATAGTTAATTCTCTTGCTTCTTCTAGCAAATCAACATCATCTTCTCGGGCTTCTCTTGCCTCTTCCTCTGTATAGAGGGTCACTCTCGGTGTGTCATGTTCTATGTCAGTGGGCAACACGGCCTCTGCTCCATACACCAGAAAAAATGGGGTGTATCTGGTAGATCGGTTAGGGGTAGTCCTTAGACTCCACAACACCGCTGGTAGCTCTCATCCAGCCAACAACATGGGGTTTGTTGTAATGGCAAGATCAACCGAGGTTTAATTCCAGATAGAACCATGCCGTTCACTCTTTCAACTTGCACATTTGAGTCCGGATGCGCGACTGACACAATGTCTAGTTGGATCCTCTTCTCCTTGCAGAACCGAGCAAAAGCTCCCTCAGCAAAATTTGTTCCATTATCCGAGGTGATCCCATGCGGGTAGCCATATCTCAGGATAATATCCTTCAGAAAAGTCACATATGTATGTCCATCACACTTCCAGGTTGGCTTCACCTCAATCCACTTGGTAAACTTGTCAACCATGACCAAGATGTGGGTCATGTTTCCCCGAGCTGGCTTGAAGGGCCCCACCATGTCCAAGCACCATACTGCAAATGACCAAGTGATAGGAATGGTCTTGAGCTTGGAGGATGGCATATGGATCTTGCTAGCATATCTCTGGCACCCATTACACTTCCTTACTAAATCTTATGCTTGTTGTAAGGCAGTGAGCGAAAAGAAGCCATGCCGAAATGCTTTCTTCACTAGAGCTCGGGATGAGGAGTGGTGCCCACGCTCCCCCTGATGTATCTCCCGGAGAATTTCTTCTCTCTCTTCCGGTTAAACACAACGCTGGAGCATGCATGTGGTACTTCTCTTGTGCAATTCTTTGTTGATGATGGTGTAGCCCTTGGATCTTCTCTGTGTCTGCCTGGCCGATATCTCATCACTCGGCAAAGTGCCATCCGCCAGGTAGGACATTATTGGCTGGGCCCAACCGTGTGTTGGTCGGAGAGGAAAAATAGGCTCATCTACCTCCATAGGCTCAGCCGACATGACAGACTCCGAGATAGGAACGAGTCCCCGAGTCCCTGGTTTCTACGAGTCCCCGAGATGAGGAAGGCAATCCCCGAGATGAAGGAGGCAGTCCCCAAGATGAGGGAGGTAGTCCTCGAGTTCTCCATGATGCACCCCACGTCTACCTCCTCTAGAATAGCTTCTGGTTCCGGATTGGTCGCGACGAAGATTGAATCAGACTCGGGCGATGGCTTAATGGATGGCTTCCTCATATGCTCCAAAGCAATTCCTGTCTGGATGGCCTGCCGAGATGAACCCAAATTGGATAGAGCATCAGTAGCTTCATTTTCAGCTTGGTGTATATGATGAAACTCACACCCATCAAAGTATCCAGAGTTATTCTAGACAGGGAACCGATATGATGCCATGTTGCCATCCAACGCGTCCCAAGTACCAGAAGCTTTTTGAACCACTAAGTCTGAATCACCATAGCATGTTATTCGGCAAATACCAATCTCCTTGGCCACTTTCAGTCCGTGGACTAGGGCCTCATACTCGGCCACATTATTGGATGCTGCAAAATGGATCTGCAGGACATACTTGAGCTGATTGTTCTTGGGTGAGGTGAGCATAACACCAGCACCGAGACCCTCTTTCACCTTGGAGTCGTCTAAATGCATTCGCCGGTGACTGGTTTCCAGCAGTGGAGGCTCATATTGCATCTCGGCCCAATCAACAACGAAATCCGCCAGCGCCTGAGACTTGATGGCTTCTCTTCTAGCATACATTGGGGTGTAAGCAACCAACTCAATGGCCCATTTGGCTACTCGGCCACTTGCATCGTTGTTTCCCATGATTTTCGAGATGGGGGCAGTACTCACAACTGTCATTGGATGCTCTGCTTGAGCTTCTTGGAAGCCATATAGACTCCATATGTCATCTTCTGGTAGTGAGGGTAATTTTGCTTCGAATTGGAGATCACGTTGCTGAGATAGTATACTGACCTCTGCACAGATTTTCCTTCCTTGTCGCTCTACTACTACCACCACACTGACAACTCGGTTGGTAGCTGCAATATAGAGCAACATGGGCTCCTTGGGCAGTGGAGATGCCAATACTGGAGTAGTACCCAACATGGTCTTCAGATCTCGGAAAGACGCATCATCTTGCGGGGTCCATACAAACTTGTCACTTTTCTTCATCAACTCGTACAGAGGTAAAGCCTTCTCCCCCATTCTCCCAATGAACCGACTAAGGGATGCCAGACAACCAGTGAATTTCTGCACATCCTTCAGGGATCTCGGTAGAGACATGTTCCCAATTGCTCTTATCTTGAAGGGGTTGTCCTCGATACCTCGGTTGGACACGAGGAAACCGAGTAATATTCCTGCCGGGGCACCAAAGGTGCACTTGGTCGGGTTCAGTTTCATCTGGTACCTTCACAGATTTGCGAATGTCTCTCGGATATCATCTAGGAGTGTGTGTTTCTCCTTGGTCTTGATGACTATATCATCCACATACACCTGCACATTTTTACCAATTTGCTCGTGCAAACATTTTTGCATGCATCTTTGGTATGTAGCACCAGCATTTCTCAAACCGAAACACATGACACGATAGCAATAAGCCCCGTACGGGGTAATAAAGGCAATCTTTATTTGATCAGCTGGGTTCAAAGGGATCTGGTGGAAACCAGAGTAAGCATCTATGAATGACAACAGCTCACACCCGACCGTGGAATCGATCAATTGATCTATTCGGGGCAAAGGGGATGGATCTTTCGGACATGCCTTGTTTGGGTCGGTGTAGTCCACACACATGTGCCACACCACATCAACCATCGGGTCATCCTTCTTATTCTCTACTAGGACCGGGTTAGCCAACCAGTCCGGGTGCAGCACCTCCATGATGAATCCACTTGCTAACAACCTCGTGATCTCGTCACCTATGGATTTTCTTCTCTCTGCAGCAAAGCACCGCAGAGCCTGCTTCACCGGTTTAGCATCCGGTCTCACATGCAAAGAGTGCTCAACCAACTCCCTCGGGACACCTGGCAGGTCCTGATTAGACCATGCAAAGACATCCTGATTCTCACAAAGGAATTGGATGAGCTTGCTTTCCTATTTCTCCTCCAACCCGGCACCAATGATGGCCTCACGCTCGAGGAACTCAGGGTCGATCTGCACCTTCTTGATCTCCTTGGAGGCTTGGAATGTGGCTTTGTGCTGAGGGTTGGTAATCCCGGGCATACCGAGTTGAGTCGCTTGAGCCATGGCCACCACCTCAAGTATCTTCTTCTTCTCGCAGCAATGACTAGGGACTCGGCCAACCGTGATCCAGCGGATGCACACTCCAGAGAGTGCTTGTAATCACCCGAGATGGTGATGATGCCATTGGGGCCCGGGAGCTTCATCTTAAGATAGGCCGTATGGGTTGAGGCCATGAACTTGGACAGGGCTGGCCTGCCGAGTAGAGCATGATAGGAGCTCTGAAGATCAACCACCTCAAACTGCAAGCACTTGGTGCAGTAGTGCTCTCGGGTGCGGAAAAGTACATCAATCCACACTTTGCCTACAGGCGCACAAGATACTCCCGTCATAATACCATGGAAGGTAGTCCGGCTAGGCTGGAGCATGTTCTCGGTAATACCGAGTTTCACCATAGTGTCTCGGTACAAATTGTTTATACTGCTCCCATTGTCAATGAGCACCTTGGTGAACTTCATGTTGATCTCGAGCCCAATGAAGGTTGGGTCCAGCACCAGAGCATAACTTCCTGCTTTGGGCATGATCTTGGGGTGATCCGCCCGAGACCAGAGAATCTCTTGGTCACACCCAAACATGTATATCGGCACTGCCGGCATCACTGCATTGACCTCCATTTCGCGCCTTCGCAGGCTCTGCTTGTCATCGAACTCAGTGATGAACACCATGTAGCTCTGGTGGTGCTCCTGGTAATCATTTTGGCCTCTGTCGTCAGCATTGTTGTTGTAGTTGTTGTTGTTGTTGTTGTTGTTGTTGTTGTTGTTGTTGCGATCTCCTTGATACACCTAGTTCACATTCTCACTTCTCTGGTTGTCCGTCGGTCTCGGGTTCGCTCCAACAGGCTGAGCATTCGCACTGAGAGGGGCAGAGGCGGAGGAGGAGGCAAGGCACCAAAACCCTCACTTTTGATCCGGTACCACTAGCTGCACTACCGGGTAGTGTGGTTAGCCGGCCTACTTGGATGCCGAGTGTGATAGTTGCATGGCCCATCTCTCATTGTTTCGAAGGTGAACCTCTGTTGGTCATCTCCGGGCTTCTTCTGGTCCGTCCATTGCCTCTTGTAGTTCTGGTTCTGCCCATACTGGGGCCCAGTGTTCTTCTGTCTCTGGCTGCTGCCTGCATCAGGTTGACTCGGATCAACCACAGCTACATGATTTGAGCCATAGCGGATATCCGTCCTATCAACTCTTCTCTTGTTCCGGAATTCCTGGCGGTCATTTCCCTTGGAGGATCCAGCACCATCATTGTCGGGATACCTTCTACTCGGTTCAACCGAGTTGATCAGAGGTTGTGTCGGGTCTCCCAGGGCATGTCACAAAATTCAATTTCTTTACAAGTTCTAAGCAAGCATGAAATGGTGAATCGTGGTGCGCCCTCAGGATGGCCCCACCTTTCTATCACATCCCAATTTTGGAATACCTGAAGACACAGTTGTTTTGCTAATAGCTTGACAAATATTGTTTGAGTGCAACTAAACAAACTTAAAAAGATAGCAAAGCAATAAACTAAAAATATTCAACATATTGTTCCAATGACCTTGGCAATATTTTCTAAAGTAAATATTGATCAAGGAGTTTTCCAAAACTATCTTATGAATCCCATACTTGTTGAATATTATTCCAAGGCCTAAATTAAGAAAGAGGAAACACTAAATAAATTTCCCTAAAAGATTATCAGGAAAGTGGGCTTTCTGTTGGATCTCCTTATGCTTAAGCATAGGTTGAGTGCTGCTTTGGCTGCTGATTTAGCTTTATGGATTAACTCCTTAACTTAGTCTGGGATAGACTCTCTTAGTCTCATCTCATGTATATTTGTACATATCTGTAACTGTAACGCTTGTGGTTGGTAATAAAGGGCTGTGGGGGTCTCCCCTGCAGTAGAAAATGTTTCAAAAAAGATTATCAGGAAAAAGAGGCATTCTTAGATGCTTCACCAAAATCTTATCAAATGTTTTTCCAACCTTGCAAGCTTAAAAACAAAAGTATTGGAGAGCATTGACTTGCTATCCCTAGTCACATAAAGATTTTGGCAAAGCATTGTTAAAGAAAAGCCAAGTGCCTTATTAAATTGAATTTCCAATATTTCCAGAAACAGGAAACTCAAACCAGTTACTATTGGAAACTTTCTTGAAATGATCTGAAATTGATACAAGTGCTTCCTTATATCAAATAAGGAACACACACAAGAGGAGACCAAAAATTGAATCCATTAAAGTCCTGAAAACATGATTTTTCTCCACAGAAACATTTGGGATTTTGAACAAGTTTGTTCTACAAACTTTTTCAAAATTCCATGAATCAAATACCACATGCTCGATATCATAAATAAGGATGAAAACCAAAAGGGCACAAGTTTTTGAATTGTTTAAGTTGCCAAAAACCCATGTTTTCTAGACAGCACCCTTTAGAAATTTGAACAAGTTTGTTCTATGAAGTAACTCAAAATTACTTGAATTTTCTACCACACAAGGAACACACCAAATAAGGATTGTGTGCCAAAACTTATCATTTTTTGAAGCTCCTAAGTAGTGTAATAAATTCAATGTCCATTTATGTAAGAATTGAAATTTGAACAACTTTGAACTATCAAGTTTATCCAATTGAGCCAATTTTCACATATGTTGTGCATCTCAACTAATAAGAATTTTGGGCAAAAGGATTTTAAATTTAGACTTTGTTTTCCTAGTGAAAACAGCATTTTTCAGAGAGGAAAAGGATCTCTTTGTAAATAGCCAGGGACCTATTTGTAATCCGAGTCACTCCTTCTTCTTCCTAGATCCTCTGTAGATGCAGTGACCTACTCCATTGCTTCGAGTGGAAGGTTTCCTCGAGGATAAGAACCCCCCCATGTGCACTTGATGCTACCTGTCCCCCCTCTCTCTCCCCCCCTCGAGTTCTCACTCTCTCGGCCCAAAATCCTCAAATCGGAACCCTAGCCCGAGAGCTCGCCGTCGAATCGGCCGATGGAGAGCTTGCCGCCGCTCGCCGTTGGCACCATCTTCTCCGCCTCGACGTGTTGATCACCTGTGCAAGAGGAATCGTGGCGGAAGGCCTCGAGGAGCCCGCGCCGTCCAAGTCCCTTCCTCGAGTCCGCGGGCTCCGGCGAGGGATCACCGTCGCCTCGAGCCTCCTCCGCCCTCACCGAGTTCCCCCTCGCGTACATGGTGAGCAGGCGCACCTCGCCGTACCTTTTCCCCTCTCCCTAACCCTCTAATTCGTCGCCGCACCGCCTTCCTCTCTCGGCCGCCGCGCGCCGTCGTCGCCGCCGCTCTCCGGTGACCTCCCCGGAAACGAGACCACCCCTGGATGCTTCCCCGCGTCGTTTGCAACGCGTGGGTGCCCTTGAATCGTGAAACGGTGCACGGAATCGCCGTTAGGACCTTGCCGGAGATTCCTCCCGCCGGCGGGTGACGCAGGCTGACGCCAGCGCGGCTTGACCGCGCGCTGGTGCAGTCAAACCTGCCCGTGGGGCCGCGCCTTGCCTGCGTGGCTGCCGCGTGGCCGCCTGGCCCGCTGGTCAGCGTCTGCGGCTGGATCTTCCCGCGGTGGAAATAGATCTGGCCGGCCCAATAGCGGATCTGGCCCATCCACAGCTCTTTTTCCTTTTAAATGTTTACAGAAAAATGCATGTTTTCTTTTGGCCCTAAAAGCTAACCTAAAAGATGAATTTGACCAACATAAAATTTACAGTGGTAAATAAACTAAATCTAAACCATCTCCAATTTGTAGATCTACATTTGGATGAATATTTTAGACATGAAAAATGTTTTGGCAACAGGTACCAGAAACAGCAAAATGAGCACCATTTTAAATCCACAACTCAGAATGAGGTGTATCCAATTGCATTAGAAAGCCCTTAAAATTTCCTAACAGGAGAAATTAACCTTGCTTCCAAATTCCTAGCATTTTTGAAATGGCATGCAATTTGGTAAGACACCAGAAAGCACTTTGGTGATTTTTATAAAATCATTAAAAATGAATTTTGATGCAAACTCAATTGGATTGTCTTGTGTATGTTTAGGTCTATCCAAACCTAGCTGGGTTTAATTTTTAGAGCATCATAGAAAATTTGGTGGACAGATCTTTAATTTGCATGTTTCTGCCATTTTGGCATTTTAGGTATTTAATTTGTGTGAAGATATTTTTGTGTTGCAATATTGTTTTCTAGAATGTACAAGTTGTGTGCACTTGGTTTCTAAGTGTTACTCAGCTATTTTAGCATGTTAGATTGGGTGGACTTGAGTTGAGAAGAAATAGGATTTATGTTAGTAGCATATGTTTTATCTCTAGTTAATACCTGCATAGTATTTTTTGAGTGATAAATTTATGTGCAAGCACTTGGGTTGTGGTGTTGATAGATTGGATCCAGTACCATGTTGGTACTGGTATTGTGATGGTATCACCTCTTCTAGATTGCACTTGAGTTGGTAGAAAGGCATGAGTAGCTTTGTCATGACTATGAAAATGTTATGGAAAAATTCTCTCATGTGTAGAATTTTTGGCATAAACATTTGTGGTTGTGTAGCCACATATTTTTGTGTTGTGTACATAGGACCAGTAGAATTTTGATGATTTTTTTATGAGTAATTGAACCCTGAAGTTTTCACTTGTGTGGAAATAATAGCATGAGTAGCATTACCTTGCTTATGTTAACATCCTATTATTTTCTACTAGTATGGTTATTGCACTAGAAGCTAGTTTAGTCTTTTGTTAATTTTTAGCAAGTATGACCAGAGGCCTTGTGACCTCTTAATGCTTTGTTATGCTAGTGGAACACCCACTGGTGTCATTGCATTTTTGGTGGAAAACATTATTTTCCCCCACACTAGATGTGTTTCTTTTATATAGTTCTCTAACTAATGAGTGCCTAGTATTTTTGCCTTGAGCTTTTGAGTGCTAAATGAAAATGTGTATGCTTATGTTTGTAAGTAGTTTTAATCATGTGTGTCTTGCTAGAAAAAATCCATTCTTGGATTGTGGTTTGATTCCTCTAGTAATGCCCTTTTTATTACCAGTAGTATGTAGGAGTTGCCCTGCAAATTGATGCCTTGTTTATTTAAATGGGGTATTTTTGTTATAGAAAGTATAGATGTTTTTCACTACTGATTTTGTGACATGGACCCTCTGGTTGTATTTCAATTACTTGATTGAAATGCATCCGTTGATTCTTCATGTTTGAGTAGTACTAGTTTCCTTAGCAGATTTTGTATTGAATTATTTTTCCTGCCAACCTGTGTTTGGTAGATATCTGTGTATCCTAGCATGAGGGCATGTTTTAATTTCCCATTATGATAACATGGTTCCTTGTTTGAATTTTAGTACTTTACTTGTTATGCATGCTTGCATAGCAAACCCTTAGTGGAAGCATGTCTATAGGATTCCTCCTTTTTAGTCATTGTTTCTATTGTTCTCACTATGAGAATTGTGTGTTTTGTGATGAGTCTATTGCCTTTTTGCACTTGTGTAGGCTCACTGATTTGTAAAAGTCTCTTTTGCAAATCATATGTTTTATTTATTCTTGATGTGAATTTAGGCTTAGTAGAATAGCTACCTTGTTCTTTTTGTGGTTTGGTTGATAGACCCATTGCCATGATTATTATTGTGCATGTTTTGTATACTCTTAGTAGCCTCACACTTGTGAAACTAAGTGTATTTTGGGTTTCTTAATATCTTGGTATTAGAGTGGCACACCCACTGAATCCATGATATTAAGGTTGTGAGATATGTTCCTCCAACCTTGAGTTGTCTTATTAAATGGCATTTCTGCCAAGTGTGTTTGTTTGATTGTTTGCCTCAATTAATAATTGGGTGATAGGTTATTATTAGTTTCCTTGCTGTATGTATTGTTATGCATTATTGCTTGCCTTGATTGGTTCTGAATGTGTGTCCTTTATTCTTTTTACGACGTTAGAAAACGAAGGGGAAGGAAGTGTCGGGAAGCTCTGTTTCAAGTTCCAGTCACTCCAAAACCAGGGACTCAAGGAGTTACCAGGCAAGCCATCTTGATGCTTGCTGATACAATACTTATCATTATCTATCATGCATGTTTACCTCTGAAGTTTTACCAAAACTTGATTATCAAAACTATTTTTGATGTGGCTATTACTACTATACTAGTATATAGGTTACTATTATGCCAGTAGTTAAACTTGGTAATACCAAGCCCATAAGCCACCATATGGTATTTATTACCATCAAATATACTAGTCCCTAAGTGGACACCCTAAAATTGTGATTTTACAAAACAAAGGCATCTGGAAAACCCGGAGGAAAGGCGGATCCTTATTCTCCGGAGGAATGTGGAAGTGGTCATTTTTGGGAAATTGGCGTTTTTCAAAAATGACACATAACCTAGTCTTCGCCGGACAACCTTTACTGTGCTGCCACTCTACCCCTATATGGGTATGGGGCCTATCTAGATGCTTGAACTTGTTAGTGTATGCTTTATTCCAAAGTGCTATAGAGAAGAGGATTCTCTGAACCGAAGTGTCGCCAGGAGAGGGAAACGGGACATACACAGTGTGGGATTAATTTTCCCTCCGGATGCGACAGCTGGGCCTCCCGGCTAGGCAGGGCGGGTCCTGGTGCCGGGGAGAACAACCCATCTGAAGGAATGAGCATATACTAGCTTGTGTCAGAGTGGACAATTAGGATCAAATTCTCTGGTGCTTGCATATCGCTGTGACGATCCATGGGTGGTCCATGGCAGAGTTTTGGATCTAGTGGAAGTGTACACCTCTGCAGAGTACAACTTTTTCGAAGAAGCCGCGTCCTCGGATATGGACAGTTGAATGGCCATGTAGCTAGCATTGTGTCAATGTTTTCAAAAAGGAGTTTTTGAAAGGAAGTGTTGAACTTGTGAAGTTCGGAAAGGAAGGAAAACTTATACCGTGGAGGTATCGTCGATGATGAAAAGCCAGATGTCGTCATACAAAACAAAATGTTTTGCAAAGAAAACCTTTTCTACTCTAAGCAAGAATTCTGGAAACTGATTCCAAGAAGTTTTGCAAAGAGAAAATATTCTTTAACAAAGCTTTACAAAACCTCTTGTACATGTGATATCTACAAGAGAAATAAAACTATATTATTTTTCTTCTGAAGTATCTTCTTCAACGAAGATACAGATTAACCTGACTGCAACTGTGGTGCCATCATATATGAACACCATTGATAGTGAACCCTATTTATAGCCTACCTATTCCACCATATAAGCATATTTGCATGTTTGGTAAGCGACATGATGGATGTCTTGCTGAGTACATTCAAATGTACTCATTATGGTTTCGCCCCTGGTATCTACTTGCCAGACTTTGAGAAGGAGCCTCCGAAGGAGATCTATGAAGAGAAGTACGGAACTGACGGCTTTGCGAACTAGGATCGTCTCCGGGTCAGCAGCACGTAGGTTAAGGCGTGACTTGGGCTCATCTACGTTGTGTTTTAATTGTCTTCCGCTGTGTTTGATAAGTTGCCTGCCCTACGTGGCAGTTGTGTTAAACTTGATCATGTGATCTTTTTGTAATACCTTTATGTTTTCGTGTAATGGATGATGTATTTCTGTATGCCAACTTTGTATGTTGTTCACGACTGATCTTTCTGGGATCGTGAATGTATGCATACGGAGGGTTTCAGACTGCCGGTCTGGGGTCCTTACAGAGTTGGTATCAGAGCCATCCTGACCTTAGGAGACCTTAGTTAGCATGGACGTCAGATAGGAAAGGAAAGTATTTTGAGTAAAAACCTATTTACAATCTAAATTATTTTTATCTAAGGGAATTTTAGTATATTTTCCCTCCTTCTGATCTTTTCAAAAGATTCTAAAGGCATATCTCTCTCGGTTAAGAGTTTATTTCTTACTTGTTTGCAACTGCTCCGCTCTGTTTTTGAAACATCTCTCGTCTTTGAAGTTTTCAGTTCAGAAAATAGTTGGGGTTTCAAAAACAAATTGTTGCATAGTCTTACCTCTCTCAGTTAAAAGTTTTATCAAAACTTTACTTCTATTATCTTGTTTCCATCCAAAAACTTGTATACTTGCCGATGTCCCGAGAAGACCAAAATAATTGCCTAGCTCTACAGTGATGATGGTCAGAAGTAGATATAGTTCTTCAGCCACTTCTAGGATTTTGGATCAGTCTAGTTTGGAGTAATTTAGCGATGACCCCATGAGTCGCCTCCCCCGACGTAGCTCCAATGGAGCCTTGCTTGTGTGTTATGGCTTGCATATGTGTGTCCGTAAGACTTTGTGCTATTGTGTGGTGTAGAATTTGGTTCATCTAGGCTTCTATATGTTTGTGGGGTGCTCAAAATTTGCAAATTTGTGATTGCCCCGCTCTTGTTTTTGAATCGCCTCTTGTTAGGTTTTTGCAAGCAAAAATGTTTGTATAATATTCAAAAACAAGAATTTGTTGCTTAAACTTATACTTGTTTTTGCCTCGAAGTGCCACCGTCGTGAACCACCACCATCTCCCCCAAAATCAATGAAAGCACCGTTGGGCCTAATAATGGAGGACCATCAAGCCACACGAGCTGAGAGCGTTGCTACAAGCGCTACACACCAACCACTACTGACCAAAACCTCTATGTTTGTCTGTTTGCAACCGACTCTTTTTGCCCTGTTGGCTAAATGTTGCACATTTTTTTATGTCCCCTTTTAAAAGACCAAACTAAAGAGATCCCCTTTTAAAAGTTATATACCTCCCTCCTCTGGAGAAAGGTGCAAAAGAAGTCTTCACATGCCATGATGCGCAACCCCCTCAAAAGCCAATCCGAAGAGCACGATTCAATATTCGACGTACGATGACGCTAGTCGTATCTTGTCGGACAAACATGATTAAATAGAAAGCTAACAAGACTAACATGCTTTGCCTAATCTTAGGTTGACGCCTAACCAAAGCATGCGAACTACTGACAACTCTTTCTAAACCAAGGACTTAAGTGACTTAGGACACCTTTTAATCTAGCTGGTAAAAAGGAGAAGTCACGAGAAAATAAGATGATGACCTATTCGTTTACTAGTCAATAGGATATCGGGTGTATCTACTTTGGAAACCAAATCTTAGTAGACGTTGTAGGTACTATGAAATTCGAGGTTTAGAAATTAAGTGAACGATGGAATGGTTATGATAGATCTAGAAAACAGCAGTTTTCCTGTTTTTGTTTCTTTGTGTGCTCTTGATTGAAATGAATTTGTGTTTTATTCAATCTTGCTTCCTAAATTATATGGAGTTGTTAGGACTTGTTATTATGTTGTTTTATTACAATAAATCTACCCTAGAAAGTGTGTGCATGATTGGAAACTCGAATAAAAATGAAATAGCATTTGTTACCTTCTAGTTTATTATTTGGAAGTATTGTGAGAGCTAGATCTGTGTATACTTTCTTAGTAAATTTTGTGCTATGTTTTCTTTGGGTCCAGTACCATTTAGGTACTGTTATTTTGATGCTTGTACCTCTTTTAGCTTGCATGTCTCTTAATAGTAAAGCATGTGTAAGCATTGCTATCAATATGCACTAGTATTGTTTCACTAGATTAAATAGCCTTATATTTTTATCTTGTATGCAAAGTTTTTCATGAGTAACCAGAGGCTTAGTACCTATTTTTCCTTGGTATTAGTAGTCCATAGCCCACTGGTCCCATTGCATTTTGGCTTGAGGATGAAAATCCCCAACCATACACATGTGTGAAAATAGCATGTTTCACTATGTGAGTGATTTCTATTTTCCACCATGGAAAATATAATCGTTTGTTTTCACCTATGCGAGTGAAAAGTTTATTTATTATTAGTAAATACTAGTATGTTTAGGTGTGATCCTTTTGTTAGCATAATATTCCTTAGGGGTATCATGTTAAGAAATGTTTCACTATCGTGTGCTAAAATTAAATTGTTCGCAAATAAAATAAATTCCTCTTGATTGGTAGATTGTTTGTGAATAATTTTAAGTTGAGTATATGTATTTTTGAAAAGGTTTAGATAACTTTTAATTAATTGCATAGCTACTGGTTGTATGAGTTATACCTTGCTTGTTTGCTAGTAATTGGTTAAAGAAAAACAGAAATTGCTAGAAGAAATTTCTGCATGCTTAATGGTTGATTCATAAAATTACTCTGGTGCTTGTGTTTACTAACATGAGTAGGATTGGTGTACTGTTATTAGGTACACTTATATTCATGACTTGCTTGTTTAGGTTTAAACATCATGATAGCATTGTTTGTTTCTCTAGGGTGAAACTAGTTTCACCACTAGAAAATGGTGATTTTTGCTCTAGAATTACCCTCTTTTTATTTTGTGAGTATATGTGTTGATATAGCATGTTTAGGAAGTTATTACTTCTGTTATCATGCCATGAATTATTTAGTTGCATGTTCTATGGTTATAGGATATGATTATCTCTTATAGCATGCGGGTGTAGATTTTTCATACTAGTGTGTTATTTGTGCAGTCCTGTTTTTTTAATGCCTGTGCAATAGGAGTTTTATCTTGTGTGAAGATGGTGTTTTAGAGTATCTTTATGATTGGATTCATTGGTTTTTAGCTACTGGTTGTTTGCTAATTGTTCATGATTGATGGATTCCAAAACCTCTAGTAAACAATAACCTAGTGAATAAATAGTCTATTCATCTGTGGTGTTGTTTGCTTGCTTATTGGATTTTGTTTAAATGTTTTACCTTAGCATGAGTTTATACTTGTGTTATGATTGTGCTTAAGAGTATCTTATGAAACTAAAACATCCAACTAAAATCATGAACATATTTAGGTGATAGTTTCTTGTGGGGAGTAACACCCACTGCCGTGGCTATTGTTCTGTCTGTTTGTTTTACCTTAGCAACCTAACATTTGCACCCACAAGCCATATTTTTAGCTTCTTATATACCTTGTTATGAGAGTGGTACACCACTCCATATGTGGTATGCAAGATGTGGGATATAGCTAGGAACTCATGTAATAATTGACGGTACGTTTCCAGGTAGTTCTGCACTAACCTTAATTTTGTTTGTTTCTAAATCGTCCAAAATCCAAGGTGAGGAGACCCTGGTCAGGTCTCGTCAAAACTAGGAAACAAAAGTTTTGGACCTAAAACAGTACTGGGGTATTTTTTAAAAGTGAATTTGCTAATTTAGGGGAGTACCCCGCCTCCCAATAAAAATCAAAGGGGGGAAGCACCTGCACTCCAACACTAACATTGTGTTTGTTGGCCCTCCCTTAGTCCTCGCTTGCGAATCTCGGGGACGAGATTCTTTTTAAGGGGGGAAGACCTGTCACATCCCAATTTTGGAATACCCGAAGACACAGTTGTTTTGCTAATTGCTTGACAAATATTGTTTGAGTGCAACTAAACAAACTTAAAAAGATAGCAAAGCAATAAACTAAAACTATTCAACATATTGTTCCAATGACCTTGGCAATATTTTCTAAAGTAAATATTGATCAAGGAGTTTTCCAAAACTATCTTATGAATCCCATACTTGTTGAATATTATTCCAAGGCCTAAATTAAGAAAGAGGAAACACTAAATAAATTTCCCTAAAAGATTATCACGAAAAAGAGACATTCTTAGATGCTTCACCAAAATCTTATCAAATGTTTTTCCAACCTTGCAAGCTTAAAAACAAAAGTATTGGAGATCATTGACTTGCTATCCCTAGTCACATAAAGATTTTGGAAAAGCATTGTTAAAGAAAAGCCAAGTGCCTTATTAAATTGAATTTCCAATATTTCCAGAAACAGGAAACTCAAACAAGTTACTATTGGAAAATTTCTTCAAATGATCTGAAATTGATACCAGTGCTTCCTTATATCAAATAAGGAACACACACAAGAGGAGACCAAAAATTGAATCCATTAAAGTCCTGAAAACATGATTTTTCTCCACAGCAACATTTGGGATTTTGAACAAGTTTGTTCTACAAACTTTTTAAAAATGCCATGAATTAAATACCACATTCTCTATATCATAAATAAGGATGAAAACCAAAATGGCACAAGTTTTTGAATTGTTTAAGTTGCCAAAAACCCCTGTTTTCTAGACAGCACCCATTAGAAATTTGAACAAGTTTGTTCTATGAAGTAACTCAAAATGACTTGAATTTTCTACCACACAAGGAACACACCAAATAAGGATTGTGTGCCAAAAATATCATTTTTGGAAGCTCCTAAGTAGTCTAATAAATTCAATGTCCATTTATGTAAGAATTGAAATTTGAACAACTTTGAACTATCAAGTTTATCCAATTGAGCCAATTTTCACATATGTTGTGCATCTCAACTAATAATAATTTTGGGCAAAAGGATTTTAAATTTAGACTTTGTTTTCCTAGTGAAAACAACATTTTCAGAGAGGAAAAGGATCTCTTTGTAAATAGCCAGGGACCTATTTGTAATCCGAGTCACTCCTTCTTCTTCCTAGCTCCTCTGTAGATGCAGTGCCCTACTCCATTGCTTCGAGTGGAAGGTTTCCTCGAGGATAAGAACCCCCCCCCCCATGTGCACTTGATGCTACCTGTCCCCCCTCTCTCTCCCCCCCTCGAGTTCTCACTCTCTCTGCCCAAAATCCTCAAATCAGAACCCTAGCCCAAGAGCTCGCCGTCGAATCGGCCGATGGAGAGCTCGCCGCCGCTCGCCGTTGGCACCAACTTCTCCGCCTCGACGTGTTGATCACCTGTGCAAGAGGAATCGTGGCGGAAGGCCTCGAGGAGCCCGCGCCGTCCAAGTCCCTTCCTCGAGTCCGGCGGGCTCCGGCGAGGGATCACCGTCGCCTCGAGCCTCCTCCGCCCTCACCGAGTTCCCCCTCGCGTACATGGTGAGCAGGCGCACCTCGCCGTACCTTTTCCCCTCTCCCTAACCCTCTAATTCGTCGCCGCGCCGCCTTCCTCTCTCGGCCGCCGCGCGCCGTCGTCGCCGCCGCTCTCCGGTGACCTCCCCGGAAACGAGACCACCCCTGGATGCTTCCCCGCATCGTTTGCAACGCGTGGGTGCCCTTGAATCGCGAAACGGTGCACGGAATCGCCGTTAGGACCTCGCCGGAGATTCCTCCTGCCGGCGGGTGACGCAGGCTGACGCCAGCGCGGCTTGACCGCGCGCTGGTGCAGTCAAACCTGCCCGTGGGGCCGCGCCTTGCCTGCGTGGCTGCCGCGTGGCCGCCTGGCCCGCTGGTCAGTGTCTGCGGCTGGATCTGCCCGCGGTGGAAATAGATCTGGCCGGCCCAATAGCGGATCTGGCCCATCCACAGCTCTTTTTCCTTTTAAATGTTTACAGAAAAATGCATGTTTGATTTTGGCCCTAAAAGCTAACCTAAAAGATGAATTTGACCAAGATAAAATTTACAGTGGTAAACAAACTAAATCTAAACCACCTCCAATTTGTAGATCTACATTTGGATGAATATTTTAGACATGAAAAATGTTTTGGCAACAGGTACCAGAAACAGCAAAATGAGCACCATTTTAAATCCACAACTCAGAATGAGGTGTATCCAATTGCATTGGAAAGCCCTTAAAATTTCCTAACAGGAGAAATTAACCGTGCTTCCAAATTCCTAGTATTTTTTAAAAGGCATGCAATTTGGTAAGACACCAGAAAGCACTTTGGTGATTTTTATAAAATCATTAAAAATGAATTTTGATGCAAACTCAATTGGATGGTCTTTTGTATGTTTAGGTCTATCCAAAACTAGCTGGGTTTAATTTTTAGAGCATCATAGAAAATTTGGTGGACAGATCTTTAATTTGCATGTTTCTGCCATTTTGGCATTTTAGGTATTTAATTTGTGTGAAGATATTTTTGTGTTGCAATATTGTTTTCTAGCATGTACAAGTTGTGTGCACTTGGTTTCTAAGTGTTACTCAGCTATTTTAGCATGTTAGATTGGGTGGACTTGAGTTGAGAAGAAATAGGATTTATGTTAGTAGCATATGTTTTATCTCTAGTTAATACTTGCATAGTATTTTTTGAGTGATAAATTTATGTGCAAGCACTTGGGTTGTGGTGTTGATAGATTGGATCCAGTACCATGTCGGTACTGGTATTGTGATGGTATCACCTCTTCTATCTTGCACTTGAGTTTGTAGAAAGGCATGAGTAGCTTTGTCATGACTATGAAAATGTTATGGAAAAATCCTCTCATGTGTAGAATTTTTGGCATAAACATTTGTGGTTGTGTAGCCACATATTTTTGTGTTGTGTACATAGGACCAGTAGAATTTTGATGATGTTTTTATGAGTAATTGACCCCCTGAAGTTTTCACTTGTGTGGAAATAATAGCATGAGTAGCATTACCTTGCTTATGTTAACATCCTATTATTTTCTACTAGTATGGTTATTACACTAGAAGCTAGTTTAGTCTTTTGTTAATTTTTAGCAAGTATGACCAGAGGCCTTGTGACCTCTTAATTCTTTGTTATGCTAGTGGAACACCCACTGGTGTCATTGCATTTTTGGTGGAAAACATTATTTTCCCCCACACTAGATGTGTTTCTTTTATATAGTTCTCTAACTAATGAGTGCCTAGTATTTTTGCCTTGAGCTTTTGAGTGCTAAATGAAAATGTGTATGCTTACGTTTGTAAGTAGTTTTAATCATGTGTGTCTTGCTAGGAAAAATCCATTCTTGGAGTGTGGTTTGATTCCTCTAGTAATGCCCTTTTTATTACCAGTAGTATGTAGGAGTTGCCCTGCAAATTGATGCCTTGTTTATTTAAATGGGGTATTTTTGTTATAGAAAGTATAGATGTTTTTCACTCCTGATTTTGTGACATGGACCCTCTGGTTGTATTTCAATTACTTGATTGAAATGCATCCATTGATTCTTCATGTTTGAGTAGTACTAGTTTCCTTAGCAGATTTTGTATTGAATTATTTTTCCTGCCAACCTGTGTTTGGTAGATATCTGTGTATCCTAGCATGAGGGCATGTTTTCATTTCCCATTATGATAACCTGGTTCCTTGTTTGCATTTTAGTACTTTACTTGTTATGCATTCTTGCATAGCAAACCCTTACTGGAAGCATGTCTATAGGATTCCTCCTTTTTAGTCATTGTTTCTATTGTTCTCACTATGAGAATTGTGTGTTTTGTGATGATTCTATTGCCTTGTTGCACTTGTGTAGGCTCACTGATTTGTAAAAGTCACTTTTGCAAATCATGTGTTTTATTTATTCTTGATGTGAATTTAGGCTTAGTAGAATAGCTACCTTGTTCTTTTTGTGGTTTGGTTGATAGACCCATTGCCATGATTATTATTGTGCATGTTTTGTATACTCTTAGTAGCCTCACACTTGTGAAACTAAGTGTATTTTGGGTTTCTTAATATCTTGGTATGAGAGTGGCACACCCACTGAATCCATGATATTAAGGTTGTGAGATATGTTCCTCCAACCTTGAGTTGTCTTATTAAATGGCATTTCTACCAAGTGTGTTTGTTTGATTGTTTGCCTCAATTAATAATTGGGTGATAGGTTATTATTAGTTTCCTTGCTGTATGTATTGTTATGCATTGTTGCTTGCCTTGATTGGTTCTGAATGTGTGTCCTTTATTCTTTTTACGACGTTAGAAAACGAAGGGGAAGGAAGTGTCGGGAAGCTCTGTTTCAATTTCCAGTCACTCCAAAACCAGGGACACAAGGAGTTACCAGGCAAGCCATCTTGATGCTTGCTGATACAATACTTATCATTATCTATCATGCATGTTTTACCTCTGAAGTTTTACCAAAACTTGATTATCAAAACTATTTTTGATGTGGCTATTACTACTATACTAGTATATAGGTTACTATTATGCCAGTAGTTAAACTTGGTAATACCAAGCCCATAAGCCACCATATGGTATTTATTACCATCAAATATACTAGTCCCTAAGTGGACACCCTAAAATTGTGATTTTACAAAACAAAGGCTTTCTGGAAAATCCGGAGGAAAGGCGGATCCTTATTCTCCGGAGGAATGTGGAAGTGGTCATTTTTGGGAAATTGGCGTTTTTCAAAAATGACACATAACCTAGTCTTCGCCGGACAACCTTTACTGTGCTGCCACTCTACCCCTATATGGGTATGGGGCCTATCTAGATGCTTGAACTTGTTAGTGTATGCTTTATTCCAAAGTGCTATAGAGAAGAGGATTCTCTGAACCGAAGTGTCGCCAGGAGAGGGAAACGGGACATACACAGTGTGGGATTAATTTTCCCTCCGGATGCGACAGCTGGGCCTCCCGGCTAGGCAGGGCGGGTCCTGGTGCCGGGGAGAACAACCCATCTGAAGGAATGAGCATATACTAGCTTGTGTCAGAGTGGACAGTTAGGATCAAATTCTCTTGTGCTTGCATATCGCTGTGACGATCCATGGGTGGTCCATGGCAGAGTTTTGGATCTAGTGGAAGTGTACACCTCTGCAGAGCACAACTTTTTCGAAGAAGCCGCGTCCTCGGATATGGACAGTTGAATGGCCATGTAGCTAGCATTGTGTCAATGTTTTCAAAAAGGAGTTTTTGAAAGGAAGTGTTGAACTTGTGAAGTTCGGAAAGGAAGGAAAACTTATACCGTGGAGGTATCGTCGATGATGAAAAGCCAGATGTCGTCATACAAAACAAAATGTTTTGCAAACAAAACCTTTTCTACTCTAAGCAAGAATTCTGGAAACTGATTCCAAGAAGTTTTGCAAAGAGAAAATATTCTTTAACAAAGCTTTACAAAACCTCTTGTACATGTGATATCTACAAGAGAAATAAAACTATATTATTTTTCTTCTGAAGTATCTTCTTCAACGAAGATACAGATTAACCTGACTGCAACTGTGGTGTCATCATATATGAACACCATTGATAGTGAACCCTATTTATAGCCTACCTATTCCACCATATAAGCATATTTGCATGTTTGGTAAGTGACATGATGGATGTCTTGCTGAGTACATTCAAATGTACTCATTATGGTTTCGCCCCTGGTATCTACTTGCCAGACTTTGAGAAGGAGCCTCCGAAGGAGATCTATGAAGAGAAGTACGGAACTGACGGCTTTGCGAACTAGGATCGTCTCCGGGTCAGCAGCCTGTAGGTTAAGGCGTGACTTGGGCTCATCTACGTTGTGTTTTAATTGTCTTCCGCTGTGTTTGATAAGTTGCCTTCCCTACGTGGCAGTTGTGTTAAACTTGATCATGTGATATTTTTGTAATACCTTTATGTTTTCGTGTAATGGATGATGTATTTCTGTATGCTAACTTTGTATGTTGTTCACGACTGATCTTTCTGGGATCGTGAATGTATGCATACGGAGGGTTTCAGACTGCCGGTCTGGGGTCCTTACACTATCGGTCCCTGGCTTGCCTGGTCCTACGTCTTGTCCCGTGTGCGTTTGCCACGTGCCCCCGTTGCGCATATGCGTCACCCAACTGGTCGATAGTCGGTTCTGCGTGCGTGACCTTGCGCCGCTGCCTGCCCACTGTCCACCACCCCGCCCTATGCCATATCCTCTCCATTTCTCCCTCTCTAGCAGCAAGGTAATGACTAATGACCTGCGATACGCAGGTGCCCGGATGAGCCGGTGGCGTGGGAGACGCAAAAGGCGAATACGGCCCTAGCCTTGTGGAGCGCAGCTAACGAGGACACACCGCTGCGGTGCTGGATGGTACGACCACCACCTCCAGGGCTTGGTCTTCTACCTCGACTTCCATCCTGCGGCCGTTTTCGTCTCCTTGTCGGCTGATACGTTGCAAACGTATCTATAATTTTTGATCCTCTATGCTTGTTTTCTATCAAATGTTTTTATCATATTTTGACAGTTTTTCTTCGTTTTTTCGGATGTTTTTATACACTAACCTGTCAACAAGATGTCCCAAGGCAGTTGCAATTTCTTGGTGTTTTTTTATTTCAGAAAAGTTCTGAAGGAAATATTCTCGTAAAGGGCTAAAAATCCACGGAGATCATTTTTTACCCGGAACAAAGACGGAATCCAAAGAAGAGCCAGAGCTTTACTTATCAAGATAAGAAGAAATTCTTTTATGATTTGAGGCATTACTTTTGGGATGACCCACATTTATATAAAGAAGATGTAGATGGAATTTTAAGAAGATGCATACCTGAGCATGAACAAGAGAAACTATTGAGGAAATGTCATAATAGTCCTTATAGAGGGCATCATGTTGGTCAAACAACCGCACACAAGGTTTTACAATCAGGTTTTTACTATCCTACTCTCTTTAAAGATGCAAAGAAATTCATTTCTACTTGTGATGAATGTCAAAGGGTTAAGTAGACATAATACAATTCCTATGAACTATTCTCTAGTTATTGAACCTTTTGATTGTTGGGGATTTGACTTTCTGTGGCCTTTTCCCTCTTCACATGGCCATACTCATACTCTTGTTGTTGTTGATTATGTTACTAAATGGGTAGAAGCTATTCCGGCTAAAAGTGTTGATCATAAAACCTCTATGAAAATTCTTAAAGACATCATTTTCCCTATGTTTGGTGTGCCTAGATGTCTTAGACTGATGGAGGTTCTCATTTCATTCATCGTGCTTTTAGAAAAACTCTTACTAAATATGATGTTAATCATAGATTGCTTCACCTTATCATCCTCAAACTAGTGGTTGATGGGAGACTTCTTGCTCTCGTTGGTAAACCCCAAGAGAAAGGTTGTGAAGAGTGCAGCGGCAAGCTTTCCCTCACAAAAGAAACCAAGGTTGAATCGACCAGTAGGAGGACAAGCAATATCTGAAGGTTGATGCAGCTGAGGTGGCAGGGCGCACTACCGGTTCAACAGCAATGTGGAACCTACACAACACAATCAAATCACTCTGCCCCAACGAAGCAGTGAGGTTGTCAATCTCACCGGTTTTGCTAAACACAAAGAAGTTAAACATATGGTGTGGAAAACAGTAGGAAACAGTATGAAAGCAGTAGCAGCAGTATGAAAGCATTAGGTTTTTTATCAGTATGAGGAAAAAGGACCGGGGTCCACAGTTCACTAGTGGTGTCTCTCCGTGAAAGATAAATAACATGTGTGGTGAACACATTACAGCTGGGCAATTGACAGAAATGAAGACTGCACCGTAGTGCATATGCAAGACATAAAGATTACTATGTGATTCATGCGGGCATTACAACAAAATACATAGACCGTCATCCAACTACATCTATGTCTAATAATCCACCCTCCGAATATCATCCGAACAAACGTTGGTTATTAAGTTGCTAGCAACAGATTATCGCCGTAAGAAAAGTGTGTAATATAAACAATGTAAACTAGGTAACCACCGTTGTTTTCTCCCTAATGGAAACAACACATCCTCCATCCGTCACGTTTCTGTCACTCGAGCACAGATGCAAAGGAGGCATGAACCCACTACCGAGCATAAATACTCCCTCTTGGATTTACTAGCATCTACTTGGTCAGAACATCTACTAGTAATGGAGATCATGCAAGATCATAAATAACATATGCATGAGGATAACATGATAAATTGATAATCAGAAGACATAACATCCAACATTCATCAGATCCCAACAAACACAACATGTAGCATTACATAAAGATGATCTCGATCATGTGAGGCAGCTCACGAGATCAAAACATGAGGTACAAAGTGGAGAGAACAACCATCTAGCTACTGCAATGGACCCATAGTCCAGGGATGAACTACTCACGCATCACTTCGGAGGAGGGCATGGTGGTGTAGACCCCTCCGGTGATGAATTCCTCCGGGTCTCTTCGGGACTCCGTGGAACCTTCGGGAATTCTAGGACCTCCGGACTTCGAATTTTCCAATTCTGAGAATATTTCCATAACAACTTTTCTGAAACAAAAAACAGCAGAAAACAGGGAACTGGCTCTGTGACATCTTGTCAATATGTTAGTCCGGAAAATCGATAAAAATGACATAAAGGGTATAGCAAACATGTGGGAAACAACATGGAACATCAGAAATTAAGGATACGTTTATGACGTATCAACATCCCCAAGCTTAGTTCCTACTCGTCCTCGAGTAGGTAAACGATAAAAACACATAATTTCTGAGGTGACATGCTACCAACATAAACTTGATCATCAATAATGTAAAAGCATAAGTAAGATGAGATCATAGAACTTAAACACAAGCATGATAAATAGAATTTTAATAATAAAGCATATCAATCACCTTGCATCATGAGAACTAACACAAATAAAAGATCATCAATAACAATGCAACGAAAGATATACGCTTGTTTCAAGTATAGAGAAAACATGTCAAAGTGATATTTCGCTAGTCCTTAAGAGTGGGGCAAAACATGAATGCCAGGACACCTTCAAAGTTCATGAGGAAGACTAGAACAAATAATTAGAGAACAAGCAATAACACATCATGAATCAATTAATAATGTTTCTAGGACAAATGCACATAAAACTCAGAATGGCAACTATGCTCTCTCAATGTGCATAAAGTTAGAAGATGGAGACTCAACATAAAAGTAAAAGAAAGGCCCTTCACAGAGGGAAGCATGGATCACTCATGTGCCAGAGCTTTTATTTCATTAAACAGAGGTATAAAAAGCTTGAGACTCCTCCCAACCATGTTACACAAAACATGGCTAACCGAATCCTCGGGTGCCTGCCAACAATCACATAACATGGAGGAGTATCTATATTTTTAAGAGAGGTGTATGCTTATGTCAACGAATGATAAACAGAAAATACAGTACGTCACAAGCCAACTATACATCACTAGAGCGGCTCCCATAGAAGGACGCAGCTGGGTAGAAGGTCATCCCTCTTTCTCTTTTGTTTACACAATTATGCTTTGACTAATAAATAGGGGGCAACAATAGTCAAGAGAATTTGTTTTATTAATTTGGGGCTGGGCACCCCGCTGCCAACTCTTCTATCATTGGATAAGCAGACCGCTAGTCCAGGGTGTGAAAGTCCAATCAACAAGTGAGATAAAGATTCTCTATTTACGTCCTCACGAGCTAAAACACGAGCACAAAACAGGAGTAATTTTGAAAGTTTTAAAGGTAACACATGAGCAATTTACTTTGGAGTGGCTGTTAAATACCACATGTAGGTAGGTATGATGGACACATTTGGAATACTTTTGTTTTTTGGAGTTGGATGCACAAGTAGAGCTCATACTCCGTACAGGTGGAGGCTAGCAAAAGACTGGGAGCGACAAATCAAGAGAGCATAAGAGCCATAATCATGCATAGCGACATAAACATCATTAATCAAAGCATAAGTGGTACCACAAGTTCAAAAACTAAATGATCATGGAGTCTATAAGTTACTAGTTCATAGTCATAAACATGGTGTGAGCATGCACCAAGTCAACCAAATAAAACATTCAAAGGAGAACACCACAAATTTATGCTTCAATATGACAAGAACACCTCATGATTCTTTCAATGGGACATTAACCACTCTCAGATATTTGAGGATAGTCATGCTACTAAATAACCACAAGGCTTTAGAATTAAAATAACATCTAGCATGATATGAAAAATTCTATCCACGGTCTATACAAGCTTCTACTTGCACCGTTATAAATTCTACCTTAAGCAACAATTTATTTTCCCAACAAGCACCATACAAAACATGCTTTAACAAAAACTCTCTAAATGCTAAAGCAAGAAAACATGATATTACTCACATAATACTACTAAAACTAACAGATCTGAACAAGAGATGCAATAAAAACAAGAGGTAAACATGAAATTTTGCAGCAGCTACAAGAAAAACTAAGAATACGAGCATAACGAGTATTCAAACGAAAAAGTGGAGCGTGTCTCTCTCCCAAACAAGGAATGCTAGGGTCCAACTATATTATTTCAGCAAGGAAAACAAAGGAAAACAAAAGAAAACAAAACAAAAACAAACATACTCTCCAAGTAAACTTTAGATGGTGTGATCGAATAAAAATATAGTTTCACTAGAAGTGACATGATAGATTGTTGATGAAGAAGGGGATGCCTTGGGCATCCCCAAGATTAGATGCTTGAGTCTTCTTAAAATATGCTTGGATGGACCACGGGGGCATCCCCAAGCTTTTACCTTGCGCTCTTCTTGATCACATATATCACCCTCTTCTCTTGACCCTTGAAAACTTCCTTCACAGCACACTCAAAGAGTAATTCGCATTAGAGGGTTAGTGCAAAAATAAAAAATACATTGGTACTTTAAGGGAAAAAGTGCTATTGATACTTTTAAACATTAGCTATAGCAACTGATGTTTCGTGAAGCAAAGAAATCCACTTGACATCGCAAAAGAGCAAATGCAAGAAAAATGGCAGAATTTGTCAAAACCAGAACAGTCTATAAATACGAATTTTTTTGAGGCACTTACGTTGCTCAGATCGAAAAAAATAAAGAACAAAAAAGTTGCGGAATTAGCCGAGAAATAAGCACAAGAAATTTCAGGTCATTTTGTTTTTCTATGATTTATACGATTTTTTACGGTGGACAACAGAAATCTGTTTCCTGCGCAGAAATCTGAAAACCAACTCCAACTCTCGTCAGAAACTTTACTTGGCACTACTAAAACATGAAAACAAAGATACAAAGGAGTTTCTACAGAAGTATGCAACCCCTTGACTCAAAGAAAACAGTGAAAAACAAAGCAAAAATAAAACCATGGGTTATCTCCTAAGAAGTGCTTTTCTTTAATGCCTTTTAGCTAGGCCCAGAAAAGTGGAATCAAGTGTTTTCAAGTGAAGAAGCATCCAAATTGTAACTCATTCGAATAATAGAATAAAAAGGAAACTTCATTATCTTTCTAGGAAAGTGTTCCATACCTTCCTTGAGTGGGAACTGAAATTTAATATCCCCCTCTTTCATATCAATAACAACACCAACAGTTCTAAGAAAAGGTCTTCCCAAAACAGTTGGACAAGAAGCATTGCATTCAATATTCAAGACAAAAAATAAATGGGGAAAAGATTATTATTAACCATGACAATAACATCATCAACTCTCCCCAAACGTTTCTTTCTAACATTATCAATAATACAAATATCCAAATAACAAGGTTCTAATGGTGGTAAATCAAGAATATCATAGAGTTTCTTGGGCATAACAGAGATACTAGCACCAAGATCACATAGAGCATTGCAATCAAAATCATTCACTTTCATTTTAATAATAGGTTCCCAACCATCATCTAGCTTCCTAGGGATATAGGCTTCACATCTTAATTCATCCTCTCTAATTTGCATGAGAGCATTTGTAATATGTTTTGTGAAAGCCACATTCATAGCACTAGCATTAGAAAAACTAGAAAGATTTTGTAAGAACTTAATCACTTCAGTTATGTTACAATCATCAAAATAAAGATCATTTTTAACAAATATAGTGGGGCCATTGTCTCCCATATTTCTAAAAATTTCAGCACTTTTATCAGGAACATCTTTAGTAGTTTCAGGCAGTTTTGCATTTTTAATAGCAGAAGCGGGAGTGTTTCCAACACCAATTACTTTACCATTGATAGTAGAAGGTTTTCTAGCATGCGAAGCTTCAGTTTTACTAGTGGTGGTAAAGGTGCAAACATTAGCTATATTATTCTTTCTAGCTATTTCATCTTCTCTTTCCCATCTAGCATGCAATTCGGCTAACATCCTAACATTATCATCAATTCGAATTTGGATAGCATTAAAAGTTTTACTTTCTTTAACATCATGAGGCATAAACTTTAGTTTCAGAAAATCAACATCAAGAGCAAGGCTATCAAGTTTAGAAGCAAGAACATCAATTTTCCCAAATGTTTCCTCAACAGATTTATTAAAAGCAATTTGTGTACTAATAAAATTCTTAAGCATGTTTTCAAGATCAGAGGGTACACTTTTATTGTTGTTGTAGAAATTACCATAAGCATTAATATTATTGGGAGGATATGGCCTATAATTGATGCTACCGAAATTATTTCTATAAGCATTGGTGTTGAAATTATTATTTTTAATGAAGTTCACATCAACATGCTATTCTTGAGCAACAAAAAAGGCTAAAGGAAAATTATTTGGATCAATAGGAGCATGACCATTCACAATCATAGACATAATAGCATCAAGTCTATCATTCAAAGAGGAGGTTTCTTCAACAGCATTTACCTTCTTACCAGTTGTAGCTCTCTCGGTGTGCCACTCAGAATAATTTAACTGAAGGGAATATGCCCGAGAGGCAATAATAAAGTGTTTATTATGTTATTCCTTGTTTGTGATAGATGTTTATTTCTCATGCTAGAATTGTATTAACCGGAAACGTTGATACATGTGTGATTAATAAACAAACCAACGTTCCTAGTGAAGCCTCTCTTTTAACTAGCCCGTTGATTAAACAGATGATCAAGGTTTCCTGATCATGAACATTGGATGTTGTTGATAACGGGGTCATGTCATTAGGAGAATGACATGATGAACTTAAACCCTAAACTAAGTATAACAATACGATCAAGTCATTTAGTTTTGTTGTTATGTCTTACATTCGGAGTAACATTATTCCTTAGACCATGAGATCATGTTAATCACTAATACCGAAAGAATACTTTGATGACATCAAACATCACACCGTAAAAGGGTGACTATAAAGGTGGCATTGGATATTCGGAAAGTATTGGTTGAAGCTCATGGATCGAGAATGGGATTTTTCCATCCAATATGACGGATAGATATACTCAGGGCCCTCTCGGTGATATCACATCAACACCGCTTGCAAGCAAGTGATTTGATCACTAGGATGTTATATCACGGGAACGAGAAAAGAGTACTTGTCGGATAACGAGATCGAACAAAGTATAGTGGATACCGATGATCGGATCTCGGACAAGTAATATATCGCGAGACAAAGGGAAATCGTTACAACGTTGAAAGGTTCACACGATCACGAGAGTCATCGTTGAATATATAGGAGTCATCACGGTTTTCCAGACCCCGCTGTTGATTATTGATCGGAGAGGAGTCTCGATCATGTCTATAATATTCACGAACCGTAGGGAGACACACTTAAGGTTCGATGAAGCGTTTAGAGAAGATACGGAATACCGAAGAATATTTTGGGCAGCTCCGGAATAGTTTCGGGGAAAATTGAAATAGTTCAAGGGGTTTTTCATCGAACGGTTGTTAATAGAATTAACAAATGGTTCGAGGTGCTGCATGCAAATGTTTGTTAATGGAATTAACAAATATAAATAAAGAAATAAAAATGTTTTATTTATTTATTAAAGAAAAACCTTTGGATTTTCCAAGTGGGAAATTAAGGGAAATTTGAGTGGGTTTGAGTGGAGCTTCCACTCACATGAAGAGAGGAAGGGGTGGGGGCACCCATGGCTGGCCGCACCCCCCCCCCCTTGGGCTGCCTCCCCCTCCCCTATAAAAGGAGGGTGAGGGCTCTCTCTTCCACACACACTTGCTCACACATTTTCCCTTCTATCCGCTGCTCCATTCCATGGTCTCCGGCTTGGCGAAGCCCTGACCGTGGGATTCTTCACCACCACCACGCCGTCGTGCTGCTGGAATTCCGGAGGGATCTTCCACTTCCGCAACCCGCTGGAACGAGGGAACGGAAGTCTTCATCGAGCTGAACGTGTGACCGATTACGGAGGTGCCGCCGGATTGCGGTGCTCTTCTTCTCGCTCGGGATCGGCGTGAGAACGACTACGCCAACCACGAGATCTTTTCTCGTACCACTTTGAGTCTTCGAGGGTATGTTATCTCAAGACTCTCTTTCTCCCCGTTGCCTTTCATCTCATAGATTAGATCTTGGCCATTTGGGTTTATCGCGTGTAGGAAATTTTTTGTTTTCTATGCTACGTTCCCCTTCAGTGGTATCAGAGCCGGATCTATGCGTAGATGAATTGTACGGGTAGAACACATAGGAGTATGTGGGCGTTGATGATCATGTTTTTGTCTCTTTGAGTATTTTATGATCTTAGTGGCATAGTAGGATGAAGCGGCCCGGACTAACTTTACATGTCCACGTACATGAGACTTGTTCCACAACTGACATGCAACTTGAATTGCATAAGTGGCTTGCGGGTGTCGGTTTCTCCTACTATAGTTAAGATCTAATCTACAAAGGGTTGTTCAAAAATATATTTTATCAACGTTGTGGTTTTTTGTACGTAGATATGAACGGTTCTATCCTCGTAAGCCCAAAGCCACGTAAAATATGCAAAAATAAATTAGAGGCGTCTAACTTGTTTTTGCAGGGCATGTGATGTGATATGGTCAATGTTACAAACGTTATGTATGAGATGATATCTTTTGTAAATTATTGACATACCGGCTGGAGCCATATGGTTGTCTTATTTTATGGCCTGCGTGCTGTATGTCATATCCATGTGATATGTTGTAATGGACAATCAAGATGGAGGTGCCACGGACCTTGGTGCCACGCCGGTAGAATGATGGAGATCATACCATGATGCACAAGATGGAGATCAAGTGCAAGAAGGACCATATCATATCACATTATCCATGCATGTGATGTTTATCCTTTTATGCATCTTATTTTGCTTAGATCGCGACGGTAGCATTATAAGATGATCCCTCTCACTTAATATCAAGATAATAATGTGTTCTTCCTTAAGTATGCACCGTTAAGAAAGTTCGTCGTTTCGAGACACCACGTGATGATCGGGTGTGATAGACTCAACGTTCGCATACAACGGGTGTCTTCAAGCCTAGCATGTACAGACATGGCCTTGAAACACATGCAATACAATGGTTCTACTTGGCGAGCCTAGCATGTACAGACATGGCCTCGGAACACGTAACCGAAAGGTAAAGCATGAGTCATATGAATGATATGATGAACATGTTGATGTTCGCCTTTGCAACTACACCGTCTCACGTGATGATCGGTTTCGGTGTAGTGAATTTGGTTCGTGTAATCACTAAAGACAACTAAGAGGGATGTTGTTTTTGAGTGGGAGTTCATGGGATAATTTTAGAATTAACTTGAACTTAATTTATCATAAACATAGTCTAAATAGTCTTTGCAAATATGTTGTAGATCATGGCACCACCTACCTTCAATTTTAATATGTTCATGGAGAAAGAGAAATTAGCGAACAATGGTAGCAACTTTACCAACTGGGCACTTAACCTGAGGATTCTCCTCACCGCTTGCAAGAAGCTCTATGTGCTTGATGCACCTCTAGGTGACCAACCCGCTGATGATGCTTCTGATGAGGATAAAAATGTTTATCTGACTCAACAAGAAGACCACAGTATAGTTCACTGCGGCATCCTCTATGGATTAGAGCCAGAGCTGCGAAAACGTTTCGAGAACAGCACTGCTTATGCCACAATGGGAGAATTGAAAATGATTTTCGATACCCATGCCGCAGTTGAGAGTTATGACGCTTCAGAAAAGTTCTTTAGCTGCATGATGGAAGAGAACAGCTCCGTTAGTGAGCACGTACTCAAAATGTCTGCGTACGCTGATAAGCTCATAGCCTTGGGAATATCGATTCCCATTGAGCTAGGGATACATCGTGTTCTCCAATCTCTGCCACCTAGTTACAAGAACTTCGTGATGAACTATAATATGCAGAGCATGAAGAAGTCTCTTCCTGAGCTTCTCTCGATGCTTAAAACTGCTGAAGTGGAGATCAAGAAAGAACATCAAGTGTTGATGATCAATAAGACCACTAGTTTCAAGAAAGGCAAGAAAGGCAAGCCAAGGGTAAACTTCAAGAAGGGTGGCAAATCTGTTGCTACTGCTGAGAAGAGAAACAGGCATGGCCCTAAGTCTGAGACTGAGTGTTTCTATTGCAAGGGTACTGGCCACTGGAAGCGCAATTGCCCCAAGTATCTGGCAGATAAGAAGGCCGGCAAAGTGAACAAAGGTATATATGATATACTTGTTATTGATGTGTACCTTACTAGTACTCGCAGTAGCACCTGGGTATTTGATACTGGTTCGGTTACTCACATATGTAACTCGAAACAGGAGCTGCAGAACAAGCGACCACTAGCAAAGGATGAGGTGACGATGCGCGTCGGCAATGGATCAAGAGTTGATGTGATCGCCGTCGGGACGCTACCTCTACGTCTACCATCGGGATTAGTTATAAACCTCAATAAATGTTATTTGGTGCCCGCATTAAGCATGAATATCGTTTCTGGATCTTGCTTAATGCGGGACGGTTATTCCTTTAAGTCCGAGAACAATGGTTGTTCGATTTATATGAATAATATCTTTTATGGTCATGCACCTGAGAAGAATGGTTTATTTCTTTTGAATCTTGATAATGTTGATACACATATTCATAATGTGAATGCCAAAAGAATTAAGTTAAATGATGATATTGCTACTTATTTGTGGCATTGCCGCTTAGGTCATATTGGTGTTAAACGCATGAAGAAGCTCCATTCTGATGGACTCTTAGAATCACTTGATTATGAATCATTTGAAACATGTGAACCATGCCTTATGGGCAAGATGACTAGAACCCCGTTTTCTGGATCTATGGAACGGGCGACAGACTTACTGGAAATCATACATACTGATGTATGTGGACCAATGAGTGTATCGGCGTGCGGTGGATATCGTTATTTTGTCACTTTCACAGATGATTTGAGTAGATATGGGTATATTTACTTAATGAAACACAAATCTGAAACGTTTGAAAAGTTCAAAGAATTTCAGTGTGAAGTTGAAAATCATCGTAACAGAAAGATTAAATTTCTACGATCTGATCGTGGAGGTGAATATCTAAGTTACGAGTTTGGCATGCATATGAAACAATGTGGAATAGTTTCACAACTCACACCTGCCGGAACACCACAGCGAAATGGTGTTTCCGAACGTCGTAATCGTACTTTATTAGATATGGTTCGGTCTATGATGTCTCTTACAGATTTGCCACTATCGTTTTGGGGTTATGCACTAGAGACCGCTGCATTCACTTTAAATAGGGCACCATCTAAATCCGTTGAAACGACACCGTATGAATTATGGTTTGGAAACAAACCTAAGCTGTCATTTCTAAAAGTTTGGGGATGCGATGTTTATGTGAAGAAGCTTCAACCTGATAAACTCGAACCCAAAGCGGAAAAATGCGTCTTCATAGGATACCCTAAAGAAACAATAGGGTACACCTTCTATCACAGATCTGAAGGCAAGATTTTTGTTGCCAAGAATGGATACTTTTTGGAGAAGGAGTTTCTCTCGAAAGGTGTGAATAGTAGGAAGGTAGAACTCGACGAGGTTATTGAACCTTCTCTTCTTGGAATGGCGAGTAGCGCAGCACCGGAAGTTGTTCCGGGGCCGACCCCGTCAGATGAAGAGAGAGTTAATGATCAAGATCATGAAACTCCAATAGAGGAAACTACCGCACCTCGCAGGTCAACTAGGGAGCGTGCAGCTCCTGAACTATACGGAGATCCCGTATTAAACTTCATGGTAGATGGAGGTGATGACCCTGTGACATATGAGGAAGCGATGATGAGCCCAGATTCCAACAAATGGCTTGAAGCCATGAAATCCGAAATAGGATCCATGTACGAAAACCAAGTTTGGACTTTGGTGGATTTACCCAATGACCGCAAGGCCGTTGAGAACAAATGGATCTTTAAAAAGAAAACTGATGCTGATGGTAATGTGACCGTCTATAAAGCTCGACTTGTCGCAAAAGGTTTCCGACAAATTCAAGGAGTTGACTATGATGAGACTTTCTCACCAGTAGCGATGCTTAAGTCAGTTAGGATTATGTTAGCAGTTGCTGCATTTTTCGATTATGAAATATGGCAGATGGATGTCAAAACGGCGTTCCTTAATGGTGACATTGAGGAAGAGTTGTATATGATGTAACCCAAAGGTTTTGTTGATCCTAAGGATGCTGACAAGGTGTGTAAGCTTCAACGTTCCATTTATGGACTGAAGCAAGCATCCCGAAGTTGGAACCTCCGTTTTGATAAGGTGATCAAAGGTTTTGGATTTGTCCAAACATACGGAGAAGCTTGTATTTACAAGAAAGTGAGTGGGAGCTCTGTAGCATTTCTGGTACTATATGTGGATGACATATTGTTGATTGGAAATGATATAGAACTTTTAGAAAGCGTAAAAGGTTATTTGAACAAGAGTTTTTCGATGAAAGACCTCGGTGAAGCAGCTTATATATTGGGCATCAAAATCTACAGGGATAGATCAAGACGCTTAATTGGACTTTCGCAAAGTACATACCTTGACAAGATTTTGAAGAAGTTCAGAATGGAAGATAGTAGGAAAGGGTTCCTACCTATGTTGCAAGGCAAGACGTTGAGTAAGACTCAATGTCCAGCTACAGCAGAAGATAGAGAAAAGATGGATAAGACTCCCTATGCTTCAGCCATAGGTTCTATCATGTATGCTATGCTATGTACAAGACCGGATGTGGCACATGCTATTAGTTTGACTAGTAGGTACCAATCCAATCCAGGTTTGGAACACTGGACTGCGGTCAAGAATATCCTAAAGTACTTAAGAAGAACTAAGGACATGTTTCTCGTATATGGCGGTGAAGAAGAGCTCGTCGCAAGATGTTACGTCGATGCTAGCTTCGACACTGATCCGGATGACTCTAAGTCTCAGTCCGGGTACGTATTTATTATGAATGGAGGAGCTGTAAGCTGGAGGAGTTCCAAGCAATCCGTGGTGGCGGGATCATCAACAGAAGCGGAATATGTTGCTGCCTCGGAGGCAACACAGGAAGCAGTTTGGATGAAGGAGTTCATATCCGAACTAGGCGTGGTTCCAAGTGCGTTGGATCCAATGGTTGTCTATTGTGACAACAATGGTGCCATAGCCAATGCTAAGGAACCAAGGTCTCACAAGAATTCCAAGCATATCAAGCGTCGTTTTCACTCCATCCGTGAGCATGTCGCAGATGGTGATGTGAAGATTTGCAAAGTACATACGGATCTGAATGTGGCAGATCCGTTGACTAAAACTCTCTCAAGGACAAAACATGATCAACACCAGAACTCCATGGGTGTTAGATTCATCACTATGTAATATAGATTATTGCCCCTAGTGCAAGTGGGAGACTGAAGGGAATATGCCCGAGAGGCAATAATAAAGTGTTTATTATGTTATTCCTTGTTTGTGATAGATGTTTATTTCTCATGCTAGAATTGTATTAACCGGAAACGTTGATACATGTGTGATTAATAAACAAACCAACGTTCCTAGTGAAGCCTCTCTTTTAACTAGCCCGCTGATTAAACAGATGATCAAGGTTTCCTGATCATGAACATTGGATGTTGTTGATAACGGGGTCATGTCATTAGGAGAATGACATGATGAACTTAAACCCTAAACTAAGTATAACAATACGATCAAGTCATTTAGTTTTGTTGTTATGTCTTACATTCGGAGTAACATTATTCCTTAGACCATGAGATCATGTTAATCACTAATACCGAAAGAATACTTTGATGACATCAAACATCACACCGTAAAAGGGTGACTATAAAGGTGGCATTGGATATTCGGAAAGTATTGGTTGAAGCTCATGGATCGAGAATGGGATTTGTCCATCCAATATGACGGATAGATATACTCAGGGCCCTCTCGGTGATATCACATCAACACCGCTTGCAAGCAAGTGATTTGATCACTAGGATGTTATATCACGGGAACGAGAAAAGAGTACTTGTCGGATAACGAGATCGAACAAAGTATAGTGGATACCGATGATCGGATCTCGGACAAGTAATATATCGCGAGACAAAGGGAAATCGTTACAACGTTGAAAGGTTCACACGATCACGAGAGTCATCGTTGAATATATAGGAGTCATCACGGTTTTCCAGACCCCGCTGTTGATTATTGATCGGAGAGGAGTCTCGATCATGTCTATAATATTCACGAACCGTAGGGAGACACACTTAAGGTTCGATGAAGCGTTTAGAGAAGATACGGAATACCGAAGAATATTTTGGGCAGCTCCGGAATAGTTTCGGGGAAAATTGAAATAGTTCAAGGGGTTTTTCATCGAACGGTTGTTAATAGAATTAACAAATGGTTCGAGGTGCTGCATGCAAATGTTTGTTAATGGAATTAACAAATATAAATAAAGAAATAAAAATGTTTTATTTATTTATTAAAGAAAAACCTTTGGATTTTCCAAGTGGGAAATTAAGGGAAATTTGAGTGGGTTTGAGTGGAGCTTCCACTCACATGAAGAGAGGAAGGGGTGGGGGCACCCATGGCTGTCCGCACCCCCCCCTTGGTCTGCCTCCCCCTCCCCTATAAAAGGAGGGTGAGGGCTCTCTCTTCCACACACACTTGCTCACACATTTTCCCTTCTATCCGCTGCTCCATTCCATGGTCTCCGGCTTGGCGAAGCCCTGACCGTGGGATTCTTCACCACCACCACGCCGTCGTGCTGCTGGAATTCCGGAGGGATCTTCCACTTCCGCAACCCGCTGGAACGAGGGAACGGAAGTCTTCATCGAGCTGAACGTGTGACCGATTACGGAGGTGCCGCCGGATTGCGGTGCTCTTCTTCTCGCTCGGGATCGGCGTGAGAACGACTACGCCAACCACGAGATCTTTTCTCGTACCACTTTGAGTCTTCGAGGGTATGTTATCTCAAGACTCTCTTTCTCCCCGTTGCCTTTCATCTCATAGATTAGATCTTGGCCATTTGGGTTTATCGCGTGTAGGAAAATTTTTGTTTTCTATGCTACGTTCCCCTTCATTAACATCATATCATCAAGAAGCATTGTTGCTGACCCCAAGGTAATGGACATAAAGGTTCCTCCAGCAGCTGAATCCAGAAGGTTTCTTGAAGAAAATTCAAACCTGCATAAAAGGTTTGGATGATCATCCAAGTAGTCAGTCCATGAGTGGGACAATTCTTTACTAAAGATTTCATTCTTTCCCAAGCTTTAGCAACATGCTCATTATCAAGTTGCTTAAAATTCATAATGCTACTTCTTAAAGATATAATCTTAGCAGGAGGATAATATTTTCCAATGAAAGAATCTTTACACTTAGTCCAAGAATCGATACTATTTCTAGTCAAAGATAGCAACCATTCTTTAGCTCTTCCTCTTAAAGAGAAAGGAAACAATTTCAGTTTAATAATATCTCCATATACATCTTTATATTTTTGTATCTCACATAGTTCAACAAAATTATTAAGATGGGCAACAGCATCACCAGTACTAACACCAGAAAATTGCTCTCTCAAATCAAGGTTTAACAGGGCAGGCTTTTTCTCATAAAAATCAGCAGTAGGAGCAGGTGGAGCAATAGGTGTGCTAATGAAATCATTGTTGTTAGTGCTAGTAAAGTCACACAACTTAGTGTTCTTAGGAGTAGTCATTTTAACAAGACTAAAAACATGAATAAAACTACAGCTAGAATAAGAACTATTTTTTTGTGTTTTTGATAAAGATAAGCAAACAAGAAAAAATAAAATAAACTAAGAAAAACTAATACAAACTAAAGAGATTGGAAGTGAGAGACTCCCCTTGCACAAATTCTCTTCCTCTCCGGCAACGGCGCCAGAAATCTTGTTGATGGCTGAGTTGACGAGGGAGTGGTTGCTTCTTGATGATTTTGAAATCCCCCGCAACGGCGCCAGAAAGCTTGATGGGAGACTTCTTGCTCTCATTGGTAAACCCCAAGATAAAGGTTGTGAAGAGTGTAGTGTCAAGCTTTCCCTTAGAAAAGAAACCAAGGTTGAATCGACCAGTAGGAGGACAAGCAATCTCTGAAGGTTGATGCAGCTGAGGTGGCAGGGCGCACTACCGGTTTAGCGGCAACGTGGAACCTACACAACACAATCAAATCACTTTGCCCCAATGAAGCAGTGAGGTTGTCAATCTCACCGGTTTTACTGAACACAAAGAGGTTAAACATATGGTGTGGAAAACAGTAGGAAAACAGTATGAAAGCAGTAGGTGTTTTATTAGTATGAGGAAAAAGGACCGGGGTCCATGGTTCACTAGTGGTGTCTCTCCGTGAAAGATAAATAACATGTGTGGTGAACAAATTACAGCTGGGCAATTGACATAAATGAAGGTTGCATCGTAGTGCATATGCAAGACATAAAGAGTACTATGTGATTCATGCGGTCATTACAACAAAATACATAGACCGTCATCCAACTGCATCTATGTCTAATAATCCACCCTCCGAATATCATCCGAACAAACCTTGGGTATTAAGTTGCTAGCGACAGATTATCGCCGTAAGCAAAGTGAGTAATGTAAACAGTGTAAACTAGGTAAACACCGTTGTTTTCTCCCTAATGGCAACAACACATCCTCCATCCGTCACGTTTCTGTAACTCGAGCACTGATGGTGCAGATCTTGCACTCGTTGGGATAACCCAAGAGGAGGGTGTGATGAGCACATCGGTAGGAGTTTTCCCCTTAGTTAAGAACCAAGGTTATCAATCCAGTAGGAAAAGGATGACCTTCGGAAGGTTGATGCCACTGACGGTGGTGTTGGCGCTTCACCGGTGTCAGCAACAACGTGGAACCTACAAACAACACAACCAAAATACTTTTCCCCAATGGTACAGTGAGGTTGTCAATCTCACCGGTCTTGCTGAAAACAAAGATTAGACGTATAGTGTGGAAAAAATAGTGTATGCTTTCAGTAAGTAAAGAAAGAAGGAAATTGTTGTGGTTTGTTTAAAAGTGTGGAAAAATGGACCGGGGTTCATAGTTTCACTAGTGGTGTCTCTCCATAAAAGATAACATGCTGGGTGAACAAATTACGGTTGGGAAATTGACAAATAGAGGTTGCACCGTAGTGCACAATATGACATGAATATTACTATGATATTTAGTGCAGGCATTACAACAAGATACATATACCGACATCCATCTACATCTATGACTAATAATCCACCCTCAGTTTATCATCCGAACCCGCTTAGGTATTAAGTTGCAAGCAACATATAATTGCATTAAACAAAGTGTGTAATGTAAGGAATGATTATGCACGCGGGCACTCTCACCGCTGTTTTCTCCCTAATGGCAACAACACATCATCCCCCTTCACGTTTCTGTCACTCGAGCAAGGCAACAAGGAGGCATTAACCCACTATCGAGCATAAATACTCCCTCTTGGAGTTACTAGCAACTACTTGGCCAGAATAACCACTAGAAACGGAGAGCATGCAAGATCACAAATAACATATGCAAATAAATACTATAATCAACTTGGCATAAGGTCAATATTCATCGGATCCCAGCAAACACAACACAGAGAATTACATAAGATCAATCTCAATCATAATAGGCAGCTCAAGAGATCTAAACATGGATGCATATGAGGAGAAGACACCCATCTAGCTATACCTACGAACCCGTAGTCCAAGGATGAACTACAAACGCATCACTCCGGAGGTAGGCATGGTGATTTAGAAGCCTCCGGTGATGATCTCCTCTCCGGCAGGGTGCTGGAAACAGCTCCAGAACCCCCCTGATATGGGGTTGACAGCGACAACGGCTGCGGAACCTTTTCAGGGATTTTGATCAGGTGCCTAGGTTTTTCCATCCGGGGGGCTTAAATAGGCGAAAGGGCAAAGGCGGTGGAAGCCGGGGGGCCCCACACCCATAGCTGGCACGGCCAGGGGGCCGCGTTACCCTATAGTGTGGCCCCCTTGCTGCCCCTCTTCGGCTCATCTTCGGTCTTCTGGATGCTTCCGGGGAAAATAGGACTTCCGGGCTTCGAACTTTCCAATTCCGAGAATATTTCCAGAACAACTTTTCTGAAACTAAAAACAGCAGAAAACTGGGAACTGGCACTGTGGCATCTTGTTAATAGGTTAGGACGGAAAATCGATAAAAATGACATAAAGGAGAGAGAAAACATGTAGCAATTGGCATAATATGATCATGGAGCATCAGAAATTAGGGATACGTTTATGACGTATCAAGCACAGTTGCAAAAGAGGCATGAACCCACTATCGAGCATAAATACTCCCTCTTGGAGTTACTAGCATCTACTTAGCCAGAGCATCTACTAATAATGGAGAGCATGCAAGATCATAAATAACATATGCATGAATATAACATGATAGATTGATAATCAGAAGACATATCATTCAACATTCATCAGATCCCAGCAAACACAACATGTAGCATTACATAAAGATGATCTCGATCATGTGAGGCAGCTCACGAGATCTAAACATGAGGTACAAAGTGGAGAGAACAACCATCTAGATACTGCTATGGACCCGTAGTTCAGGGATGAACTACTCACGCATCACTTCGGAGGAGGGCATGGTGGTGTAGACCCCTCCGGTGATGAATTCCCCTCCCACCAGGGTGCCGGGGAGAGCTCCAGAACCCTCCCGATCTCGGGATGATGATGACGGCGGCCTCGGGTGTTTTTCGGGACAAAGTGGTATATCTTTAGGGCTTACGTCTCGGGGGGGTATAAATAGGCAAAAGGGCAAAGGCCGTCGAGGCCTGGGGGGCCACACCACCCCATGGCGCGGCCAGCGGGACGCCGCCTTATGGCGTGGGCCCCCTGTGGCCCTCCTCCGGGTCTCTTCGGGACTCCGTGGAACCTTCGGGAATTCTAGGACCTCCGGACTATGAATTTTCTAATTCCGAGAATATTTCGAGAACAACTTTTCTGAAACTAAAAACAACAGAAAACAGGGAACTGGCTCTGTGGCATCTTGTCAATAGGTTAGTCCGGATAATCAATAAAAATGACATAAAGTGTATAGCAAACATGTGGGAAACAACATGGAACATTGATCTCTTATAGAGTTGACTTTAAATCCCTAGCAAAGGTGCCAGAAATTCTTGCTACAGAAACTATGGTGCGTCGGGAACCCCAAGAGGAGGGTGTGATGAGTGCAGCGGTAAGAATTTCCCTCAGTTAAGAACCAAGGTTATCAATCCAGTAGGAGAAAGAGGATCTTCGGAAGGTTGATGCCACTGACGGTGGTGATGGCTCACCGGTGTGACCAACAACGCGGAACCTGCACACAACACAACCAAAATACTTTGTCCCAACGGTACAGTGAGGTTGTCAATCTCACCGGTCTTGCTGAAAACAAAGATTAGACGTATAGTGTGGAAAATAATGTATGCTTGCAGTAAGTAAAGAAAGCAGGAAATTTTAGTGGTTTGCTTAACAGTGTAGGAAAATGGACCGTGGTTCATAGGTTCACTAGTGTTGTCTCTCCATAAAAGATAGCATACTGGGTGAACAAATTATAGCTAGGCAATTGACAAATAAAGATTGCACCGTAGTGCACATTCATGACATGATGACTACTATGATATTTAGTGCGGGCATTCCAACAATATACATAGACCGTAATCCAACCGCATCTATGACTAATAATCCACCTCAAGTTATCATCCGAACCCCGTTAGGTATTAAGTTGCAAGCAACAGATAATCACATTAATCAATGTGTGTAATGTAAGCAATGATTGTACATGCGGGCACTCACACCGCTGTTTTCTCCCTAGTGGCAACAACACATCCTCCCCCGTCACATTTCTGTCACTCGAGCACAGGCAAAAAGGAGGCATGAACCCACTATCGAGCATAAATAATCCCTCTTAGAGTCACTAGAAACTACTTGGCCAGAGCAACCACTAGCAACGGAAAGCATGCAAGATCACAAATAACATATGCAATGAAGACTATAATCAACTTGGCATAAGTTCAATATTCATCGGATCCCAGCAAACACAGCACATAGAATTACATAAGAACAATCTCGATCATGTTAGGTAGCTCACGAGATCTAAACATTGAGGCATAGGAGGAGAAGCCAACCATCTAGCTACTGCTATGGACCCGTAGTCCAAGGATGAACTACTCACGCATCACTCCAGAGGCGGGCATGGTGATGAAGAGGCCTCCGGTGATGATCTCCTCTCCAACAGGGTGCCGGGAGATAGCTTCAGAACCCCCCTGATCTAGGGTTGACGACGACGGCGGCTGCGGAACTTTTCAGGGATTTTTGATTAGGTGTTTAGGGTTTTCCATCTGGGGGGAATAAATAGGCGAAAGGTCAAAGGCGGTGGAGCCCTGGGGGCCCCACACCACCCCCGGCGTGGCCAAGGGGGGGCGCGCCACCCTATGGTGTGGGCCCCCTGAGGCCCCCCTCCGGGTCTCTTTGGGACTCCGTGGAACCTTCGGGAATTCTAAGACTTCCGGGCTTCGAATTTTCCAGTTCCGAGAATATTTCCAGAACAACTTTTCTGAAACTAAAAATAGCAGAAAACAGGGAACTGGCTCTGTGGCATCTTGTCAATAGGTTAGTCCGGAAAATCGATAAAAATGACATAAAGAAGGGAGAAAACATGTAGCAATTGGCATAATATCATCATGGAACATCAGAAATTATAGATACGTTGCAGACGTATCAAGCATCACCAAGCTTAGTTCCTACTCGTCCTCGAGTAGGTAAACGATAAACAAATAATTTATGGGGTGACATGCTACCACACAATCTTGATCATAAAAATGTAAAAGCATATGTAAGCTGAGATCATAGAACTTTAACACAAACATGATAAATAGAACTTTAATAATAAAGCACAACATTCACTTTGCGTCACGAGAAGTAACTCAAATAAAAGATCATGAATAACAATGCAAACAAAGATATACGTTTGTTTCAAGTATAGAGAAAGCATGGCAAAGTGGTATTTCGCTATTCCTTAAGAGTGGGGCAAAACATAAATGCCAGGACACCTTCAAAGTTCATGAGGAAGACTAGAGAAAATAATTTGAGAACAAACAATAAGACATCATGAATCAATTAATAATGTTTCTGGGGAAAATGCACATAAAACTCAGAATGGCAAAAATGCTCTCTCAACTGTGCATAAAGTTAGAAGATGGAGACTCAACATAAAAGTAAAAGAAAGGCCCTTCGCAGAGGGAAGCAGGGATCACATATGTGCTAGAGATTTTTATTTTAATAAACAGAGGTATTAAAAGTTTGACACTTCCCCCATCCATCTTTCAAAACTATGGCTAACTGAATCCTCGGGTGCCTGCCAACAATCACATACCATGGAGGAGTGTCTATATTTTGGGAGATGTATGCTAATGTCAACGAATGGTAAACAGAAAATACAGTACGTCACAAGCCAACTAGATTCCACAAGAGCGGCTCCCATATGAAGGACGCAACTGGTATAGAAGTTCATCCCTCTTTCTCTTTTGTTTACACAATTATGCTTTGACTGATAAATCAGGGGCAAAAATAGTGAAGAGATTTTGTGTGTATTAATTTGGGGCTGGGCACCCCGCTGCCAGCTCTTCTATCATTTGGATAAGCGGATGAAGCCACTAGTCCAGGGTATGAAATCCAATCAACAAGTGAGATAAAGATTCTCTATTTACGTCCTCATGAGCAAAAACAGGAACATAAAGCAGGAGTAATTTTGAAGGTTTTAAAGGTAACACATGAGCAGTTTACTTGGAGTGGCAGTTAAATACCACATGTAGGTAGGTATGCTGGACACAATGGGAAAACTTTGATTTTAGGGAGTTGGATGCACGAGTAGAGCTCATACTCAGTACAGGTGGAGGCTAGCAAAAGACTGGGAGCGACAAATCAAGAGAGCATAAGAGCCATAATCATGCATAGCGACATAAACATCATTAATTAAAGCATAAGCGGTATCAAAAGTTCAAAAACAAAATGATCATAGAGGCTATTAGTAACTGGTTCATAGTCATAAACATGGTGTGAGCATGCGCCAAGTCAACCAAATAAAACATTCAAAAGAGAATACCATAAATTTATGCTTTAATATGACAAGAACAACTCATGAATCTTTCGATGGCACATTAAACACTCTCAGATATTTGAGGCTAATCATGATACTCAATAACCACAAGGCTTTAAAACTAAAATAACATCTACCATGGTATGAAAAAGTTCTAGCCACAGTCTATACAAGCTTGTACTTGCTCCATTAAAAATTCTACTTCAAGCAACAGTTTCTTCTCCCAACAAGCACCATACAAGAATATGTTTTAACAAAAACTCTACAAATGCTACATCAAGCAAACATGAGAGTACTCACATAACACTACTAAAACTAACAACTCTGATAAGAGATGCATGCAAAATAGGAGGTAAATAAATGCAGCAGCCAGACAAAGATTAAGAATACAAAGTATTCCCATGAAAAAGCGGAGCGTGTCACTCTCCAATAAAATAATGCTGGGAACCAACCAAGATTATTGCAAAAATAAAAACAAACTGAAAGCAAAAATAAAAGACGCTCCAAGTAAAGCACATAAGATGTGACCGAATAAAAATATAGTTTCACTAGAAGTGACCTGATAATTTGTCAATGAAGAAGGGGATGCCAAGCTTAGACGCTTGAGTCTTCTTGGAATTTGCTGGGATGTACTACCGGGGCATCCCCAAGCTTAGGCTTTTCACTCTTCTTGATCACGTCATATCATCCTTTTCTCTTGACCCTTGAAAACTTCCTTCACACCAAACTTCTCACAATCTTCATTAGCAACGTTAGTGCAATCGAAATAATAAATTCACATGGTTCACTTTCAACACATGTCTAACACTCAAAAACATATTAGCTACTGTCAGAACTTTTTTTTAAACTCTTATCAAAAGAACACCAAAAGAAAGTGATTAAGATGCAAATGCAATTATTGGCAGAAATCTGTCAAAATAGGACAACAGGTAAAGATAATTTTTCCGAAAATCTTGTGTTGCTCAAATAAAAAAGTGGTAAACTAAGAAAAGTTGTGTATATAGCCCAGGATGACGCACAAAAAAACTCAGGTCATTTTGGATTTTCTGTGATTTTATATGAATTAAACAGTGGACAACAGAAATCTGTTTCCTGCACATAAATCCGAAATATAGTCTCAACTTTCCACTAGAGGCTTTACTTGGCTCAACAAAGACACAAAATAAAAGATACAGCGGGGTTGCTAAGGAAATATACAATACCCAGGTGCAAAGAAAACAAAAGAAAACGGGTTGAAAACGAAGAAATAAAACGGGTTGTCTCCCGGTAGCGCTTTTCTTTAACGCCTTTCAGCTAGGCATAGAAAGCAACTCAAGTATTTTCAAGTGAAGACGCATCAACATCATGAACTTGCTCTAAATCATTATTTTCAGCAATAGGCACTCTAGGTGTTTCTGAAGATTCAACATGAAGGTCACTCTTAGTTTCATTAATCGTTTTAGCAATTTTCAGCACATATTGAGATTTGGGTTTAGTTATCTTGGGAACATACATGAATCTTTGCTCTTTTCCCACAAAGGCTTTCTCCTTTTTGAATTTAAGAGATGAAAAAGTTGAGCTTAAAGTTCCCATAGCCTCCTCTAGTTTACCAATCCTAGAATTTAGATCATCATGAGTGTTGCCAGCTTCTAGAGCAGTGATTCTTTTATCAATAGTTATTATTGATTCATTAACTTTGCTAGCATTATCAAGGAAAATTGGTCAGTTCATTTCCAAAGAGGTTAGTTTATTAATAACATCCTCAAAAGTGGTCTCGGTTTTAACAGTTATAGCGGGGGCGTTCCTACCAAACTTTCAATCAAATTGCAGGCTTCCATGGCAGGAGTTCCTAGAAAATTTCCCCCGTAATAGTATCTAACACATACCTATACCATCCAGTAGTACCAACATAAAAATTCCTCAGCAGTATCAAGGTAGAATATTTTTTTGTACACCTATTATGAGCATTGTTTATTCTATACCAGCATCTTTTAAACTCTCTCCCCCTTGTTGCCTAAAAGAACGAACCTCAACTTCAGGAATACTCATTCTAGTAAAATAAAAACCAGTAAATAAATAACAGCTATAAAGTAAACTAATTTTTTGTGTGTGTTTTTATATAAATAAGAAAAACAAGACAAAAAATAAAAACAAGACAATAAACAAAATAAAGAGGTTGAGAGTGAGAGCTCCCCTTGCCACAAGACTTCTTTTTCCCCACCAACAGCGCCAGAAATTCTTGATCGCTTGCAGAGTTGACTTTAAATCCCTAGAAATGGTGCCAGAAATTCTTGCTACAGAAACTATGGATGGTGCGTTGGGAATCCCAAGAGGAGGGTGTGATGAGTGCAGCGGTAAGAATTTCCCTCAGTTAAGAACCAAGGTTATCAATCCAGTAGGAGAAAGAGGATCTTCAGAAGGTTGATGCCACTGACGGTGGTGATGGCTCACCGGTGTCACCAACAACGCGGAACCTGCACACAACACAACCAAAATAATTCGTCCCAACGGTACAGTGAGGTTGTCAATCTCACCGATCTTGCTGACAACAAAGATTAGACGTATAGTGTGGAAAATAATGTATGCTTGCAGTAAGTAAAGAAAGCAGGAAATTGTAGTGGTTTGTTTAACAGTGTAGGAAAATGGACTGGGGTTCATAGGTTCACTAGTGGTGTCTCTCCATAAAATATAACATGTTGAGTGAACAAACTACAGCTAGGCAATTGACAAATAAAGATTGCACGTAGTGCACATTCATGACATGATGACTACTATGATATTTAGTGCGGGCGCTACAAGATTATACATAGACCGTAATCCAACCGCATCTTTGACTAATAATACACCCTCAGGTTATCATCCGAACCCCCTTAGGTATTAAGTTGCAAGCAAAAGATAATCGCATTAAGCAATGTGTGTAATATAAGCAATGATTGTACACACGGGCATTCACACCGCTGTTTTCTCCCTAGTGGAAACAACACATCCTCCCCTGTCAGGTTTCTGTCACTCGAGCACAGGCGAAAAGGAGGCATGAACCCACTATCGAGCATAAATACTCCCTCTTGGAGTCACTAACAACTACTTGGCCAGAGAGACCACTAGCAACGGAAAACATGCAAGATCACAAATAACATATGCAATAAAGACTATAATCAACTTGGCATAAGTTAAATATTCATCGGATCCCAGCAAACACAACACATAGAATTACATAAGAACAATCTCGATCATGTTAGGTAGCTCACGAGATCTAAACATTGAGGCATAGGAGGAGAAGACAACCATCTAGCTACTTCTATGGACCCGTAGTCCAATGATGAACTACTCACGCATCACTCCGGAGGCGGGCATGGTGATGAAGAGGCCTCCGGTGATGATCTCCTCTCCGGCAGGGTGCCGGGAGACAGCTTCAGAACCCCCCTTATCTAGGGTTGACGACGACGGCGGCTGCAGAACTTTTCGGGGATTTTTTATCAGGTGTTTAGGGTTTTCCATCCGGGGGGAATAAATAAGCGAAAGGGTAAAGGCGGTGGAGCCCTTGGGGCCCCACACCACCCCCCGGTGCGGCCAAGGGGGGCGCCACCCTATGGCGTGGGCCCCCTGAGGCCCCCCTCCGGGTCTCTTCGGGACTCCGTGGAACCTTCGGGAATTCTAAGACTTCTGGGCTTCAAATTTTCCAATTCCGGGAATATTTCCAGAACAACTTTTCTGAAACTAAAAACAGCAGAAAACAGGGAACTGGCTCTATGGCATCTTGTCAATAGGTTGGTCCGGAAAATCGATAAAAATGACATAAAGAAGGAAGAAAACATGTAGCAATTGGCATAATATCATCATGGAACATCAGAAATTATAGATACGTTGGAGACATATCAAACATCAGAAATTAAGGATACGTTTATGACGTATCAGTGGTCAAGTAGAACTATCAAATAGGGAGATCGAATTAGTTTTGCAAAAGACTGTTAACAAATCTAGAAATAATTGGTCTAAAAAACTTAGTGATGCTTTGTGGGCTTATAGAATTGGTTATGAAAACCCCATGGGCATGTCTCCTTATAAAACTGTTTATGGACATGTTTTTCATTTACCCCTGCTAGAACACAAAGCTTATTGGGTTCTTAGAGAACTTAATTGTGATTTCAAATTAGCTTGTGAGTAAAGATTGTTAGATATGAGTTCTTTAGATGAATGGAGAAATGAAGCCTATGAAAATGCCAAGTTGTTTAAAGAGAAAGTTAAAAGATGGCATGCTAAAAGGATTCTCAAAAGAGAATTTAACATAGGTGATAAATTATTATTGTATAGGTCTCGTCTCAGATTTTTTGCAGAAAAATTACTCTCTAAATGGGAGGGACCTTTTGTTGTGGAAAAAGTTTATCGATCTGGTGCTATCAAGATTAATAATTTCCAAGGCACCAATCCACAAGTTGTCAATGGCCAAAGACTCAAGCATTATTTATCCGGTGATCCATACAACATGGAAGTTAATATTGTTCGGGTACTCACTCCCGAAGATCATATTAGATCCCAACATCAGAGAAGACCAGAGTCAGAACTGGAGTAGGTATCAGTTTTGGTAAGAGAACGTTCACGAAACACTGTAAAAATTTATATTCTTTATTTTTGGAAAATATGAAAATTTTGGGCACGGAAATGAGTCGGAACCGGGGCCGGAGGCCACCAGGTGGGCCCCAGGTGCGGTCTCCTTTTTGGCCACGCCTGGTGGGCCCCTAGAGGCCCCATATATCGAATCTGACTCTGCTTCAACTTTTTACCTTCCTTTCATTCCGTAACTTTTTGCTCTATAATCCCCTGGATCGTCCCGGGGTCGTAACCTGTGTTTTCAACGAGTTTTGCTTTCGAGTTGTTTCTGTCAGGAAGCAAGAACTTTTTTCACATCAAGATGTCCTCCTTCAGTTCAAGTGTGGTGGAATATGCTGACTGACACCTCCGCCAGATTCAAAAGACGTCATTCAAGGAACTTTCACGAAGTAGGCTACAGAGGAAGAGATGGCTGCAAGGAAGGAAGTTATGGATCACCACTTAGAGGAAGGGATCAGGAGATCTGCACCATGCCAATTTGGAGGATTAGCGTCAAGCAACACCACATTTGTGGGATCAATTAACCTTCAACGTAATTAATCTCATGATGTGCCTAGAACAGTTACTCAAAGCCGGGATCCATACATATCACCCATGATGGCTGATGCACACTAGGTCGCCGACCAATTCCGCGAGCAATATCGAGTTCTCAAGGCTGAGGTGGAAATACTTGAAGCAAAAAACTCTAGCTTCGCCTCATAATCAAAGATTTCCTTACTCCTGTTGGGGCCATCCAAGCATCATCAAAGAATCAAGCTTGATTATCATGGGTAACAGACACTCCCGTGGCTTTCTCAAGCTTGGGGGAGTTGCCCCGATATCTTTATCTTTACTTTTACTTTTAGAGTCTTGTGTTCTATCATGATTAGAGAAGTTATCTTATAGTATGGTCGTTTGCAAGTTGGGCTATCACTCCTTTATGAGTGAAGCTTTGTATCCGTTGGCGTGAGCTTGCCTATGATGAAATATTGATATGAAGTCTTCTTCTTACTTAGTTGCACTATATGTTCTATTCATGACAATTATTCTCACATGCTTGTCTTGTGTTTAGTAGTGCTCTCATGTTGAGTATAGTAGCAGAAATTTATTGAGTATTGACAAACATAGCATTGGTCATGGGAACAACACTTAGGGACTTAGAACAAAGAAGAGATATTTCACATGCAGATATATTACCCGTAGATATTTTATGCATGCAAAACCTCTATGCTTAAGTTCTTATAATTGATGTGTTATGTGACAAGGAAGACAATTGCAATACCTCCTGTTTTATATAATTGCATGATTTTATATATCTGTTTGCATCTCTCCACATCGTATGTTTTCTACAAAGCCTTTGCTAGACAAAAACCCTGTACCGAGTATGAGCACTACTCACACATCCAAATACCTAAACCAAAAACCTTCCACAAGTGTCCACCATACCTTCCTATTTGTGGTATTTCACTGCCACTCCAAGTAAATTTCTCGTGCGCTACCTTTAAAACCTTCAAAATATCAAAGATGTTTTGTGTTCCTGTTTTAGCTCACGAGGAAGTAGTTTAAAGTTTATCTTGTCTTATGTCAAGCAAGGTTCTTATTTCTTATTTCACACGATGAGTATGGAATCGCTAGTCATCTCAAATTGCAAGAGAGTTGGTGCCAAATAATATAATATAAAAAGGCACTTCCCCATGGTTTGATGAAAGTTGGGGGGTACCCATGGATACGGCTAGCCCTAGTTTGTGAAAGGCTTGGTGGGCGAAGTGCCAACCTTAATAAAGAAACGGAACGACTCTCAAAAGTCTAAACACTTTACTTGACATGGGTTATGATAATTTTTTCACTACCATTCGTTGACGTAGACATACATATCTCTCAAAATTATGTTTTCAATGCCTCTGTTTTATTAAAATAAAAATCTTCTTCCCTCTGAGAAGAGCCCTTCTTTACTAATAGGATTGAGTCAGTTTCACCTATTCCCTCTATTCTTTACTAGCAAACTTATGATGTTGAACTGAGTTGCATTCTTTTATATGCCCACGATGATATTTAACATGTTTTAGTGCAGCTGATATTACCATCATGGTAAACAAGTTGAAAGTTGAGCTTTTCTATCTAGCATCTTCCTTTGTGTAAGTTGTTTTCACCTCCTTTATTAAGAACTTAATCCCTAAAAGTTTTCTATTCATGAAAAGACTTTGTTATAATTGAAGTGTGTGTAATTTGCTTAATAGCTCTGACATAGACTCTTCCGGAAAGATAAGATTGATATGATAGTTGTTCTCTGACCAAGAACACAGTTTTCCATAGATCAATGAATTTGCACTCACTATAACTTTATACGATTGAATCATTACTTCTCTTTGAGAAACATTATGGGAAAGATTTCTCTATAGAATTTGTAGTGTTTATTGAGTAATTGTTGATGCTTCATGTCTGTATTCTTTATTATCGACACCTCACATCATAAAATATGTTGTCATGTTTTCTGAGTTCAGTTTTTGCTTGGGGACAAGCAGAGTCCAAGCTTGGGGAGTTGATACGTCCATTTTGCGTCACTATTTTATATGATAATTTTCCCTTGTTCATTAACATTTTCCCTATTATAACACTATAATTATGTTTTTTTGTTGTTTTCTCTGTGTTTTATAGTTTTAAGAAATTATATATAAGAGAAAAAAATCAGATGGAAAAAGCACTTGTCCGGGGGAACATCTTCCAGACGTCAGAAAAATTGGGAAAAACAGAAAATAAAGTTTTGTCAAATATCACCGGGGAGCCTGAAGGTCTTCCAGAGGGGAGCCAGGGGCGGCAAAGTTCCTCCCAGGCGCAGGCTCCCTCCTGGCCACTCCTGGTGGGCCCCTAGGGGCCCCAGGCCCCCCACTCGGCTCTCCTTCGAGGCACTTACCTCCTGTGACCTAAAATTATCGAGCAAGCATTTTGTATATTTTTTTTGTCTCCTCTTCGCGGCGGAAACGACGGAGAGAAGAAACACCATCCTATTGGGGAGATTTCGCCGGGGAAATTCCCTCCCGGAGGGGGGAAATCGTCACCACCTTCACCGTCATCGCACTAGGAATCATCAAGATCATCATCGTCATCCTCCTCACCATCAGCACCATCATCCTCACCATCCACCTCCATCCTGTTGTAACAATTAGGGTTCTATATCATTGTTTTCCACTAGATCTCTATCCCGGTGTGAATTACTAGTTTGTAGTTGATGCTTATGAGATTTATCGGTGTTTGCACTTTATGAACAGATTGTTATTCATCCATTTATCACCTTTGGTCACGTACCATATGATGTGTTGTGAGTTGTGACTAGATCGTTTAGTTCTTGAGGACATGGGAGAAGTCTAGTAACTAGTAATCATGTTTAGTTGAGTAATATTTACCGGTTTTATATTTAAGTTATGTTGCTATTTCTCTAGTGGTGTCATGTGAACGTCTACTACATAGCGATTCACCTTTTAAGGGCCTAGAGGAATGCATTGTGTGTTGGATTTCTTATGTTGGGTTGCCGGAGTGAAAGAAACCTAAACACCAGTTTGCAATACCTCACATAAGGGAGTAGTAGATACCACGAGTTTATTGATATGGTTAGATTTATTTCTTAATTACTTTCTTGTATTAGAGGACGCTTGCAAGTAGCGTAATCGTAAGGGTGCATTAGTCTTGGATAGGATGGTGAATATTAATTAACAACGTGTGGTGAAAATAACTTGATGAAACCCCTTGTGTGTTCTCAGGAGCGTTTTAGCCATTATAAGAAGTACCACCGACTTGTCCTTTGTGCTAAGAAGGATTGGGCCACTTGCAACAACTATCTACAGTTATTGTTATTTACTCGTTATCGCTTTATTACTATTACAAAAATCTCTAAACCACTAGTGTTTAAAGTGAAACCTTGCTCGAAACTATTTATCAATACCTTTTGCTCCTCGTTGGGTTCGACACTCTTATTTATCGAAAATGCTACGATTGATCCCCTACACTTGTGGGTCATCAATGCCTGGAGGTGAGGTTTATGAAGGACCCCGCCTCCAATGTGATATGTGCGTTGTTGATACGTCTCAAATGTATCCATAATTTATGATGTTCCATGATGTTTTGTTGCCATATGCTACATGTTTCTTATACACTTTATATCATTTTTATGGATTTTAAGGGACTAACCTATTGACAAGATGCCACGGAGCCAGTTCCTGTTTTCTACTGTTTTTAGTTTCAGAAAAGTTGTTCTGAAAATATTCTCGGAATTGGACGAAACAAAACCTAGAAGTCTTAGAAATTCGTCACGTACACGGAGTCCGGAGGAGACCCGGAGGGGGCCTCGGGGGCCCACACCATGAGGCGGCGCCCCCCTCTGGCCACGCCCAGGGTGATGTGGGACCCCTGGCTGCCCAACGACGTTGCCCTCTCTCCTATTTATACCTCTCGAAGGTTTAACCCTAAAGATACCAGCCTTTTCCACCAAGAACATATGCAGCCGCCGTCATCGTCAACCCTAGTTCGGGATGGTTCTGGGGCTCTCCCCGGCACCCTGCCGGGAGGGGGAATCATCACCGGAGGCCTCTTCATCACCATGCCTACCTCCGGAGTGATGTGCGAGTAGTTCATCCCTGGACTACGGGTCCATAGAAGTAGCTAGATGGTTGTTCTCTCCTCTTTATGCCTCGTGTTTAGATCTCGTGAGCTGCCTAACATGATCAAGATCATCTTATTGTAATGCGACATGTTGTGTTTGCTGGGATATGATGAATATTGAATGCTATGTCCAATGATTATCAATCTACCATGTTCTTTTCATGTGTATGTTATTTATGATCTTGCATGCTCTCTGTTACTAGTAGATGCTTTAGCCAAGTTGATACTTGTATCTCCAAGAGGGAGTATTTATGCTCGATAATGGGTTCATGCCTCCCTTTCACTCATGCTCGAGTGACAGAAACGTAACGGGTGGGGGTGTGCTATTGCCATTAGGGATAAAACTACAATGCTTTGTCTAAGGATGATTTTATCGTTTACATTACACACTTTCCTTAATGCAATTATCTGTTGCTTGCAACTTAATACCCAAGGTTTGCTCGGATGACATTCCGAGGGTGGATTATTAGTCATAGATGTAGTTGGATAACGGTCTATGTATCTTGTTGTAATGCCCGCATGAATCACATAGTAATCATCATGTCATGCATATGCACTACGGTGCAGCCTTTATATCTGTCAATTGCCCAGCTGTAATTTGTTTACCCAACATGTTATGTATCTGTTTTGGAGAGACACCTCTAGTGAACTGTGGACCCCGGTCCATTTCTTTATACTGATATACAACCACTTCAATCGTTGTTTTCCTACTGTTTTCCTATTGCAATTATTGTTCTCTTTTATCTACTGCAAACAAATACTACCTTCCACACTATACGTCTAATCCTTTGTTTCAGCAAAACCGGTGAGATTGATAACCTCACTGCTTTGTTGGGGCAAAGTAATTTGATTGTGTTGTGTAGATTCCATGTTGCTGCTGAACCGGTAGTGCGTCCTGCCAACATCAGCTGCATCAACCTTCGGAAGTAATTACTTTCTCCTACTGGTCGATTCAACCTTGGTTTCTTTCCAAGGAAAACTTGTCGCTGCACTCTTCACACCCTACACTTGGGGTTTCCCAACGAGCATCAGCCTCCATTAGTTGGTAAGGAGATCTTGCACACATGTATTGATGTTGAGCTAGATGATCGGCTTTGAAACCGTCATCTCTACCATTTGGTAGAAGAATTAGAAGATTTGTTCACACATAAGGTGCACACTGAGCGTTACAATCAAACCAGAGAACTGATGAATAGTAGGCTTGCGTGGGTCGAACCCATAAATCTGTTTGAAATCAGAGAGAGAAGGCTCAGAAATGTTGGTTTTCCAGTGACTCATGAGCACTTATGTGACATCGTGTTGGGATCACTTCCGCCAGTGTACCATGGTTTCGTAAAGATATACGACTCCATTGCGGAAGATTGGCATGCTCAGATGTTGTTTGCCTTATCAAGGAAGCAGAAGCTGAGATTGAAGCTGGATAACCTGCATGGACTAAGATGAGTATAAAAGTTATACCAAAACTATTGACATAGTTCCATAATTATAATCATTTGTATGACATACTAATTGATGCTTGCACTTTCACCAGTGGCAGGTACTTTAGAAGGAGATAATGCTGGAAAGAAGAGTAAGCTCTAGAATGACATTGCAAATGCACCTGGAGTGTAGCTGGTCATCTCATGGAGTCCAAGTCAATAATGAAGATCTACACTAGGACTTCGTAATAAGAGTTATTTTCAGTTCGATCATTATGTAATCAATATTGTATGTTCCTGAACCTTGTTGAGTTTAAATAATAAGGTATGTATGGGAGTTCCAAGTTTGGGAATTCAAAATTTATGATCTTGTTTATTGTATTATATCATTGAGTTTTATTATTAATTATTGAATATTTTGATTAAATTTATTACTTATGTTTGAGTAATATTTGTGATGGTTTGTTAAATAAATTGGAGATAAGTTTTTATTCTTGATTTATAAACGGTTTAAGATTGTCTCCAAGTTATTTGATAAAGCTAAAAATCCAGAAAGTGTTGAGCTCTTGTGAAATTTAAAATTCACAGAAAGGATGGATATTTTTTCCAGTTGAATAAATTCCATTGAAGAGTTAATATGATAAATCGATCACATTGTTCAAGTGTAATAGATGAAATAATTAAAGTTTCAATGTTTCATAAAAGTTAGTGGTAGTGCTATGAATCAAAACACGAAATAAAAAAAATTGATTGAAGAAAGAAGGACTTAATAAAATTATAACATATTGACGAAAGAAAGTTTTCTTTGTCAAATTACTCATCATTAATTTTGGAAGACTCAAAATTATCGTGATAATAAAATCTTTGTGAGATAACGATTTAAGCAATGTTATAACAAGATTGCCAAAATGTCTTAATGTGATGTGTAACGCGTTAAACGAAAGAAATATCAACCCACTAAGTAAAATTATTTTGTTTGTAAATGTTGGAGCATTTCCATTAATTAACTTAGAGTTATTTGAATGAAAGTTGCAAGTAATCAATCTTACACAAGTATGATGGTTAAGATGTTTTTGCATAAAACCAACATGATTATTGGTAGTAAATTTCCACTTTAACTACAAGTGTCTAACACGTTGGATTATAGAGAAGTATATTTCCATGATAGAGAGGTGGAAATCATCTTAAGTTAAGATTTATAATCTTTGGAATAAGGTTAGAATGAAAGGGGAAACATGCAAATATTTCCAATTCATTATGTTATCCATAAATTTATGTATGATATACATAATGTTTGAACTTAATATCTCCACTAATATAAAACAACCCAGTGGGGTACTATCCAAATGATATTAGCCATCGGATTACACTAAAACAAACGACCCAGATTACTTCTACACTTTGCAATTTGCAATTTCCCACGCAGACCACCCACGCATCAGTTGCAAAAAAAAACTACGCTGAGAGTCCACATTAGGGCATGTGCATTAGTATAGACGACCTGGTGTCTATTGCAGGCATCCACGTCATCTACAGTTAATTAGCAGACGTTACGTACAATAGCTAGTCTGTTAGCAATCTACAATTTCTAACTGATCCACCAAAAAAAAGGAGAAAACAACTGCATGTAAATCTCACGCTGACGGAAAAGACTTGGTTGTCCGTCATTTCCGGCGCACGATAGACGACCCTCTCGTACAACAGTAAATATCCCGTCGGTAACCAGCTATTCGCGTGGGATTAGACGGTCTGTAATTTAACAGACGGACTCTCCCGTTTTTCATTCTCTCTCTTCCCCACGTCACTAAATTTCATACGTGGCGCTTGGTACAGACGGCTGACTAGATATCATTGTACATGCCCTTAACGCTAGGAGTCCACACAACTGCAACGTATCATGCTCAGGTTCCATATCCCCACGCTCGCGCTGTCGGCCGCCGCTCCGATCGACTCTTGCCGGAGGACCACAGCGGGACGGCGAGCTTGCTACCGCCGCGACGTCGGCGAGGGGGCAAGTCCCGCAACCGCTCGGTGCTCCAATCTGCCGGCGACCGGCGAGGCGGCGGCGAGAGAACAAGTCCTGCAACCGCTCGCTGCTGCTCCATCCGCACGAGCTGCCGGCGGCCGCTCCATCCCCACGAACTGCCGGTGGCCGCTCCATCCCCACGAGCTCCCGCTCCATCCGCACGAGCTGCAGGCGGCCGCTCCATCCCCACGCTCGCGCTGCCGGCCGCCGCTTCAATTGGCGCACTGCCGGCCGAGGGCGCCGCTCCAATCGACTCTTGCCGGAGGACCACAGCGGGACGGCGAGCTTGCTATCGGCGAGGCGTAAGCGAGGGAGCAAGTCCCGAAACCGCTCAGTGCTCCAATCGGCTGGCGACCAGCGAGGCGGCAGCGAGGGAGAGAGTCCCGCAACCGCTCGCTGCCTCTCCATCCGCACGAACTGCGGTGGCCGCTCCAACCCCACGATCTGCCGGTGGCCGCTCGCCACTGCCTTCCCGGTAATTGTCTCTGAGCTGAAAATTTATGTACTGAGATGAACTCATGAATTTTCTGTTACTCTCATTTCGAACAAATCACATGGTTGTAACTACATAAGTGGACCTTAGATGTTAGGATAACTCTATTATCGACTTAGAGCAGTTTTCCCGCATGAATAAATTGAGTGTCCTTATATACTTTTGATTTCTTTGCCTGTCATGTCGATACTGGTTATACTCATGAGGGAGCTGCTGGAGTCAAAACTGCTGCTGGCTTTTGGAGGGACAAACCAACTATCCACACTGAAACAAATGGCATATAAAGTTTTTTTTGGCTTCCCCATGTAAGATATACAAGTGTTGATATCTGAACTGAACTCTAAAGTTCAGTAAATATGTGTAGCCTACACGAACAAGTGTTGATATCAGAATTGATAGAAGTGTTGATATGTGTAGGCTGTTAGAACAATATTGATGCAAGATTGCCATGTGGGGCAGGTATATGGCAGCGGTTAAAAGGACACAAGCAGGTGCTTGATCCTTCACGTTAGCTACTTGATGCTCACTGTACCTAGGGGATCCCATAAGGTCTTCTAAATGGGAAGGAACACTTGCACGTTGATATCATTTTACAGAAGGCTAACTATATTTATTAATAGCGTGGCATCTTTTTTTCTTGTCAAAATAGCAATTACCAGGGAAATAAGCTAGTTTATCACCACAGGAGTGTTCCTTAATAATAGTTACACGATATCATATTCAACTTGAAGGAAAAGGATTTACCTGAGATATTAGACTGAACCCCTTTTCCATATGGATAGCTTTGCTGGTCTGAAATAATACAAATGTATAAACTGAGTTGATTGTCTTGCAGCTTCATCGATCACGACATGTTTGTTCATTGTTTGGCCTGCCCATACAGTTCAGAATACATTCATCGTAATGCTTCAATTTTTGTACACCCAAAGTCCTTTAAAAGATAAATTTCATGATAGGAGGGCCTCAGTATAGACACAATTCAGTATAGCTTTAATGCACAATATATATCAGTACAGCCAACTTCCTGATTATTTCTTCTTATGCACCAGAAGTATGTATGAATCTGTGTCTCCTAATTACATGAAAGAAACGTACAACATCATCTTCTGACTTTAACTGAATATCTCTAGGAAAGGTTCTGTCCAATTTCACATTAGCAATCCAGTGGAGATGATTGTAGCCCCTCCAATGTATGTTGCTACAATCAAGGATGAAGCAGCACGCAAGTGTGCTATAGTAACTGCTAAGAACCCTTCTCCCGCTAATAATTAGAGTAGATTACTTGGCGCGGTGCCAGTGGAAAATCCTGCTAATTATTAGCAGGACTGAAAATCGGCAATTCTTTCTGCAACATATGCGTGTCATGTTGTTGCTACTCTCTCAAATGAATTACGCACAATGCTAGACCAAATAGCAAATGGTTGTGCCTGACCTACCCATGATACCAATGCACTACTAAAAAAATGCCAGAACAATGTGATATCTATGATTCGAAGAGGTTAAGGGATGTGTGTTGTTTCTTGGATTAGTCCACAACCATACAAACAAATCACTGTAAAGCAACTCCAGTACTTACTCACGAAAAATAAAGCCACTCCAGCGCTTCTTTTCAAATGAAAAGAGAACTCAGGAGTTCATATATTCACAAAATAACATATATGCGTCTTGTTTTATCAGTGAATTTTTTGGATTTGCTTTCTGGGATTTGCCCGTTCTTACAGAGTGCTGTAACTATTTCAGGTAGGATCTCTTTGAGCGCAGATATGCCAATAACTGACATAATATTACGCATTGAAAAGTGTTCCTATAGGCTTCCTTTCTTGCTCGGTTTCATAATATGTAAGAAATTAATCTCCACATAAGAGATCCAAGCTCCAGCCAGATGTATATAATTTGCACATTAGCAGATATAATACTTTTCTTTGATTCTTTGTTAATTCTTGCTCGGTTTCTGGAATTAAATTAGTAACCAAAAATAGCTTGCTCGGGTCATTCCTTCCAGATGAGAAAACAAGCTGATGCATCGTCGTCTCAGTCGGGAGAGCGTACCCCATTTAAAGACCTGACCAACAATAATGCGGGTACAAGTTCAAAGCAAAAACAACATAATTCGGCAAGTTGGTATGCCCGATTGTCCGATGATAAGAAAGCAGAATACTTAGAGAGGCAGCGTATATCCCGCCAACGAAGAAAGGATGGTAACATTTACTTCAATTTCACCTGTACCGAATGGTCTCTTCCTAATGATAACTAATACCAATATAACAATGTGTACTATATGCAGACAAAAAGAATGGTATTGTGCGGTTGCCACCAATTGGGCAGGTACCTAAACAACAAGCTGGGCAAAGTTGGTATGCACGATTGTCTAATGAGAAGAAAACAGAATACCTGCTGAAGCAATGGATTTACCGCATGAACAAGAAGGTTGCTGAGGTAAATGTTACTAATGAAGCTAGACCTCAGTCGCTTGCATCTTCCACACAGCTACAGCATACACCTCTGATCACTAAGGGGGACACACCTATATATGGTAATTCCGTACACCTGTATATACATCAGCGTATTACTCTTGCTCACGATGAACTACATTAAATACATCTTCTGTCGTAGGTGTTGCTTGTGGTGCTGAAACCTCGCCGGTCACAGTTTCAAAGCTGCCACAAAATGATCGGGGATCAAAATGTCAAACTGGCCAGAAAAATATTGCAGCAACTCAGTCTAATAATGACGGACAATTTCAAACTTCCACTCCTTTGGTTGCACCTGCTAATATATGTAATTGCTTCTTACCATTACTCATAGCCTTCATGTCGTTATCTAATATGTTATTGAATTTTTTTTAGGTATAACTCAATTGGGATCAATACAGTCGTGCATCACCGGTCTGAAGGACACACCAATTGCTGGAGGTATATATACATACCTCCCCAAAATAACCTGCATGTCTTTTTATTGTACACTACATTTGCATCACATCTCACTTTTAATTCATATAAAATCCATAGGCAGCCAAAACAAATTCTTCAGTCCGAGCACCACACAAAGTATAATGGTGCCTCGGGAATGTGATTGGCTGCGTCAAAATGATTCATATCAGCGAACTATGATACATGTAAATGACACACCGATGTCATATGTGGACAGCCCATTTTCAGGTACAATTTGAGAAACAATCTTCCTGGTTAACCATTGCACATAATTTAATTACACATGTGTTGGTTACAGATTCTGTGGCGGCTAAAAAAAATAAGTGCATCTTCCTTGAAGAGACAACAACGTAACATAGAACGATATTCATTGATGACAGACGAAGCAAGGGACACCATGTTGCATGCGAACCGAGAGTATAAGAAGTGTAGAACATTGCCCGACTTTGTAGGGGATTCAGGTTGATCTGCACATACCAAACCTCTAACCAGTTTTTCTATCTTTGTATATACCTTTCACCCTGATTAATGCATGTTATAGATGAAGATGTCATGACGGAACAACCAGATACATACTGAAATTTTGAGCCAGATGCACAATATGCTACGTTGGAAGGTAATATCTAATATTTAGTGCGCATTTTTGTAAATCGATCATATCTGAAGGTGTTAAACTTATCAAGGAAAATAACCCAGTTCAACATGAATATTTTACTAGATAACTTGGAAACCATACAACAAGAGGAATCAACATCTGATGATGACGAGGAGTCAAAGATTTACCATGGTCAAGGTAAAATACTGGATACAAATATTTTGAATCATGTATACTTATTTATATTTGGCGCATCTATTTTATTCCTTCATTTGCTATATCTTGGAAGGAGATGTGTTTGATTCGTGGCGAGTGACAGGTGGTGTTGCTCCGAGTAACCAGAATGTGGATCCTTACGACTATGTGTACCACAATCTACCAAGGAAGCATCATGTTTTGAAACCAGTAAAGGATTGCGATCACTGTGGTGCAATTAGGTTCCAATATGAGGGTCCCGCCTTCTGTTGCAGAAAAGGAAAGGTCAAGATAGTTACCCCTGAAGTTCCTGCAGAGTTGCGCCGCTTGTTTACAAGTCAGGTTGATGATGATGCAAAATATTTCAGAAAGCACATAAGGTATTTCAACAGCCATTTCTCTTTCACAAGCCTGGGAGTCACCCTCGATAAGAAGGTCAGCAATGCGGCGAGAACCGGTACGGGGCATTATATTATAAGACGGATGATCTGGTGCCTGGTGGTCAAGGACCTAGACATCTGTAGCTCTACATCTATGATACTGATGACACATTGGAACATAGAGCGAAGAGGTCTCCAGATCTTGATATAAATCTCATCAGGAAGATTCTAGAGATACTGAAGAACAACCCGTATGTGCAGATTTTTAAGAGCATGGGCTCTCTTCCAAACCTAGAAGAGTATAGGATTTCATTAAACACGGATATAAGACTGGACCAACGAAGGTACAATGCCCCCACGGCCTCCCAGGTGGCTGCGATGTGGGTCGAAGGGACTGATCCACAAAACACTTTTGATAGGCAAGTTGTCTTGCATGCCAAAAGTGACCGTCCTATATTTATCAGAGCACACTATGGCTGCTACGATCCTTTGATGTATCCATTGTTCTTTCCGGGTGGGGAAACAGGATGGAACCGTTGGATGCCGTATGACGGACCACCTACCGTTGTTAATGAGATCAATGAGGATGGCATCGAGGTTGATGACTTCCAAGATAAAGTTCATACTTCCAGTGTACACCTCGAATCAACCACGGATGATGCAGCAGGTAATTGTCCTTACTTCTAACGTGTTTCCCTTTTGTTATTCATTTTTCAAGATGAATAGTTGTATTTTCAACCATGTCCTAGATGATGAAGAGGACCAGGAGGATGATGATGCTGGAACGTCCAGAAAATATGTCAACGCAAGAGAGTACTACTGTTTCAAGCTGCAAGTCAGTGAAAAACTTTTTAACATCATATTATTTGGTGCACGCGCGTTCCAGAAATGGACTGTTGACATGTATATCAAGATGGAGACCATGAGACTTGATTTCTACTCTAAGCCTAAGAATCAGAAACTCATTCGTGCTGATCTATACCAGGTAGCGTAATGTCCTACATGAATTATAATGTGGATGGCCTAGCCTTCCAACCAAAATAATTTCCATTTGCCAAATAATGATGTTTTGATTCATCCGATTCTTAGGGTGTTCTTGACGTCATTCATGCCTGTGAGACACGTGGTTCTCGGGTTGGCAAGAGAATCGTGCTACCACGGACTTTTCCAGGAGGTGATCGAGATATGCAGCGTAGATTTCTTGATGCCGTGGCGTTAGTCCAACGGTTTGGGAAGCCTGATTATTTTATCACCATGACCTGTAACCCGCATTGGGAGGAGATAACATCCATGCTTGAACCCGGTCAGACACCACAAGATCGTCCAGACCTTGTGCCGAGAGTATACAGGGCCAAATAGCGAAGTATGAAGGATCTTTTGATCAAGAAGAAATACTTTGGTGAGGTTGCTGCATATGTCCATGTTACTGAGTTTCAGAAGAGGGGGCTGCCACATGAGCACATGCTTTTGATCATGCGCTCGGATAGCAAGCTAACAAACCCAGACGAGTATGACAAGGTGATATCAGCAGAAATTCCTGACAAGGATAGGTACCCTGTATTGCATGCTCTGGTGGTTAAGCATATGCTACATGGTCCATGTGGTGCTCTCAGAAAACATTGTCCTTGCATGATAGATGGTGAATGCCGATTTCGTTATCCTCGGCATTTCTGTGATGCTACACAGCAAGGAAAGGACTCATATCCTATCTATAGGAGGAGACTTGATGGCCGTGTAGTGAAAGTCAGAGGAGCAGAGCTGGATAATAGATAGGTTGTCCCGTACAACCCTGGTCTGTTTATGCGGCATAATTGCCACATCAATGTTGAAGCTTGCTCCAGCATCAAGGCAGTTAAATATTTATTCAAGTATATCTACAAAGGACATGATCATGCGTCATTCTCAGTCGACCCAGCAGGTGATGCAGAGATTAAACGGTACAGGGATGCTAGATTTGTGGGGCCACAGGAATCTATCTATAGGATTTGTGCTTTTCCAATGTATGGTGTTTCTCCCGCCGTCCTCCAACTTCAGCTCCATTTGGAAAATATGCAGACTATTGCATTCAAAGAGGGCGATAATCTACAAGACGTCGTCAACCGTCCCTCTTCTTCGAGGACCATGCTCACTGAATATTTCAAGATGAACCAGGTGGATCCTTATGCGAGGAACTTCTTGTACAAAGAGTTCCCAGAATATTACCGGTGGATTAAGGGTGAGAAGAAGTGGCAAAGTAGGAAAGTAAGGGGGCGGCCGCAGGTTGGAAGAATTGTGTATGCGCATCCTGCTGAAGGTGAGAGATACTTTCTGAGAGTGCTCATGAATCATGTCAGAGGTGCAATATCATTTGAGGATTTGAGAACTGTGCATGGCATGCGTTTCTCGACTTTTAGAGAATCGTGTGAGCAAAGAGGCCTCATAGAGACGGACAAGTCCCTTGATGACTGCTTGACCGAGTCTGCTACTTTCCAGATGCCATATGCTCTAAGAAGGCTTTTCACAACGATCCTGGTGTTTTGCGAGGTGACCAAAATCCGATCATTGTGGGAGAAACACCTCGAGGCAATGTCTGAGGACTACCGTCGTAGCCAGTCCAATCAGGCCGCACTAGAGCAGATGGTCCTAAGAGACATTAGGGATCTGGTGCATTCAATGGGGAAGGATATAAAGAGTTATGGCCTCCCGGATTTGGATCCCGTTGATGATGAGTGTTCCAACGGCCACTGTAGAGAGGTTCAAGAGGAGTTATCGGTCATTTTTGACAAAGACGACGCAAATGGTAAACATGCTATAGACACCTCTTGTTTTAACATGGCCGTACGGGTAAACGGTACAGACGAACTCCAGTGGTTCAAGGAAACTCCAATTCACTATATGGATACTCGATTTTGTGTGAGTACTTATGTTAAGTTCATGTTACATAAAAACCATATCACTTTTTTTTTCTTGATCCTAATAATCTTTACTCTTATCTCAGGACATAGTGGCCGACCGCATGAGAGACCCAAAGCTCCGGTCATCTTTTGACACTAAACGCTACCTCATAGCAAAATTGTTTGATTGCTGGCCAGGGATGTGCTTCCATGTTTCATCATGCAATTCGGTAAGACTATTACTATTTAGTTTTGCGTGTTTAAGTTACCTACATAGTATTTCTAAAATCCACTTCATGCAGATTTTCTTACCTTATCGTACATGGGATCGTTTTATTCTCGTTGTGTTCAACCTGTCTGAAAAAACTATCACCATACTTGATCCCATTCCTTTATCGGACAAGTGGAAAAAGAGTATTCTCGCTAAAGACACGTTGAAGCTCAAAGATATTTCATTCCACCTTAACATTGCTCTTCAAGATGCAATTCCTGGCTGGAATGACGATGTTTTTTTGTGGCGTCGCACCAGAGCAACTAAATTGACAATAAACTATGACATGTCAAAAGCTTGACACTAGAACCATGTGTCATTTAATATTTTATCTACATATATTACTAACAATAGCAACGTGTGTACATCAATATGTCCGGGTTTTTGGTCCTAAAGTATATGCGGTCGTGGAATGATAAAGAAGTTACACGGCCTTTTGTGAGAGTGAGTATCTCAATATTTATGTTTTTTAAGTATATTAGTGGAGATGTTCGTGATATTTATATGCAATCAACATGCAGAACGCCTACGATCTACAAAGTAAGGTGTTGGTCCACATGTTGACGTACAAGGACAATGAATGTCGAGCCAACATTCCTCAAGATGTGCAAGATTTGGTCAACCGCATTGGAATAGATTATTTTCTTTAAGATTATCATCTCACGTTTTTTAATTACCCTTACGTTTCATTTATCATATCTATGTAAGGATTTTATTAAATTTTCTATTATTTCACGTGTGTTACACATGCACATTTACTAGCTATAAAAGGTCATATTAGGAATTTGATGTAAAATTCACTTTGTGATGTAGTCATTTTTTTTTCAAGATAATGATCATGAAATGCAAAACAAAACAAACAAGATAGTCATTCTCATATATGTGTAACACCCCAAATCTTACATTTGGAATGTCTGCATCTAGAGCATATGCATAGCATGGCATGTTTTCAAAAAAATTGCATTTGTTTGTTGCATTTCAACCCCAAAATAAAAATCATGTTTTAAAGAAACCAAATTCTACTATAAGGCATTATAAGACAAAGTTATTTTGATATTTTTTTGCTTAAAATTTTGCTCCAAAATTGCTTAGTATGATAGGGTTTCAAATTTCAAATTTTTAGAAATTTAAATCACTTAAATCGGAGTAGTATTGCTTAAAGAAATAAGTTAAAGGAATAAAGGAAAGAAGAAGAAAAGAGCAACTTGAGCTAGCTAGCCAGCTTGTACGTGCAAAGAAAATGAAAAAAAAGTCAACACGCATAGCAAAGAAAAAAAAAAGAATAACCTATCGTGTGAACAACCATCTAGCTACTGCTATGGACCCGTAGTCCAAGGATGAACTACTCACACATCACTCCGGAGGCGGGCATGGTGGTGTAGAGCCCTCCGGTGATGATTTTCCCTCCTGACAGGTTGCCGGTGAGAACTCCAGAACCTTGCCGATCTCGGGTTGACGATGACGGCGGCCTCAGGTACTTTTCGTGGAAAAGTGGTATATTTTTAGGGTTCACGCATCGGGGGGAATAAATAGGCGAAAGGGCGATGGCGGTGGGCGCCCGAGGGGCCCACACCATCCCCAGGCGCGGCCCCTCTCCGGGCCTCTTCAGGACTCTGTGGAACCTTCGGGAATTCTAAGACTTCCGTGATTCGAATTTTCTAATTCCGAGAATATTTCTATAACAACTTTTCTGAAACTAAAAACAGCAGAAAAGATGAACTGGCTCTATGGCATCTTGTCAATAGATTAGTCCCGGGTAATCGATAAAAATGACATAAAGTGTAAGGAAAACATGTAGCATATGGCATGAAAACAACATAGAACATCATAAATTAAGGATACATTTATGACATATCAGTATCAAAGAGAAATACTTAAGAAAAAAGTTTTCTCATAAAGAAAGTTATTTTTTTAATTAAACCCTAAAAGTTTTGTAATTATGGTGAGAAGTTTCTCACATAATTATTTACAGTGGTACTACAAAGTGCAAAATGACCCAATAGGATTTTGTAAAGCTTCAAATAATATTATGAGAAATTTTCTCACATATGTATTTGTGGTGGAATTACGGAATCAAATCTTTATTGATTTTGATTCAGATCATGATTCTTTAATTGATAATATTATATGCGTATAATTATCAACATTAATGTATTATGAGTGGACTCTAAAATATTTTCTAAAGATAGTTGCACCATAATGTGTGACGGTGTGGATTGCAAGTTATTGGATAAAAGTCATCCAACTTAGTGAGGTTTCAAAAATGGTATGATAATTCAATTCAGAGACGTTTGAATCATCAATGCTACCAAGGAACAAGATTCACATAATTCCAATTCCTAATAAATCCAATGCAATTTTATCACAAGATGATTGGATCAAAAGGTAAAGTACATTTGTCTAAACGAACCACATGCAAAGTGTGAGTAACATCGGACTTCCATTAGTGTTATGACATCATACTAACTAAAGTATTATTGACTCTAGTGCAATTGGGATACTGTTGGAGATATGCTCTAGAGACAATAATAGTTAGTTATTATTCTATCACCAAGTTCATTACTAAGTTTATAAAATTATGCTATAATCGCTATAGTACTTCAAAGTGATATTTTAAAGGAAAACCCTTGTGCGGGTGTGAAGATATAAACAAACAAAATTTCCTAATCCTGTCTGTAAAATTAGGTTATGTGTTGTGATATGATCACGTTTTTTCTAATCATGGACTTTGATAAGTCTAGCAAACATAATAGTTTATTATTAGGGTAACAATAGTACTGAACTGACCCAAGCATATGATCTTGCTAAGAGACTCACAATTGTAGTGTATTTAGCAAAGTGAATATGGAGTTTTCATTGACTAAGATTTCTATACTACGATAATATCTAGTGATCGCATAATCGACATTTATGTTTTAGATCTTCAAAGTTTGTTGTTACAAGAGATTAGAACGTTGACATCTGGGTATAACCTAGAGCGTGTGATGGAACTGTGATCGTTCAAGAATAATACTTAAAATCCTCCATACAATGGAGTTATACTCCTCTTGGACTCTCGGTATCACCGGTGTCAACCTATCATCTCGCCAGACATAGTATGATTTATCACAAATATGGATGAGAAAAAGAGAACGTTATCGGTACCAGTTTTATATTTGTTATGACCAAAAGATTTTGTCAGACTAGAGCACATTGTCTCACACCGTGATATATTTGGTATCATTAAGTTAAGTGATTAAGTGGAATGAGTAATTTGAAGATTCCCCTGTTCTTCGTGGACACACATGATCCATCATGGGCGTCCATGGCTCTGATGTTGTTTATTGTTCGGTAAGTACCCGAACATGTCTGCGTGGTTACCGAACCTTTACGTGTCACACGCTTAAATTGTTTCATCATTTAATTAAGAGTGTTTTAATAGTCTAAGTGGTTTTGAAAAAGGTCAGAGTCCTTACGATGCCACATGAACAATTCCGGAGTCATGCAGAGGTGTTACAGTGAAGTTACTATGAGAGAAAAATAATGTCGGGAAATGGAAGAATTAATTCGGAGAGATTACAGAGGATATGATATATTTCAGGATGTTAGAAGTACGTTTCTGACATCAGTAGATAAAGTTGATGATTTTAGGTATAGGGTTTATAGGGTTCTGAAAGTGTTTTGGAGAAAAACCCGAAAAGGGGGAAGTGCCGGAGGGGGACATAATTTGCCCCATGGCTGCACCCATTATTGTGGGGGGGGGGGGGGAGGGGAGGGGCTGACATGTGGGCCCAAAGGCCACACATGAGGCGCAACACGTCCACCGGGATTATTCCTTATTTGGTTGAAGAGAGAAAAGGGAACACCAAATGAAAAGGGAAAAAAGGGAGAGGGAGTCCAATCCGAGTTACCCTAGGAGGGGGGGTGGTGGTGGTGGCGATGCGGCTAGTATTGCTGCCTCCCCACACCGACTTCGCAACATGGCACGTGCCCCCTGGCAGCCCAATATATAAACCCACCCCTTCTCTCTTAAGGACCACATATTAGCCTTCGTGCATATTCTCTCTCTCTCTCTCTGATAGAATTAGAGCCCCTTCTCATTGGGTTTTTAGGTATCCGCTCCCAATTAGAGCATTCTCAAATCTATAATTCTCTTTCATGTGTTGAGAACACCAGTCTCATATAGGTCTAATAAAGTTGATTAGATCTACCACTACAGCTACGGCGAAAGACTGTTTTCTCTTTGTTAGCGTCGAGTCCTAGATGACGGAGCGCTAGCGGGTTGATGCAAGTGAATGCGTGGTTTCTATAAGAGAGCTTACACGTGTGATCCTTGACAATGGAAGCTTAGCAAAATATTTGCAGCTAGGACTACTTGTGAGGATATACGTTTTTTCAGAATCTACTATGAATACACTGGTCTTCCTCTACCGGTAATTGTAGTGTTAGATCACTGCATGTATAAACATGCTTTGTTTTTTTCATAAATGATTTTGGCGGTTACATTGGGCGTTTTTTTTTAATTCTGCAACGTGCATCAGTAAGCCCACCATAAATATCGGTCAAAAAAAGGGGAAACATGGGGTTGGGGACGTTTGTGAACGGTTCGGGGACGGGGATGGTTTGCTTATATTGGGTGGCAGAATTTTCGTTAATACTTCAAAATGGGGAGGGCAGTTTGAGCCCAGACAACTCGGGAGGCAGGAGAAATCACCTCTTGATGTGTTTTTGGGCTGGTGCGCACACCCATTTCATTTATCGGCCGTGCTTCTCCTAGTGCTTTTCAATGTACTTTTAAACCCCAAAAGAAGAAGGTGAAGCTTAAACACACTTTGTACATATGTTTTTAAAAGTCCTTTTTACTAATTCTAGGTTAACTAAGATTTAAGGTTGAGCTAGGTCGGTTTTTTGTCGGTGGAATTTACATCGTGATATGAATGGCATAAAGTACCATGTAGATTGCAATTGCGCATGAGATTTTTTTTTACGGAATTGCGCATGAGATGTAAGAGCAACTCTAGCAGAGCCCGTAAAAATGCCAAACCCGTAAAATCGCGACGGCTTTACGTGTTGTGTCCAGTTTCTACACCCTAGAAGCACCCGTATACTCGACCCGGCCTGAGAACGCGATTTAGGGCCCCGAGAATCTTCTCCGCCAGCCTTTATATGTACGGCCTCCCGTGTCGTTCTCGGGTCACGTCCCTTTCCAATCCTAGCTGCCTACGCCGCGATCCCTCCCTCAGCTCGCCTAGCTCCGGCGAGCGATTCAGTAGCCGCCCCACCACCTCCCCCCGCCACCCTCTTTCCGCGATGGAGCCCAATGGCAACTCCTTCGCCTCCTTCAACGACAACCCCTTCGCCTCTCCTCCTCCCCTCCCCACACCACCGCTGTCGAGCGAGGTCGTGCCTCGCATCGACCAATCGACCACCTCCATGCATGCAACGGCGTGGCCCTTCCGCCGCTCTGGCAGGGCCAGGACCAGCTCGCGGCCGGAGTTGTCCCCCCGCAGTCACCTGCGACGGTGTTTTGGGCCCTCATGGAGGACACCAGCTCCGGCGACGAGGCTCTAGTGGACCAGGGCCCCATGGAGACCGAGGAGGACCTCCTCCACTTAGGGATCCGGAGGAGCCTCCGCCGCGAGTAGAGGCAGGCGACTCGGCGCCGCCGTTACCAGCGACACGTCGACGACTACAACGAGCGCGAGCTGCAGTGCGCCCTCCATGCAGACGAGGAGCTTCAGCAGAAGAAGTAGGAGTGGGGCGCCATTGTGGCGTCCCAGTTAGTGCAGCAAGCGGCCTCCTCCAACTGCGAGTCTTTGCTTGACTCCGACTCCGACTGAAGACGGCATGGCAGAGGGAGAAGAACAAGCCCCGACGAAGACGACGACGCCGGTCATTTTGCCCCCTAGTAGTTTAGGGTGCGACAATGAACCCTAATTCATCGCCGCTTATTAATTATGTGTAATTACTATCGTTTGTCTTCGAATTCAGTTCGGAATTGCAAGTGTTCATCCGTTTCTATTCCCGTGAATTTCATAATTTACCATTTCCAGTTTTCGTTTATGGGCTCTGTTACGTCCCCCTTCACCATGCACCTAAAAATAGAGAAAACGCGAAACTCTGCTAGAGTTGCTCTAACTATGCGAAATTGCCCATCATTTTTTCCAGCTGTAAATGAATTACATATGCAATTGGGTGAGATCGAGATTTAAGTTAATTTTAGATTAACCAAGAATTAGCCACTACTAGAAGAATGCCCCGCGCGTTGCAGCGGGTATCTCTTTAAAATATATTCTAAATGAGTATAAGGTGTATGAAATATTCCATTATCAAGATTGAATTGACCACATAATCGATAAGAATACCCCGCGCGTTGCAGCAAGTATCTCTTTAAAAAAATACTCTATAAACGAAATGGGTATAAGGTGTATGAAATATTCCATTATCAAGATTCAATTGATCACATAATCGATAAAATTTAATTCGCCTGAAATTGTTGTATATTTTGAGAAATAAATATTAGTGACATGGATAATTATATGGTTGAAAACAGATAACATGATTATATGGCATGAAATATGTAATATCACAATTATTAGTGGAGATGACATGGATAATTGATTGGCTAAAATGGTGGATGATGTGGATAGCTTGCATGTTGAGATAGAAAAATCATAAATACATCTTAGTGGGGTGTATAGATAGATGCTCTATGTCAACTTTTATGTAAACACAGAAGGGTGGATACCTTCTGAATGTTGTAATCGGCCAGCGTGCGCCCATCCTCAAGCTGCTTCCTAGCAAAGATCAGTCGCTGCTGATCAGACGGGATGCCCTCCTTATTCTAGATCTTTGCTTTTACATTGTCTATGGTATCAGAGCTCTCGACGTCAAAATTGATCAGTGTCTTTACAAAAATCTGCATGCCACCACGGAGGCGCAGGACCAAGTGAAGGGTTAGACTACTTCTGGATGCTGTAATCAGTCAATGTGCCCCATCCTCAAGCTGGACAGACAGAAAATCCCTAGAAGTTCTTTCATCTTACGCAAGACGTGGCCTCAATATGCCCTCCATCCTTGTCCAGTTTCCCATTGTGTAACATCAGTCTAACATGATCCTCTCTAATGACCTAGTTATGTTTTTCGCTACTCTGAGTTGATTGGGGTCCATGGGAAAAAGCACAACTAATCTTCCAGCTATAGGAAACAACACAACTGTACTCACATGGGGTTCTTTGAACTGGGATTTCTGTAGCAAAGGAAGCACTGCCAACAACCCGGCACAAAATCCATCACCACAATCATCTTTGAATCATAAATAGAAGCTGACCTCTAAATACTCACAATATTTTCCTCAATTTCGCCTTCGAGAGACTCCTGATGATGGATAATAATGGGCTGGAGTGATGCTGCTAGCTGTCCAAACAATCTCCAGGAGGAAAAAAATTGGCTGCTCGAACCTGGGTGATCGATAGATTTTTATATGGGCAACCCAGCCGGCGACCACGAACTCCCCCAGCGGCACTATCTACGCGACTCGAGGCCAGAGTGTGTGTGAGAGCACCGCCTCTGAGCATATCCATTAGGAGAGGGCCCGATCCATACACGAACACACTAATACACTAATGTACGCACACAAACCAGTCCCGCTTCTTCGTAGGGGTCATCAAAGACACCAAGGAGACGATTCATATCTAGTTAAAGCCTCTCGAAAGGCAACACTTGCTGAAATGTCAAGAACTGTTCCATTAGATGATTGCTTATTTAAGAAAATGAAAGACCACACTTAGATCGATGATCACCATCAGCAATGTTTCTTCGAGTAAACTTTCGGCAGTCACTGCGCTGCCAGCTCCGCGCCTTCTCAACCCGAAGTGCTGCCCTGGCTGTCTCGTTGCTTTTTGCTCAAACAACTTCGCTGAACCAGTACAAGACCTCCACTTCTTCAGAGACATTATCACAAACACTTGGACTGCAGCAAGAAACACAGTGGGCTGAGTAATGAAGATGCATTTGCGTGGCTGAGGAGCACCTCAGGCCACATACTTCATGGCTCATTTTCTTCCCGATGCCTCCACTCCCGTCCGTCTCCTTGTCCCTTCCCCCACCTCTCATTGGTGCCTCCCCCCCACATCTCCCTGCTCCACATCCCTGCACGCCGGGACGCAGCAGAGCTGAGGCTTTCCGCCAGATCCGCATGATGCAGCCCAGCTTGTGTAGACTCGTGCAGACGCCGCGCTTGAGCTCGTCTACGGCCCCGCGCCGGAGGTGCCAGTCGAAGCGCCCAGGTCTAGCAGACCGATTACCGCCGGCTCCACGAGCATAATTCCATGTAGAAGTTTCTGTGGGCAAGGTCGCGGCTGACGGGAAACGGCCTGAGCGGCGCCGCCCTGAGTGACGCGGCCCACAGCATGGCCAGGAGGCAGCGACGACCGTCATCATGGCCTGATGGTAATATTGCTTCTGTCAGGAGGCGGAGGTCTGAAAACTGGATCTGGTAGATGTCCGCCATGGGCCTTGCCTCCTAGAGGACGTCCCCGAAGATAAACTTCCCATCCCGTCGGCCAGCTCCTCCGCGACCACACGCGGCTCCTCTCCAACTGCAGCCGTCGGCGCCCACCTCGCAGCACATCCGCTGCCAAGCTCAGCAGCCTCCCACGCGTTCGTCAGCTGGATAGAATTAAGGGGCTACAAAGTAAAAGTGGAAACTTTTGGAGTGCGGGTTGATTTACTGATTTTCGAGGGGCTAAAGTATAAAACAGCCGACGTACGTACGGTCGTTAGGCCGTAATATATAGTAGAGATGACGAATACACATGCGTATAGTACTCCCGTGCCAATACGTATCCGACAGTATACTCCCGTCCGCTACCTCGACTCCTCTAGCCAACGTCCTACTAACGATCTCGCCTGTCCGATTCGACCCCCACCTCCGACCGCTTCCTCCTCTCCTCCCACACAACGACCGCCGGGGCCACCTCGCGTCACGGGGGAGGGCCCGCCCGATCGCGCCGGCCATGGTGCACAGCGCGTACGACGCCGTCGAGCTGGTGGCGGGCGTCCCCGGCCGCATCGAGGCCGTCGCCTCCCACGCCGGGAAGCTCCTCGTCGCGGCCTCCGACTGCTCCCTCCGCATCTACTCCGCGCCGGCCCCCGCCGACGGCGAGATCCGGAGGGACGGGCCCTACACGCTCGAGCGCCAGGAGCAGAAGCTCTGGCGCCGCGCGCCCTCCGCGATGGAGGCCAGCGCCAGCCGCGACCTCCTGCTCTCGCTCTCCGAGTGGGTCGCCCTCCACCGCCTCCCGGGGCTCGAGACCGTCGCGGTCGTCTCCAAGACCAAGGGCGCCAACGTCTTCGCGTGGGATGACAGCCGGGGCCTGCTTGCCGCCGGCCGCCAGAAGCGCCTAACCGTCTTCCGCCTCGATGGTGAGGATTCAGTCGTCTGCTTTTTATATGTTCGAGCATTTTATTCCTTTTGCCATTGGTTTTAGCAATTTGATCGATTGGGGTCTCGGTGGGGCTGGAAATCGCCCGTTGGTACTTGGTAGCCTCAGTTCGGAGAATTGCAACTTTAGCATTCATGATCTAAAATATTCAGAGAATTAACAACTTTGGAGGGGATTACGAATTGGCGCTCAGAGTTGGTAACTGTAAAAGCATTGGTTCTCGAATTTAGATCACAAGCTCTGGTCCCTAATTTGGACATTGACGGGATATCTAATATACCTTACATTTATATAGCTTTCCAAGTCTGGAGTACCACCTGAATGCTGAATATTTCTGTGAAAAACTTTGCTGTTTTAGTAAAGTGATATAATTCCATGAACATCATGAAAGTTCAATAATTATACCAGTTTAAGTCAGAAGGCGCAGTGAAGAGTTTAAAACTTTTGATTGATTTATCGATATTTACTGAAGTTCTGTCATTCTGTCACTGCTACTGTTGCCAGATGATTTAGTATGCTGATGAGATGGTATCTCTTTAACCTTAAGTACTGCAGTGCCGTTTGAACTTTATGTTATAATCTTGAGACATCAAAATAAACCTTCGTGAAACTTTGTTCTCTATTTAAAATGGTTGTAAATTTTTGTGCCAAGGGGGAATTTGCAAATGTGACCATATTTGAAATTAGGAAAAGCTTATGAAGTACTACTTCCCTTATTTAGTTGAAAATGTCAATGAAAAGTGCTTCATAGTGTTGTAAGACCAATGTAGATAAGTCTAACTGTGTTCAGCACTTAGCAGCATATAGTAAGTACCTTATGTAAGAATATAGGCATCCATGTGCCTTCAAATGTTATTTTTCCCATGGTACATGTTCGATAGATTTGTGTAAGATTTGCTTGTAAAATAAGGGTTTGTTTTTTTGACGATAAATGAGGGAAACTTGAAAGATGCCAAATGGTTAAATGATCTTGTTCTGAACAGGTAAGGAAACTTAATTTTTGTTTATCAGGTGGGCGAGAATTTATCGAGGTGAAGGAATTTGGTGTTCCGGATATGGTGAAATCAATGGCCTGGTGTGGTGACAATATATGTCTTGGGATTAGGAGGGACTATATGATCATAAATAGCGTGACCGGGGCATTAACCGAAGTGTTTTCTTCTGGGAGGATTGCTCCTCCTTTAGTTGTGCCTCTTCCTACCGGGGAGCTCCTCCTCGGAAAGGTATAGTACTCTTCCTTACAAGTTTCTTGTTGATTTTCCATTGCATGGTATTTCTTGGCAGTTTGTTGATAGCATTTTGTGTTGTTGTTTGGTTCCAAATGACTAGACGACAACTTGATATGCTTTAAAAAAAGAATGAGCTGTTCTAAACACATGAGTTTATTCGCGTCGTCTTTCCACTGATACATAATCGATAACTAAGCTGAATGCCTTCTTTTGGCTGAATTGCATCCACAATTTGAGGATAAGAGAATCTTGTCTTGTGAAAATGTTTCGACCACAGTTGTTGTGAAAACCTTTAGGTTAGATGCACTATAACACAACACTGACCACTAGTTAGAATACATTCGAACTTTGTAATTTAGCTATCAGAAGGATTAGCTTGATTCAGATTCCTGAGGATGCTTTGATGTGCCGTGAAAAGTTTCCTGTAAAGCAGATATGAGTTTGAAGTCACTGAGACTCAAACATGTATAAAGTGTCTCATTTATCTTTATTCACTTATTCCAGGATAACATTGGGGTATTTGTTGATCAAAATGGGAAACTTATTCAAGACGGCCGGATAATTTGGTCAGACACTCCTGCATCTGTTGTTATACATAAACCATATGCCGTGGCGCGTCTGCCGCGACATGTTGAGGTAAATTGTTCTGTCTTGTATATTCAGTGTTAAAGAGGATATAGAAGTCGTAAGTTTCACTGGCCAACCTAATCTACTAAGTATTACTTCAGATACGGTCTCTTAGAGCTCCAAGTGCATTGGTTCAGACTGTTGTCCTCCGTGATGTTCAAAAGCTTGTTCAAACTGACAACTGTATACTTGCTGCGCTATCCAACTCGGTCTATGGTTTGCTGCCTGTTCCTATTGGTGCCCAGGTATGCTATGTTTAATTTATTAATATTGATCAGCGCATCAATGTCAATATTTATGTATTTTCCATTTTAGTTATCACAAGTTACAACACTGCTGTTTCACTAGGTTTTGCCTTTCGGCATAGGTTGAATATTGTCTGAGAAATATCCATGAATTTAATGCCAATAATATAATTGTATAGATTGGGTATGCAGTATAAAAGTAGCAAAATTAAATGATTTGACCTAATAACCCTCTTAAAAAAAGATCAACCAGATTATGTATTAGGCTGTAGACAGGGATGTATATTCATATCCTTTTTACGACACCAGTTCCAGTGCAGATTCTTTCCAACCTCCGATCCATATTAATAGGTGCTGAAGTGGATGTATTTAGACATGTTTTATTGCTAGATACATCCACTTCAGCACCTATTAATATGGATCGGAGGGAGTACTTACAATGAGCAGAAGCCTTTTATTTTTACTGAAGTGTTAGATGAAATGTCAAGATAACACTAAATCATCTGTCTTGAATCCTGAAAGTCGTTTGGTAAGATTTATTCCTGAGTTCTTAGTTTCTTACATATCTTTTGGTTACAGATAGTGCAATTGACCGCCTCTGGAGAATTTGAGGACGCGCTGGCATTGTGCAAGTTACTTCCTCCGGAGGATTCAAACCTACGAGCTGCAAAAGAAAGCTCAATACACATGAGGTATGTTCAGATTGCCCGATCAAATGGCCACGATAGTATTCATTTTGCACTTTCGATAGTCAGTGGCTATTATTGTTAGATGTCATTGCATGACATGATTGGGTAGACTCTGTCCACTTTATTCAAGCTATTTCAAGCACTGGAGCACATCACTCTCCTTTTGTGTTGAACCTGTCACCAGGAAATCAAATATAAGGAAGAGGAAAACCATTGTATGCTATTGGAACTTTAGGTTACATGATCTGTCAGACTGCCACTGAATAAGTTATTATTCCTTTCATGCATGCCATATTCATTTTCAGATCCTGTTCTCATTATGCCATCGCCGTTATATTACCCCCCCCCCCCCCCCCCATTCACCCACTTTTTTCTCTCCACTCTCCCTGGCTCCCCGCTCTTCTCTCCATAACCATGAGGTGAAAAGAAGGTGGCCTGGTGGGAACACAGAGTTCAAAGAGGTGGTTGCGGCACGTCTCTACTCACTGCATCAGCATGGGCAAGGATATTGTCTGCAGCCAGTGAGGTTGAGGTGGTGGCCCCACCCGCATTGTTAGGCAGATCTGAGCACCTTCCTAACAAGATGATACGGTTTCACAGCCCTCAAGCTGGGCAGTTCTGGTAGCCTTTTTCAGCCCTGTCCACACCATCGGCGTGGCGGAGTAGTCTGCCGAGCTGACCTCTTTGACTCTTGTTAGAAATGGGTGGGGTTGTCTGCCATGATCCTACTCTGCCACCGCCATGGTGTCTCTGACTTTAGCAGCATGATACTGGGAGAAACAATTCAGAAAGTAATGGCCATATTGAGTAGTTCGTCAGGCTGGTTAACATGATTTTGTTCAAAGTTCAAAGTTTGAAGAGAGAGAGAGAGAGAGAGAGAGAGAGAGAGAGAGAGAGAGAGAGAGAGAGAGAGAGAGAGAGAGAGAGAGAGAGAGAGAGAGAATAAGCCAGTACGTGGGCTGCTTGTAGCAAACATGTTGTCACTGTTCTTATGAGACTGAGAAAGGCACTTGCTGATGACAATGGAGAAGGAAAAAGAAAATACATGTTTAAGAGTGGCTCAGGAAACACGGAGCCCTGGATATCATAAACAACGGCGCAGCTTAGTGTAAGCCACACCCCCCCCCCCCCCCCCCCGCCCCCAAAGCTTTGGACCAAGCTATGAAGGTGGAATTTTTTTTAGTGTTTTGCCTCTGGAAACACTCATATTTTGTCTCTTGATCCCCTGTCAGTTTTTGTCAAGCTCCACCACTGATCACAAATGCTCTATTTTAGAGTACAGTGACCAAGGGAGGCTGACAGCCTGGTTTGGCATGTGGGGATTAGTTGTCTCATGTCCACGTGGGCATATTGGTCTTTGCACACCCTTTAACATCAACCAATTAATGTGGGAGCATGGATTAAACATAGCTGATAATGGATGGCATTGAAGGAATCAGGGGACATATTGGGTGCACTAGCATTTTGAGGTGTACTCGGTACCAGAACCCTAGTTCAATACTCAAAAAGTCTTGCATAATTTCAAAAAATAATAATAATATTCATGCAACATGCATATACCATGTCACAGTTTCTAAATCTAAATTCAGCATTCAACTAAAAAAACAAAAAGACAAATCTGTCTGTGAATAGTGCCAGTGCTAGCAGGATACTATTCACTCCAGATTTGAATTTGATACTATTCACAGCATGATTTATCCTTTTTTGTTTATGAAGCTGCGAACTGAATTTGAATCATTTTTGTACATGTGTATTATCTCTATTCAACACATTAATTTCATATTTTTCATAATTTATAGATGTGTTTTCCGATGGTCTAGTTGACTACGACACCTCAAGGGTGCTAGTGCCTTCTACATGCCCCCTAGAATGGGGGGGGGGGGGGGGGGGGACATATTTATGGCTGTTAGTGTTTCCGAGAGTTATTCACTGGCATACAATGCATTTTCTCTTTAATGGATGGATGTGCATCACATAAAGTTGCTCCCATACAATTCTAACTATATTATTATCACTGAGACTTATATGTGGCCATGTTGATGATGGTGTATGCAAACATCATGCAAGTTATAGAGGAAAAAAGTTTGTTTAGATTTTTTAGTTTGAATTATATTTCAATATGATGTCATGCCAAAAGAGTTGATGTACTCATGTACACCAGGATAAGTGAACTTGCTTATTATTTGACTAGTAAGACAATGCATACCATGCTGACCATTCAGACTTTCACTTGCTTTCTAATTGGATGCAGTTAAAATTTAGTTTACATCAGTTGTAGATTCTTACCTTAAAAATAGCATTTGAAAGCTTTTTAGAAAAATAAATTCAGAACGTTATTAGTGATGGGTGATGGCTAATGTCTGTGGATGTTCACATCTACCCTTTTTTGTAGATTATAATCAATCAAGTTGAACAGTGACAGTTAAAAATGAAACTCTTTGAACACAGGAACCCTACCAATGTAGTTTTATATTGGGCGCTGTATTATTCTACAATTAAAGTAGATGACCAGCCTTCTTCATTTCTTCTCAAAGTGATTTTCATGTTTTCTTATGATATCGCAATTTGGGTCCTTGCATATAACTGACCAACATCTTTCCTTTTTATCTTATGAATCAGATATGGACACTTCTTATTTGATAATGGGAGCTATGAGGAAGCAATGGAACAGTTTTCGAATTCACATGTGGATATTACTTATGTGTTATCTCTATACCCATCCCTTGTTCTGCCTCAAACACACATTATAGGTGAACATGACAAGCTCCAAGACCTGCCAGAATTAGCAAGAGAATCCTCTGACGTGACAGATGAAATGGAATCATACTCTTTGCAACTTCATGATTCTGACGATAAATCTCCATTGGAGAACAAGAAAATGAGTCACAATGCGCTAATAGCCCTTGTGAAGTACTTGCAGAAGAAAAGAAATGGGATAATTGATAGAGCGACATCTGAAGTAACAGAGGAGGTGGTCTCTGGAGCTGTGCACCATAGCTTAATCTTATCGGAGCCATATAAGGCAAAGAAGGCAAATAAGGTAGCTACAATTTTGGATTTTCTGTTGCAAGCGTTTTGATTAGCTATAAATGTCGAATTATTGAATGAAGTAGGAACTAGTATAGCGTAAGTAAACCAGGCTCTAATTTGAACCAAATATTGCGAAGTCAAATTACAATTACAAATCTGAACGTATGCACTCAAGTGTCTAAGGTTTCATGAGAAATCAAACTTCCTGGCTACGTCCATGCTATTCTCGTTCCTGTAAACATGATGTAAATGTAATTCCCTGGAGGGACAGGTAAACAAACAATTATTTTAAACTTCTTGTCATAACACCATCCTGTTAAAAGTTCTAGGGCCTTTTATTTTCGAGTGTGCACGGGATCTATTGTACATATAACTGCAAATCTAAGGATTTATTTGTTAATAAATACAAAGGAAAGTCGATTCAACAATTTTACTTGTTTTTATTGTCAGAAACGACCTCAGACGCATAGAAGCTCTGTTGCTAGAGAATTGGCAACTGTACTGGACACATCTCTTCTTCAAGCTCTTATTCTTACAAAACAGTCTTCAGGGGTTATAGATTTATTGAAAGGACTCAGTTATTGTGATTTGAAGATATGTGAGGAGTTTCTGAAGGAAAGGAGCGATTATATGGTGTTACTTGAGCTCTATAGAAGCAATGATATGCACCGTGAAGCTCTCCAATTACTCAATCGGTTGGTTGAAGAATCTAAGTCTGAGATGGCAAATATTGACTTCAGTAAAAGGTTTAACCCGCAAATGATCATCGAGTATCTCAGGGTATTGTTTTTTCTTATTTATTATCATTATTGTTATTATTATTATATACAACAGATACTGTTCTTTATTTTTTCATGTATACATTACTCAAACAATAAAAAGCAACCAGTTGCTGATTTGCTGCTGGTTGCATGGTGTTTGCCTAAATGCACTCTGTAAAAGTTTGGCAAGCAAATGTCTTAATGCGCACTTAATTGATAAATGTTGAAACATCATCAAAATATTGAAGTCAATGTGCACTTCATTCTTTTTAGTATTACAATTTTGTACATCTCCGTGTATTTAAACATTGTTGCATGATTACTTCTAGATTGTTAGACTGTTAGTCCTAGTTTGTATGCTTGCTGTTTCATTTGACGTTGCAGCGGGGTCATACTAAATTTGGTTATTGCTGATATTAACTGGCTTTGCTCACTGACATTAGAGAAACTTGTTGGCAGCAGTAATATTTTTATTTGTATTGCTTGGTGTGTGCTTAAGGTTATCGTTTGGACTTTGCCCTACATATTATGGAGTCAATACTCAATACCTTTCTTGTCACATTCTTCTGGTTTGTAAAGCTTATATGAGATTCTGTGTTTTTTTGTGCAGCCCCTTTGTAGATCTGACCCAATGCTGGTTTTGGAGTCTTCTTTGTATGTTCTTGAACGCAATCCATCAGACACTATTGAGCTCTTTTTGTCTGAAAATGTTCCAGCAGATTTGGTAAATTCATATCTGAAACAGCATGCTCCAAATTTGCAGTCAACTTACTTAGAGCTAATGCTTTCAATGAGTGAAAGCGGGATCAACCCTAATCTACAAAATGAGCTGGTATGTTATCTTTGTATTGTCACTTTGTTATTATGCCAGAAGTTATTTTCTGCTATTTAGACGATCTTACATCCATAAGCTGTACTTACAAAGTTTGCCGTAAATGAATTTCTTCTAATCTTCAAATGTTCGAACTTTCTGTCCTGAAGGTGCAACTGTACCTTTCTGAAGTTCTTGACTGGTACAAGATTCTGAAGGATGAGGGAAATTGGACTGATAAAACGTATTCCCCAACACGAAACAAGTTGGTATCTACATTAGAGAATAATTCAGGTTACAATACAGACACACTTCTTAAACGTCTTCCGCAGGATGCTCTTTTCGAAGAGCGTGCTATAATGTACGGGAAAATGAATCAACATCTCCGTGCATTATCTCTCTATGTTAACAAGGTACCACTGCGCTGTGATGTTCTTCTGGTTTTTGCTGATACAATTGTTTAATGAATAGGGATTAGTTTGAACTTTCAAAGGTTACTTAGAATAACCTGTGCACTACTTTGCAGCTACACATACCAGAGCGTGCAGTTGCATACTGTGACCGTGTTTACGAGGAAGAAGCGCAGCAGCCTTCCAAGTCCAATATTTATTTTAATCTTCTGCAAATTTATCTAAACCCGAGAAAAGCTGAAAAAGAAATTGAGAAGAAAATTATTCCAGTGGCATCACAGTACCCTGGAATGCAGAGGGTTAGCTCTATTAATAAGGTCAGAGGAGGGCGTATGGGTAGAAAGGTTGTTGAGATCGAAGGAGCTGACGACGTACGCTTTAGCCCTAGTGGAACAGATAATGGACGAAGTGATGGCGACACAGATGATGTTGGTGATGGAGGCCCTATAATGTTGAATGAAGCACTTGAATTATTAAGCCAACGATGGGACAGAATAAATGGTGCTCAGGCTCTTCGATTGTTACCAAGAGACACAAAACTGCAGGTAATTACTTTATATGTTAGAAAGATATGATATTTGATCTAGCCTAGGTATACAGCAGTCCACCCCCACCATCGTATTGTCACATTGATTTAAGAAGCAAGAAAAAAGTATGAACATTCATGTTAATGTAGTATCCTCCTTCTCTTTGCATATATGACATATTACTATTAGCTGGTGCCTTTATTGTTGTTCAGTCTCTCGTAAGATATAAAATTTCACGCCTCAAAAGAAGATCACAGTTATGTGGCTTCTGAGTTTTTTGTGTTCCTAAATTCGTTGCTTTAGCAAGAGTTTCTGAAAAGTCTAATAATCTGGTCTGATGCTTGCAGGATCTGGTGTCATTTCTTGAACCACTATTGCGGAACTCTAGTGAACATCGGCGCAATTATATGGTTATCAAGAACTTGATTCTCCGGGCAAACTTGGAGGTTAGCTTGTGTCATGTTCTCTTGTAGCTGTATTCTTGGGTTTGTCCTATTAGATTTAACTTTAGTGTTCCTTTTTACTGGGAAAGAGTAGGGGGCTCCCTATGGTATTATTTTCTCTACGTAAAAACTGTTACATTTGCACATCAAACACGGGCAAAACCCCGTAAGAGAGGACGCAAGCAACTTTAGACTAGGTGACTGTTTGTGCAAATAAGAAGATACACCAGTTGCAAGCTAAGAAACCCCGTAAGGGCTGCCAATGGACAGGCTTTCACTCGGTGAGGAAATGACCCAATTTTTCCTTCAAGAAGCACCTTCCAGCAAAAGACACAGCGATCTTGATTTTGAAATGAACCGTTTCTTTCTTTCCAAATTCCACGCCACCGAAATTGCAATCGCCAGAAAACAGGGCCCTCTAAAGGCCAACTTAGCCCACTGCAGCATCAAACGGAAAGTGACTGAGGGATCCCAAGACATGGAAACATCATCCCAGCATCTTAGCATACATACAGCCAATGAGCCAAAGCAAAGATGAAAATGATCTTCCGGTATTCTTAGGAGCACAGAAACAGTTTGGACCCGAATCAAGATGCTCTCCAAACTAGGAAAAAACAACTTAGGAGTAACCTTGCTGTTCCATAACGAATGGAATTGTGGCTGATCTGACACATTAGGCAAACAAGAACTGATAGTGTTTAACTCATGGTGTCGTGGCGTCTTGTCTAGTAACCTACTGTAGCATCTCCTGGTCTTAAGTTATTTAATGCTGTGTGTAATTCTGTGCACTGATAATTAGGAAATACCCATTAACTTTGGACTTTGGTAAACTGTCATGGTGCTGATAAATATGCTACCTCATCATGCATGCCATAGTCGTATTACAGGCTTAGTTAGGCTGTGAGTTTGTTCTATCAAATTGCTTTATTGTACATTGGAATGAGCAAGCTTCTGTTCTTAAAAGTTGTATCTATATATCAGGTAAAGGAGGATCTGTACAAGCGACGTCAAGCTGTTGTGAAAATTGATGGAGATAGCATGTGCTCTCTTTGTCACAAGCGCATTACAAACAGTGCCTTTGCAATTTATCCAAATGGAGAGACACTGGTGCATTTTGTATGCTTTAGAGAATCACAGCAGATTAAGGCTGTTAGAGGAGCAAACTCTGTGAAACGTAGATGATATGGCCACACTCCAGGTATAGATTGAAACTCCATATTTATGTAATTATGTTCAATCTATTATAGACATTACTATGTCGGATGGCCGATCAATGTTGATTATCATTGTCTCTACCCTCACCTGAGTACAGCTGTTGTTTGCCTTAACCATTGTAAATTGTAATGGTCTGAAATATGAGGTGTCTCTTTCCATATTACTGCCATCCAGTGTCAAGTTTCATTCTCCCAACCTTTAACCTTTGCTATGCCATGAAAATCACACATTGTCACTCCTTAGTTTCTACATTATCTTGCTCTCTACTAATATCCCGTCACACTCAGAGACTGAGAACAAGAATATGACTTCAGCAAGGTCACACATTGAAACCCAATCCAGCTATATTTATGCCCTAATCATGGCTAATTTTGATTAGCATGGTTGACCTGCCTACAACCTTGTGTTCTGAACTTGTGAGCTTGACAGAGGACCATAGTGGAAAATATACACATGGACACTACTTTCCTTGTGAGCTATTTGCTTGCTATTAAAAATAAATTTTCTTAGACAGTTTAGTGATCATTCATCCTTCAAACATGCTTTGTGTCTTTATTCTTACAGTAGAATAAATCAAGATCTGTGCTAACTTGATTCCACTTTGATATGTATTTGACAGGTCAGATATCAATCACCAAAACATTAAGTTTGGACACCAGGGGAGAATTGGCTAATAACCATGCAAAATTTGGGCCATGCTTGGAGACAGTTGTTTTCAAGTCCTGCTCCAGTTTGAGTTCTTCAATCTATGGCTTTGCCTGCAAGCATTGCTTTCTGGTTAGAATCTCATGCTCTCGTTTGATTGCATAAAGTTTCCATCGATGTTGGCTTATGTAAATCTTTTTGTTGATCTTTACTGGATCTGAGTGGATTGCTTCCGAAAGTTTTTAGTGGTGTGCTCTTTGATCGCTTCAAAGCCTTGTATTTAGAAGTATATATCCATGCTCATTCGTTTGTTTTCACCCCAGAAAGCTTATCGATTTTGTTGGAGGTGAGATCATCATGATTTACGCATAGTGTTCCAGCTTGTACTCAGGGGTGATGTAAGTACAGAATTGGTGGTATCATTCTGTTTGTACCAATCATAATACTACAAGAGTAAATATTGCCATTCATATTTTCTCAACATCGAGAAGATTTTTGTAGAACCTGTATACTACTTTAACTTTGTGTAAACTGTAGTGTAGTTAGTGTGCATAACTACACATTTGAGAGGAAGTTTGAGATTACAGCACATAGTGCATAGTGTATATGGACACTATTTGGAGTGCTCAGTTTGGACAACTAGCATTGTTGAGCTTTCAAGCATGAAAGTATTAAGTGAGAAAAACGACAGAGGTTTTCAATATGTAGCATGCATGTTTACAGGGATCGAATGCGAACATTAGGTATCCCCGGATGCTTGCTGATGGCCTCCCTGAGAGCGGTCTCGAGACTGTCCACGTCCCAAGTTGTAGGCTCCTCCTCGGCATGGGGCTGGTCTGGAGAACAAGAGCCCGCCTGCAAACGGTACATAACAGGAACAAAATTCTCTTGCTCGAAAATATCCACCATGCACGAGTCGAGGCTTCCCAGGTGCTCGATCCCGTCGAGCAAACCGCCACCTCGCCGCATCGCTTCCTGGTAGCACTCCACGGTGAGGCTCTGGATCCTGCACATTGCCCCTGCCTCGAACACGAGGCACGGAACCTGATGCCTGAACACGAAATCCCTTAGACTTGGGAAAGATGACGCATGGACGACGACGCCTTCGTTGGGAGTATGATCCCTGACATGCAGCGTAAGATGCACCAGCGAGCTCAGCCTGGCGAGAACGCCGGCGCCGTCCCTTGGCAGCGAGACGACCTGGATCTTCAAGCTCGCGAGGTTGTCCAGTTGGGTGACCCAGCAGCCAGCTGGGAGAGTGGAGAAGGGGAGTCCCAGCACGTGCAGCCGATGGAGACGGCGTGGAGGCGGAGACCAGCGAGCCAGGGCATCAACAATCTCGAGGGAGCCACGCATACGGATGGTCAGCGACTCGAGGCCCGCGAGCCTGCAGAAGGAGCGCACAAGGTCATCACAGGCGCCCTCCCGGGCGACACCTTTCTGTACCAAGACTAGCTTCAGCGCCTTCAGATCAACCAGATCACCCAGCCCTTTGATGTTCTCCACATCTTTGAGGAGATGTACGCGGAGCTCACCCAAAGTACGGAGCGCACACATCCGGCTCACCTGGCCAACCGGCCTCACGGTCCAAGGAACAATCATATGCCAAAGTGTCGACGGAAACTCGTCCACATCGAGCTCTAGCTTTAAAGACTTCATCGCCTCTTCATCTCCGCAGACTATCTCCAAGGTCTCCAGGTGTTGCAACCTCCGTAATTGTTTCAGCATTTCCTTACAGCAAAGTCCTCGGATCCTCAAGTATCTCAGCTGGGTAAAGCTTCCTAGGGAACACGGATTACACAGCTTGTCATAGTTGCGATCATCAACACCTATATGTAGGACCCACAGGAGTTGAAACCTCGACAGAGATGGCATCAATAGAGCAGGACCCCAGAAGTTAAATGATCTGGCCTGGGTGAGAGCCATGCTTTCGGGCAAGTGCTTGCCATCTGGTTTTCCGACTTGGAGGGACAACCGGCGAACCTTCATACACCCTTTCAGCATGCTCAGCGAACCTGAGGATTTTTTAACTATAGTGACCAGGTTTTCTTCTGTGGACTTCACTACGATGAAGTCGAGCATTACGTCATGCACCCGGCAGGACAACACATGGCCGCAGTCATCGAACCCAGCTATCTGGATCATGTTTTTGTTGACCAGTTCGTAAAAGTAATCCTCTGCAATCTCTTCTGGGCCGTAACCATGCTTTTCGGTGATAAAACCCTCGGCCATCCATCTCTTTGCCAAATCATCCTTCATTATTTCAGAGTCTTCTGGAAATATACAAAGGTATAGATAGCAGGTCCGAAGGTCCGGACATAGATCATTGTAACCAAGATTTAGCACATATCTCATCCATTGCAATCCAGGGGTTTTCCCATCCAACTGAAAACACAAACAATTATGTATCTTCTCCCAGAATACGGTTGAGTTTCTCTCTCTATGGCTAGCCAAAATGCTGGCCATGCTGGTTATGAATAATGGAACCCCTGCACATTTCTTCAAAATTTCACTAGAAACGTTCTTTAGTTTCTCAGGACAAGTATTTTCATAGCAGGAAATACTTGTATCAAATAATCTCCTTGAGTCAAGATCATTAAGAGGCTTCATCTTGTAGAAATGGCCATCGAAACAATAGCAGCATGCCCGAGCTACATCGTCAATACGTGTGGTTGTTATAACTCTACTACCAAGATAATTCTCTCCCATAAAGGCACATCTAATAGCGTTCCATGCTTCTATTGTCCACATATCGTCAATGACGATAAGGTATCTGTCAGATGAAGTAAAATACTCTTTTTAGAAAGTTGTAATAAGTAAAATACAAGTTACACCCAACAACACATGTGGTATTCTCAATGACGGTTAGATTAAAGCTAAATAATTTTTTTGTAAGCAGTTAGAAATGTGAGCGAAAGTACTATGTAAATGAATGCTGCCAGCATATCTGTCACTCGCTGTCGCTGAGATATTATTAGGTGTTTTCTCCCAACACAAAGTACAAGAAGCTGTCGATTGGGACTTTTTTCATGAACAAACTGTAAATCTAGTTCTACATGTTCAGTTTGAGCGTGAAAAATCCTCAAACAACTCTAAGATGTACTCCATGGAAATATTTTAGGAGTACATATTTGTGTTTTTGTGTGGAGAAATATACGTCTATTTGTGTTCTCCAACAAAAAAAGCTTAGAAAGCGTAGCGTTAGGAGAAGGGTGTATGACAAGTGGGTGAAAGGCTTTCATAGCAATAACATATATGTCAAATTATTACTCTTTGTGTAAATTGATAATGCACATTATTTCAAGAAAAAAAAACCAAGTACACACATGTATTTCCAACCGTGTAAATGGAAGTAAAACTTTGGTATGCTTTTATATGTCCATGATCTACGTACACCATCATCGGTATTGCTTTCAGGATTTGGACTAGTTAATAGTTATTTAACGTAGACATATTGTTCTATCGCCAGTTATGAAGAATGAATATCAATTGGGTTTAAATAGCGGGCTATAGCAGGAACATTTTGACATACATTTTTAGGCAGTGGGAGCATATGGTCCTATGAGCCGAAGTGGGTTTCCCGCTATAGCAGCGATATAGCTGTTTTAGAAAGATTCAACTAATGGAATCCCTGTACAATTGCGTGATATAGCGTCATTTAGCTCCATTGTAGCGCTGATTTTGAGTGATGCCACTATTTGTCATAGCCCGCTATTTAAAGAACATTACAAATTAAGGAAACTAAAACACAAATATGATTTATAATAACATCCCAATGTTGTCTAAAGTGATGAGAAAACTGAAGATGGATGGAAATTCAAAGAAGATAAATACATTTAGGACTTGTTTAGAGTGATGAGAAAACTAAAGATGGATGGAAAATCAAGATGGATAGAAATTCAAAGAAGATGGATGGGTTGGAGTGAATTGTACTGGATCTCGGAAAATCCCAGATAGTATGTTTACTAATCTAGTTTTAGAGGGGATAATATCTAGATATCCCTCATCAACCACCTTATTTTTGTCTAGATTAAAAAATCTACCCCATGCTAGTGTATTTGGAGGATATTTGTGGGAATTGATGGGGATTGGGTGATGAAAATACACCCTAGTAAATATGGCCTTAGAGCGTAAACACAAAGTACTCCTTAAAACAGTGTTCTCGTTTGTAATAGCTGAATAATTTGTGTGAGCAGCATACCTTCTGTTCTTGAGATACCACTTCAGTTCGTCGATGAGTTGGCACGGATTCGTCAGGCTTGAATGCACGTGGCATCCAACTTGTTCGAGTATACTCGTCATGATCTTAACCATATTTGGGTTTTGAGACGCCGAAACAAAAGCCGTGCAGTCGAATTCACCCTTTACGCTATCACGAACTTGGCTGGCGAGAGTTGTCTTGCCCATGCCTCCGAATCCACTGATAGCCACAACTTTAAGTAGCCCTGTGCCCCTCTCCTCTCTCAACAGCTCGATAAGCTTCTGCTTGGCGCCATCCATGCCGACGAGGCTGTCACCCCCTGAATGGACTGCAAATAGACGAGGGTCAATAGGCATAGGGCTCTGAGTCCGAGAAGTACCAGCTCGCTCCTCGAGCTTGTATCTGTCGTGGCTATCACTTGCTTCCACCGCCCGAGACTTGAGTTCCTTGATCTGGTCGGCGATCTTGTACCGCGCCTTGAGGTCCTTGAGCCTCGCCATGAGGCTGGACTTGGCGCCATGGCCATCATGTTGTACTTGTTCGAGCAGGCGAGGCTGAGCACTTATTCATGTTGTACTTTTTCAGTACCTTCTCAATATATGCTCTCTGACATAGCCCCAAGATCCCTCTGGATCTATCTCGGTGAATTTCAATTCCTAAGACATAAGCTGCTTCACCGAGATCCTTCATATCAAAACTAGAGGATAGGAACCTCTTAGTTTCCAGCAACATATTTTTATCACTGCTGGCTAGAAGTATGTCATCAACATACAGTATCAGGAAGATAAACTTACTCCCCCTGAACTTAACATAAACACAATTGTCCACTTTATTCTCTTCAAAACCAAATTTCCTTATGACTTGATCAAACTTAAAGTACCACTGTCGTGATGCTTGCTTCAAGCCATAGATGGATTTCTTAAGATGACATCCCAAATGTTCTTTTCCTTCCACAACAAAACCTTCCGGTTGTGCCATGAGAACATCCTCATATAAGTCTCCATTTAGGAATGTTGTTTTAACATCCATCTGATGCAGCTCTAAATCATAATGAGCCACAAGTGCCATTATAATTCTGAAGGAATCTTTAGAAGAGACAGGTGAAAAAGTCTCATTATAATCAATCCCTTCTCTTTGAGTAAATCCTTTTGCCACCAATCTTGCCTTGAACCTTTCGATATCACCCTTGGAGTTACGTTTGGTCTTATAGACCCATTTACATCCAACAACTTTAGCTCCTTTAGGGATTTCTACTAAGTCCCATACTTCATTAGTGCTCATGGACTTCATTTCATCTTTCATAGCATTAAGCCATTCAGACGAAAATTCGCTTTGCATGGCTTCTTTAAATGAGGTAGGATCATTATTCAACATTGATTCATTCATATCCTCACTCATATAGGTGACATAATCATCAGGAATAGCAGACTTCCTAGTCCGTTGTGACCTTCTGAGAGGTTCATTATTTGGCACTTCATCAATAATTTGAGGCTGCTGAACGTCTTCAACAATAACATCATCAGGTGTGACATCTGAAATAGCCACAGGACTTTCAGCAGGAGTTGCTCTAATATCCCTCTCAATAGAAGGTGCAACTTCAGTAGACACCGGGAGAACAGGTTCTTGAATTATTGGAACTGGGAAAAATTCCCGGCTTTCTTCCAATATTATTTCCCGAGGTGTCATACTCCCCCTCATCATTTCATTTTCCAAGAACACAGCGTGTCTTGTTTCAACAAACTTTGTTGCTTGATTTGGACAATAGAACCGATATGCTTTAGATTTGTCAGGATAACCAATAAAATGGCAACTGACTGTCTTGGGGTCTAACTTTCCCATAACTGGATTAAAAATCCTTGCTTCAGCAGGACAACCCCATACATGAAAATAATTCACAGTCGGTTTTCTCCCAGTCCATAATTCATACGGTGTTTTAGGCACCGATTTACTGGGAACCCTGTTAAGGATATGTGCCGCTGTCTTAAGGGCTTCCATCCATAAATTTACCGGCAGAGTGGAGTGGCTCAACATACTCCGCACCATATCCATGAGAGTGCGGTTTCTTCTTTCAGCCACCCCATTTTGCTGGGGTTCGCCCGGTGCTGAGTATTGGGCAATAATACCATTTTCCTGTAAGAATTTTGCAAATGGTCCAGGAATTTGGCCATAAGAAGTGTGTCTGCCGTAGTATTCACCACCACGATCAGATCTCACAATCTTAATCTTTTTATCACATTGATTTTCAACCTCAGCTTTGAAAATCTTAAACTTGTCCAATGCCTCTGATCTTTCCTTAATGGGATAAATATATCCATAACGGGAGAAATCATCGGTGAATGTAATAAATGAATTAAAACCATCCACCGTCTTCACATTTAAGTCGCCCTGTGCCCCCCTCCTCTCTCAGCAGCTCGATGAGCTTCTGCTTGGGGCCATCCATGCCGACGAGGCTGTCACCCCCTGAATGGACTGCAGATAGACGAGGGTCAATAAGCATAGGGCTCTGAGCCCGAGAAGTACCAGCTCGCTCCTCGAGCTTGTATCTGTCAGTGGCTATCACTTGCTTCCACCGCCCGAGACTTGAGTTCCTTGATCTGGTCGGCGATCTTGTACCGCGCCTTGAGGTCCTTGAGCCCGGCCATGAGGCCGGCATTGGCGCCACGGCCCTCAAGGTCGTCTGTGAAGGCGTCGATGCAGTCCTCCATGTCGTAGGACAGCTCGCGCACCTTGTCCCGCCGTACCTTGTCTTGCACGTCGAGCTCGTCCGTCTCGGCCATCTTCACGAGCAGAGCATTCATGCTGCTCATCTCGTCTCTCAAGGAGGCGATCTCCTTCTTCGCGCGTTTGGACAGCTTGTACTTCTTCTCCAGCAAGCTGCCGAGCTTAGGCAGGAGCGTTCGCATCGCTACTGTCACCGCGCTCGCCACCACGGCCTCCATCTTCTAAGAAGATTCTTCTTCCCCACGGGCAATTAAAAGTGCTGTTACTCCGCTCTGTATAGTGTATATGAGGTTTCAGCCAGAAGACGAGTTTTAGTTGCACAATCGCAGCAGGTATATATAGAACTCATAGGCCTGGAGAAGTAGGCGTTGGATCAGAAATTCAGAACAGAGGCTTGGTATGTAGGAGGGTCCACCAGTAGCATGCATCATATAGGCTGGCCACCGTGACTCGTCTTGATGATGACATTAACGATATATTTCTTCTCATGATAACGACCTTAATTTGAGCTCCTTCTAAGCAGCTTCACCTTCTTTTATGCGCACTAAATAAACCACCATATCAGCGACTCCAAGTCTTTGTATTTTGCATTTTTGTTACCCAAAGTCTTTGTGGAAAGCCCGTAGAACAACACAAGCACTTAGGCAAGGTAGGGGATTTACAAAGTACCCGGCCAGCTTGTCCGGCGCGAGAGGGGACCGAGGCGGCCACTCGCCCTGGTCCATTTACGTGCGGCGACTCGAAGTATCCATGCGCAGCGGCCGAACACAGGTAGTACCTGCTACTCGTCGGTACGGAGTATAGGTAGGAGCGCACAAAATCCTGACAGCCTGGCTCCAGCTAGCTAACAAAATCTATTCGTGTACGTTACGATCCACTTGTGATCGATCAAAGCTAGCAGCCTCACGTACTATTTTTTCCCCATTCACGGATCAGTAAGCTTCCGCGCGCGGTTCGATCGTACGCATCCACATCCACGCGGCCGGGTACCTTGCATGTCCTGACGTCACCATCCTTCATCGATCGATCGTTTCCTACTTTCCCGATCTCGCCCACCTGCCCACAAACGCATGCATCTACCTAAAAAAAAAAAAAAAAAAAAGCTGCCTCCCAGCCGTACCCAGCTATAAATGCATACATACAAGAAAGAAAACAAGATCGCATCATCTAAAAACTCAAACACGAGGCTGCAGGTACTGAAGAGTCCAAACCATCCAACTCAAGATATCGACTGGCTTACTAATCGTGAACGCCTGCAAATTTAACACATAAATAATACCTGCTCCAACGAGAGAGAGCGAGAATAGCTCCACGCCAGAGGTCGGATCGTTGGCTCCGCTCCGCGTCAAGCGCAAGTCCGCTAAGTCCGCCAAGTCGCACGCGCAAGACCGCACGCGGCTCGTACCGGTATCCTCATATTTATAGAACCAGATGGAGAGTTTGAATTCCAACAAAAAGAGAGCAAGGGCGGGAAAAAGTAGACTAATTTAGGTGCCTTGGTTACTTTTCCCGCTAATGTTTGCCCGCCGTGCGTATGTTGGTTGCCGGTTCGACTAATTGTGGGAACAGTGCACGAAGAGGGAGAGCCTCCTTAATTGTTTTCTGCTTGGGAGGCCTCCGTGCCGGGAATTTTGAAGGGCTGCGCGTGCGCCGATCGGGCCATAAAATACTCCGCGCATGAAACGTACGGGAATTTAGTAGCCTAATAAATAAAGCAAAGAGTCGGTGCCGTTTGTTATCCTCCTTAATTTCCGTTTCATAAATACAGCCATTTTCTTTTGGTATCTCAAAAAGCATTATATTCATCAAATAATAACTATGTTTCCTCAAATAATTCCTTGCATATACCTCAACGTGCCCATTATCCCAACTTTCTGGATGCCGTGTCTCATTTTGTAGATTTTATAGATAGACAGGCCCAGGGCACAGCTGGGTGATGCTCTCTTAATTTAGTGAACAATTATAGTGTCCTAACCTGATGCAGAATGCAGTTTTTGGTGGTAAGCAAGGCTAAAACAATTCTTAGACACTTGATGCAGGGTGAGTCTAATTAAGCAGCTCCGCCCCTAGACAAGCCTATAGTTGTAGGGTAACAAGCCTCGCCACAAGATTGATAACCATCAAGCCACAAGACTTGTTGAGAGAAGCTAGCACGACTCCACTCATCAACGAAATCGATGCTTCTGTCCAACAAAATCTACTGCAACTTGTTACATAATTTTACTCATCAACAATGCTGGCTATGAAACCTATGATATAGCACAACGACGCCGTGTTTTGCCTGTCCTCGGTTAGATATGATGAAATCTTCGAAACCAATATATGCACTTGATCTGGTACAATCTCTACTTTATCTAGTAGAATCAAGGAAGAACACAACAATATACTCGAAACCAATCTTCATGTTCACTATAGCAAGAGCTACGCTACACACAAAGCTGGACCTGAGGAGTTGCTACAATCATTGTCCAATAACCGAAACAACAAGGACATGGCCTCCTATCTTCAGGGAGACAACATCAACAGAAAGGTTCAGATCGTGATGAGCGAGCGGCGGCCAACCCCTCGCAACTCCACGCACCAGCGTCGCTGTCTCCGATGTCCCGCAGGAAGGCAACAAGCACTGGTCACTCGGTCCAAGTAGCTCAAGGCATGCTCCTCGTCGTGGTCCACCTCCCACAACACGTTGTTATCAGAACACCAGTGAACACTGGCCACCCGGTCCAAGTAGCTCAAGGCACGCTCCTCGTCAGCTCAGAACAGCAACGAGCCGTCGTTCGGGAGCCAAAGCCAGGGGTAGCCGTCCCTACCACCGCGACCATCTGGGAGGAGCGAAAAATGAAACAACATATTAGTTTAAGAATAGAACCAAACTGGGAGCACTAAATAAATAAAAACTAGGAGCATGTAAACTAAATATACATGAAGCATTCTAATTATGGTTCCTCAGTGTGGTCCCTAGCTGAATTAAAAAGCCAATTGTCTAGGAAGGAATTTCCTATTATCTGGAACCATGAAATATTCCATTCTTAATTTTGCCAGTAGAGCACTTAAGTTATATTACCCACCATAGGAAGCGCTTCATGTTACCATGCAACACAAGTCACATATAATCATATAATAACACCTTTCTTGCTAGCTGGCAAAGAAAACACTAAAAAACGAGAGACGACTGAAAGAACATCTAATCAAACTTGAAGAAGCTCCTACAATGGTTCAAATGAAACATACAATATGTAAGAATTTTATTTCAGTAGTAGTAAAGCGCATCTACTTAAGCAGCATAAATATTCATCAATTCAAAAATCAAATGTTGCCAAAGGAAGTCAAATTGTAACCAACATAAGAAAAAGGCGACACAGCTGATCAATTTGAATGGATAGAATTAATGAAAAAATGTAAAATTTCAAAACTCTTTGCTGACAGTTTTACATGACAAAATCCAAATAAAAAGTATGTAACACAAAGAGAAAGTAGTGGGAAAAAAGAAAATGATTTCTGATCACAGCAAGACCATGTGTATGTATCAAGTATCTATGTGTATATATGGTACTTAATCAATGAGGAACATAGCTATTTATTGGTTGATCCAATAATGGTAGAGGTTTCATTTTCCAAATTGTTAGGTACTAGTATGTTGGCGACGACAAATAAATTATGGATGACGAGACCAATTCTGGGGCCGCAAGCGATCAGCTATGTCGCCTGGAAGTTACAATTCCACATCGATTGAGCCCCGCCAGGGGACACGCCCAAACCCGGCCAGCCCAGAGATCCCGGAAGGACATATTATTAAGCGAGTTCAAGAAAAATAGTGAAAAGACTGCTAGCAATCGGAATAAAATAGCGACAAACATAAATTAATCTCAAATCTGGAGGTCTAATCAAGATGTTATATTTACGCGAGCCAATAGAAAAAAATGTCAACTTGTGAGCTAAAATTATGTGCTAATGTTGGATACAAAGTTGTTGTATTTAGTAGTAGGGATATCAAACTCTAAATCAGATATCATAGCTCTTCAAATCTGGAACAAGAGGCGACAGCGACAGGTCCTCACCTACTGGTGGAGATGTCGGAGGTGCTGTTGTAAGTGCCTTGTGGATGTCGATGAGAACCAAATGCATGTACCTCGCCGGCGCTTATTTTCTGCCGTCGTGGCGCCATCCTCCTCGCGGCCGTGCCGGCGGAAGCCCTGACGACGCGGTTAGGCGAGTTCGACGGAGCTGCGCGCACTGTGAAACTAGTATTTCCTTGTATTGGCCCAACCTGCAATAGCAACACAACAACCGTTTTATATCAAATCAAGCAATGTCATGATAGCATCAAACATGAGAGACATAAATAAGTGATAATAACGTCACAATGAGCGGCACAACTCAGAAATCCCACCCCCCATGTCTAGGACAATATCTCATCATCGTCGTCATCATCATCATCATGGCATCAAATTAGCTAAACACTTCCTAAATTCAGTTGGAACTCTCCCTTAAAGGTTAGGGAGGAGTTGGGAACAAGACATAATAATTAGAGCTAAAAACAACAACTAGAAACATGCCAACATTACACATTACATATTTTACCCCGCTGTCCAGATTTGATATCATCACTATAAAAAATGGTAAATTTCACTTATTAGAGGTTAACTCATTAGAGATACAATAGGAGGATCATTGGGCCCACCCACAAGTGACCATACACCATAATAAACCCAACAATATATAGAGGTATGCCTTCCATTTTGAGAAAGCTACAGCTCAAGTTAACTGCAATCACAAATTAACTAGACAACCACAAGAAAATGATCGATGCATTTAACTAAAATAATTAGGAACTATGAGTGCTGACTTGGGAGTGAGGACACAATAGAACATATAACCAGTGCTCTGTTTAACTTAAGTGCAATTCTGCTTCGGAAATACCGGCCAAGAAATGTTAGAACATAAAGACCCCAGTCAAGCCATCTTCATGAAAGAAAAATACAGAGCAGGAGGGAGCATTCTTATTACCCTAGGGATATTGGCACATCCACTGCAGGGTATCATACTCCAAGGACATTGCAAGTACTTTTCGGCGTAGAAGTTCACGTGGCTCTCCTGACCGTGTCGGTGCGGAAGATCTACCTGGAGAGGATCTGGTCGAGGAGGCCCTTGAGGCGCTCGCAAAGGCAATATCTGGTCTCAACAAAACCGAGGAGGTCGCTGTCATAGAAATCCTACCGCAGCTCTGTAGGGTGAAATTAGAAAAATGGGTATCCATCATTCAGTCTATTAAGAGAGAGAGAAAATGAAGTTTTATACGCATGCTCAGATCAAGTCTCATCCATATGGCAATACTGTACTCACCTGGAACTTGCTGCCGTATAGAAGAGCATGCAAGTGCTTATCTCAAATGAATATGATGCCGCTACAGCTGGATCAAGTAAACCCACTTCTGGATACAAAGCTGTTGCGACAAAACATGTCAAAATGGGTATCCATCATTCATTTTATCAAGATAGTAAATAATTTTATGTACAAAGGAACACTTCATAATACGTACATATCTGAGTGAAACAGTACACAAAGCTAAATTTAGAAACTGCCAAAATTCCGCAGGAGTATTATACTAGCAAATGAATGGTTCTACTTTTATATGGAAACAATGATCATGTTCAACCGGCAACTGATGCTATGAACATCAAAATGGCAGTACTGCAATCCTAACAAGCAGAAACTTTCGGATTCCCGCATGAACTCAAATTAGACCCACCAGGAAAAGAAGCTCTCCATCCTAGTGCTCTACTACCTATTAACAATGCAAGTGCAGTCCTTTGAGGAACTGCAAAATCATGGAGAAAAAAACACCGCAATAATTCACCGTATTACACAGTATGCTAGTGAAAATTCAAAAATAATTGAGTAGCATGAGTAGCGGAACCGCAGTCGATCTAGAGCACATGTCCTAATCAACGGTCCTAACTACTAGTGCAGCCCTTGCTCGATGGCAAGCTACGAGAAGAAAGGGGAGAAATCGAGGACTTACGTATAATATGGATACTCTGCAAAAATGAATCAGGCATGGATGTGTCACCACAGTTGTAGAGGAGACGCCGACATGAAGACGAACAAGGCACTAAAGGAGCCTTGCAGAGGCCAGATACAGCGGTGGAGGGGCTTGGTCAGCAGCAGGCAGTCATGCCGGTCAGGGAGGAGCAGAGGTAGCAGCAGCAACCACGCCGCCTTGGCGGCGGTACTGGATAGATCACATGGTTGTACATGCAAGGCTTGCCGTCCTCTGGCCTCTAGCTGCTCTACTACCTAGCCGTGGCGTTCAAGGTAAGCTTTAGCTGCAGCAGTCCTACAACCCGATTAGCCATCAGTGAGGACTGCTAGGAGATTCTAGAGAGAGGTTGGCAATCGACCGCCTCAGGTGAGCGCTATGGACAGGGTGGAGCAGAGGAGGAGCGACGTTGCGGCAGCGACGGCCCAATAGCTGCTGGGGAGCTCCACCCGCATGAAGGCTATGGTGAAAGGTGCAGCCAACGGCATGTCGAGGGAATCGACGGTGGAGAAGGGCCCTGAGCTGCTGCATCACGTCCAGATGGATTGCACCGCCTCGCCTGTGCACCACCACATCGCATGCCGCCAGTCATGCTCGTGACGCAGATAACGAGTTGCATAGAGCCAGTCACTTCACACGCTCGCCGGAGAACAAGACGGGAGTGACACAATGGTTCCGTCCGTCATGAAGGTCAGGGTAATTTTATTAATGGCCACCTGGTAAGAGTTTGCATATGTTAAATCCTAACAAAAAAAAATAAGTGTACAATAACAATATGGCACATCTTAAAGAGCACTTGTTAAAGGTACAAGGCATTACCAAGAAAAAGAGAGCAATGTACCATGAAATATGTAGTTAAAGATGAATCAATTTATCTTATACAGAAAACTAGTAAGAAAAGCAGTGACTCTAGAAAAACATAAACAAGAATAATGTTCTTATTATCATAAAAGACATGTATCGTCAACAAAATTATTCGGATACACCATACCAAATCATTTGAATTGATTGTGTGACATTATGAAAGAGAGTACTTTGCTTATGACAAAAGTCCATGATCCATTGAATAATCATGTAAAAGACATATATATGCAGAGATAGGCAACAAGTACATTTTTTCACCGCTAGACATTATATGTCATGATCCAAAAACTTCGAAGTGCTTATTCATGAATAACTAATGCTAATACTTACACTAACCCTTTCGTGCAAAGTAAGAGACGCTAGCTCAGAACTGATAGCTTAATATTTCCATCCAGAATGTGCAAAAACAACAAGCTCGACACATTTATACACGGCCAAAACATTCATTCAATTTTCATTTCGTTTATAAGAAAAGGCTGGAACCATTAAGTAAAATATTTATAGAAAATTATGAGCTATCTTATTGGAGTACAAGCTAAGACAATGGCTACATATAAATAAGCCTACGGTGGAAGCATCACTTCAGTAAGTATGCCTTGGATATTGAAAGAAGCATGACAGCAATTGATTCAAGCAAAACCCAAGAAAACAATTCGACCTTGGGGTGCCGATGTTGAGGAGCTCTTGTACGGCAACGTCTGTCGGCGCCGATGGTGAGCCTCGGAAGCGAGCGGCTTGACCTCCTGCACGACATGGATGCTCCTCGCCCGACCTTCAGATCAGGTGCGTATAGGTGCCGCACAGCTGCAATCAACCTGGGAAAAAAAAACAAAGATTGAGGCAACAATAGGCATATTATCAATCAATAACAAATGAGATTTAAAATGAAACCATGTGCCTGCCTAGGAATAATCTGATGCTACACAAGAATCTACAACACCGGGTCCAAGCTAAATTATCAATAGATCTACATGACCCCAAATGTCAGCTATACTATTTGAGCTGAAATCTACACGGATAATATTAATCGAGAGCACAATTGAATTGTCCTACAAGTCAAAAAAAAAACCATAGAAGATGGGTACACCAATCTGAACAATTGACATGCTTTTTAATTCTATGGGCTTCATCATGTTGACCAAATAAAAAATGCACCTAGATCAAACTGTAACATAAACAATTGTGTATATGAATCCCGATAAAATGTCACACCATGAACGGATAACTAGGGGGAGGCGATGAACACTTTGATCAGCACCACCCCCTTCCACTCAGGGGCCGCCATGAGCGACAAAGATGGAACCTTCTCCTACTCCGATGTAAAGCTAAAATCCTGACCATGGGTTTGTGGTGGGGCTGCCACGCCATAGAATGCTATCCTTGGCACCAGTAAGAAAAGAAAAATAATATGAGGATATTCATATAACAAATGGATATGCACGATGCATTGAACTTATAATTATTACTATTTTTAGGAAAGAAAAGACCACCCATGCTCTTTGCTTTCTCATTTACTTGAGGTGTTAAAAAGGCATTGACATGTGCCTAATCGTTTTGAATAGAATAGATTGAGATGAAAATATGACGCCAATGTGTTACACATGTAGACCATGACATAAACATTACAACACCATACACAAAATCAACATCCGGTCAATTACGTGAGACAACTACTGATTCGATTTATATTGATTTCCTGTTTCTCTTTCACCGAACTCTACATATAATCTATCTGAATTGTTCAGAGTTACAACACTGTTCAGAGTAGAAAAAAAAGATCAAACTAGATAACAATAGAATTGTTCACATAAAGCATAATATGCATAACTTGATGATTTGGAACATCAGCACTATGCAACAATCTAGAGAGCTAACTATTATCTGAGAAAACAATGTTCAAAAGTTAGACAAGAAACGGACAAGTCAATAGACCCAGTTATCGATTTATCAATATGATTTTTTAGAAGTAACATAACAATTGAGTATCACCATGTCACATAATGACGTAATTCTCAAACTACAAGTAGATACTAAAGCACTATTTATCCAAAGTAAAACCATACATGATGATTATAAAATACAACTTGCAATGACCGAGCAAAACTGGCGCACGCCATGCACCTGATACACTTGAAATTATTCATACAGATGACCAAACAAGTAGTCACCCTTTATAAAGTTGGAATGATGAACTATTGCTTTGATTTACACTGGTTTTTTTTTCATTTCTCTTACTTTGATTTAAACCGATTTTCTTGTTTCTCTTGAACCAAGTTGTACATATAATCCATAAGGGACCCTAGTCATCTCGCAGATTGACCATGTACGAAGAGGCGGACAAAAAGGAACTCGATTTAACTCCATACAAACTAGAAGAAATTATTTTCAGACTTCATATAGGGCCACACTGAACCAAAATAAAACGTTGTCTATGAAATTCCCAAATAGCTCTACCTGACTAATTAGCATTAATTAACCGGTGATTAGCTGTTTCACTAACTGTGTTAACACACTACTTTTGCTGAGATATACACGTATACATCCACTACATTACTTAGCTGACATGCATGCATGTAGCAGCAATCGATCCTAGCCACAGATGCATGCCTACGGCGATGCATGCAGGCATCGGCACCTGGCCGACGTATCAGCTACAACATTGTTCAGAGAAAAAAAAGTCAAACTAGAGAGAAACAAGAATTGTTCAAAGTAAGCATAATATGCATAACTTTATGCATTCGAAAAGCAGCACAATGCAACAATCTTAAGAGTTAACTATTATCTGAGAAAACAGTGTCCACAGAAGTTAGACAAGCGACAGAGAACAAGTCAATATACCCTGTTATACATTTACCAATCTAATTTTCCAGAAATGATAGAATATTCGAGTATCACCATATCAGGTAATTAATTCTCAAACTACCACCAGATATGAAAACACTATTTTTACCCCAAGTATAACCATACATGATGATTATACAGTACAACTTGCAATGACCAAGCAAAGCTGAAGACGCCATGCAGGTGATACAAAAACCTTGAAATTATTTATGCAGACCACCAACACAAAGTAGCAATTTTCAAACATAGTGTACAAGAAGAGTAAATGATAAACAAAGTCGATGGCCATGTCTAGTATTGAAGGTCAGACTCGTTATCGAAATCCCGGCTGTTGGCGGTCAACCAAATTTGGAAAAGGGGGGTCCTTGGTCCTCACCTAGCAAGTGTGCCGGTGGCGATGTGGGTCTTTTGTACGTGCATGTTCCTCGCCTGACGTCAACATGCGCCTACACGTGGCAGTCCTGCCGGAGGATGACGAGGCACCTCACTCCCCAGCGACATGGTCGGGCAAGTTAGGCGGAGCCGTGCGCGTCGGAGGACAAGCCTAGCGGCGCCACCCCCTCGAGCGAGGGTGCCTTGGCCGTCGCTCTTCCCTTCCCCTGTGTTGCCGACAGAGAGAGAAGTAAATTAACATCAGGGCATTCATACGGCAAATGAACAATCACCCTCCATTTAACTTGCGATAATTTATTTTATTTATAGGAAAGAAAAGACCACCCATGCTCCATCATTTCTCGTTGACTTCTTCAGGTGGTAAACCACCACCAGTCACCGACTATTCATTTCTACTGGTGTAGATCTGTGCATGTATTTACATGACTAGTCGTTCCTACTATTGATCCATCGGTCATGAAGGAGGATGGACACAAAAAGGAACTAGATTTCACTCATTGTGAACTAGAAGAAATAATGTTCAGACTTGGAACGGCTCAAAGAAGAGGGATACATGTGGATTCGGTACTAGGAACCAACCAACAAAACCAAAAGAGGGTTGGATCTAGGGGATCTCACTGGCTGCGTGCAGGTCGGAGAATCAGGGAGCTGCTGCCTCGTGGAGGAGGGCGTAAGGGAGCGCCTGCATCTGCTCTCCCCTCCATGGCTCATTGCTCCGGCGCGCAGCAGCTTCGTTGAGCAGCCATAGAAGGCCTCTATGGAGGGGTTGGGTACCTTGGACGGCCAGGAGCGACAGCCGTGTGTGGGGAGCAACGGTGCAGCGGGAGATTCGCTGGCTGGCGGCGCGGCGGATGGAGAATTGGAGATGTCGCCCGGGAGAGAGAGAAAGGGGATCTCAGCGAGAGAGGCGGATCAACATTGGGGGAGATTGGGCGATCGAGGTGCCTGTGTTTGGTGTGCGTGCCCTTCACACCATGCGATGGTTTTCGAGCCAACGTTTGGTGTGCCGGAGGAGGTCACTGCGAGCGTTGGATGAGCTAGACGGTTCAGATCTTTTTCTGCGGAACGATCCGCGTGAAGGCCCGTTGTCGCATCTCATTGGAAGGTTTTTCGTTTTCGCATGAAGTCCCACAAACAAAACACACTTTGGCGCCTAAGGTAAAATCCACGCATGCACCTACTGGGACTTTGGTTGCACACTTGCACCCCAACTTATTCACTTGCAAAACCACAAAACTTTGCATATACTTAGACGAGTTGGTGACTTCATTATAGACAAGCACGCATTCCACCTCATCCATGCATGCTCGTACGTGCATTGCACCCACAAGCTAATACCATCATCCGGTAAAATCATATCTCACCTATTACTATTCTTTTCTTCTCTCTCTTGCCATCTGACATAACTCTCGCATGGACGAGGATAATGAGGGCAGGATGGAGGTATTACCATGTCGGCGGTGATCGTCTTGGTGATCAGAAAACATGCTCGCTCCTTCTCTTCTCTCTTCAACGAGCCAAAAAATTTGGAATGCTTATTAATTTAAACAAGAAAAGCAAGACCGAACTTATAGAAGTCGGCGGTAATTTCCGTGGCGGCGGAATTGCATGATGAAGATCGAGTGGAGTCCACATCAAGGATGGCCACGCCGATCGGTGATTGGGTTGGTGGAGACTCTGCTGCTATCAATATCGGCGCCCCTCTCGGTGACACCACGACTCCACGACAACAATCGATCAAGCGAGATCTCGAATGAGGGAACACCGACGACCAAATTAGATCCCGTCGAGGGGGGGTATGATGACGCCCCCTAACTGAAGCCGAAATATCTAATTGTACAGCCTAGAAGAATTATGCTAGGGCCACATCGAAGATGACACCTGCAAGGGAGCACCGAAGGGTGTGATTTGCCGGCTACTGCTGCGACGTCCAACAATTTAAGACGTAATAAAAAACGTCGTGCACCATCAACAACTCGACGAGGCCTCAGTGGCGCGCCCCCGATGCATGTGTTTGTTTTGATCTGTTGGAGTTAACCTTGTTGTATAGGTTTAGTCTCATGTTTATTTCTAATTGCATTATGTTGTTTTAGTAGTTGGCTAAGCTTTAGCTAGTTGCATGCATAAACATGGCAGAGGCATGATCGGCAAGAGAGCACTGCACTAAGCGAGACAGAGAAAAGTGCAGTACAAGCGGCCAGACTGCAGCCATTAGTTGAGTACTTGCATGCACTAGAATTAGTCAAGGAGATTTGTGTTAAGTGAAACTGCATGCACGCGAGTAGTGCGGAGTTCCAACAACAAAAGTCACGTGAAGATAGAAGTGGAGCAGAGATCGGATCGTGACTTGACCGCGGCTGTTGCATGCAAGTGCGTGCGTGCGTACTGGGTGGAGTAGTGGTTAGTGGACATGGTTAGCTGTGTTGATCTGGCTACTTAAGCCCCTGTAATCACCGTTGTTATCAGTTAAGTTGAACAAGAGAAAAGGCACAGTGTGTGCGGTGCCACAAAGCTCTCTGCGTGTTCCTTCTCTAGTGTGAGTCTTCTTCCACCTTGGGACAGAGACTTCATTTGGTATCAGAGCCCTTTTGCTCTTGGTTCCTGTGGTGATGGCGCAAGCACAAGATGATGCGGCCAAGGCGGCGGAGCTGGCAAAGAAGCTGGAGGAGGATCCGTTTACTCCTCCAAGGGCGCAGCTCACCGACGGCGAGGGCAGCGGCGGCGGCGAGCTCCGGGTCGTGGAGCGCGTGGTCCGCCACATCTCCGTGGTGGCGCCGCCTCTCGTGCTGACCCGCACGAACTACTCCGACTTGGCGCTTGTGGTGCAGGTGCAGCTGCAGTCACAAGGATGGTGGGCGGCGATCGAGCCCGGCGTCTGCGACTACCACACCGACCGGGAGGCTCTAGGCGTCATCCTTCGAGCTGTGCCGCCGGAGATGCTGCGCACGCTGGCGGTGAAGAGGACGGCGAAGGAGGCTTGGGACACCCTCAAAACCTTGAGGTTGGGGTCCGAGCGCGTCCGTGAGGCAAGGGCGCAGACTCGGCGCGCCGAGTTCGAGAACCTCCGGTTCAAGGAGGGCGAGAAGGTGGAGCAGTTCGCGATGCGCCTCACTGGCATCATGCATGAGCTGGAGGTCCTCGGCGATGGCGTCACCGAGCACAAGGCCGTGCTGAAATTCCTACGCTGCGTGCCGAAGCGGTTCCGGCAGCTCTCCCACTCCATTCAGCAGCTGCTTGACCTCAAGACCATGACGGTTGAGGAGTTGACGGGCAGGTTCTTGGCGGTGGAAGAGGAGCTCGACATGGAGGTCGACGAGAGTGAGCAGCATGGTGGGACTCGCCTTCTCCTCACGGAGGAGGAGTGGCGTGCACGCGACCGCAGCGGCACCGGCAAGAAGAGGAGCAACTTCGACATTCGAAAGGTTCGCTGCTACAACTGCCAAGTCTATGGGCATTACTCGAGGGACTGCACCGAGCCAAGCGCTTCTCGCCGATGCGACCGCCGACGACCAGCCGGGGCTGTATTGAAGGTCACCATGGAGTCCAAAATAAAAGACAACAAGGTTAAGAGGGTGATTGTTGGAGTTAACCTTGTTGTATAGGTTTAGTCTCATGTTTATTTCTAATTGCATTATGTTGTTTTAGTAGCTGGCTAAGCTTTAGCTAGTTGCATGCATAAACATGGCAGAGGCATGATCGGCAAGAGAGCACTGCACTAAGCGAGACAGAGAAAAGTGCAGTACAAGCAGCCAGACTGCAGCCATCAGTTGAGTACTTGCATGCACTAGAATTAGTCAAGGAGATTTGTGTTAAGTGAAACTGCATGCACGCGAGTAGTGCGGAGTTCCAACAGCAAAAGTCACGTGAAGATAGAAGTGAAGCAGAGATCGGATCGTGACTTGACCGAGGCTGTTGCATGCAAGTGCGTGCGTGCGTACTGGGTGGAGTAGTGGTTAGTGGACATGGTTAGCTGTGTTGATCTGGCTACTTAAGCCCCTGTAATCACCGTTGTTATCAGTTAAGTTGAACAAGAGAAAAGGCACAGTGTGTGCGGTGCCACAAAGCTCTCTGCGTGTTCCTTCTCTAGTGTGAGTCTTCTTCCACCTTGGGACAGAGACTTCATGATCATCGCAGAGACGTACTCTCAATGGGGCCACCGTTGTCGTTCCAGAAACTCCGTCTGGGCACGTAAGTTGCAACCCGTCTTTTGTACTCCCTCCATCTAATAGAGATGTATGAGGGGGTGAATGGTTGATATAGGTGTATGCGGGATAGGGCGACAAAAGGAGGTTTCGGAAATTCAAATGACAAAGAGCCTTCTATACGATTCGGACAAGCGAGTGAATTTCGAACGAGGTAAAGAGGTTTATGCGGAATCTGATTTCCGACCAGGGGGTGTGGATGCTTTTCTTCTCCGTGTTCTTGGCCTTTGTTTAATTGTGTTCATTAATCTCTTTGTTGCATATTATTTTTTGCTTCTTAAAATTAAAGTAAGGTCCCCATGAGTTGTGGACTATGATGATGGTGATGGTATAGACTATTTTATGCCTTAATGTCAGTTATTACCTCTCAATTTATGTGTCAATCCATCACCATGTCTTATTGCGGTCCTTATTTTATATTAGGAGGTAGCCACTACCTATAATTTCATGTGTTATTTCATGGCCTCGCTTTATTAATTTATGCTAAAAGACGGTTATTTCATGTCATGGCATGTGTCATTGTGTTGCAACCCGTTACTATTTCATGCCACAAGATGATTATTCCTTATCATTTCATGTGTCATCTCATTATTAGTGAATGTTCGAAATCCATATTGTCTAGAATGTTAACCATTTATATTCTACTCTCCTTGGCCAAGCTCGACTTCTAACATCATTCGCCCGATATTCATGGCCAAGTGGTCATCCAGCGTCCTATCCCCCGCCGACCCGCACATCCTTATAATCCACCAACGCCATTGTGCACTCTCTCACCTCGAGGAGTGCATCAACCTAGTCTGCACACAAAATAATATTCCTTACCAATGGTACCCGAAATGTGATAAGGAATTTCTCAATGTTCAGGATATCGCTTATCATTAACTTATCGGTCGGCCCATAATAAGAGATATATCGGCTTATCGGTCGATAAATCGATTTTATCTATCGACTAATTATTGGCCATTTTCTTGTAAATCCCAAATTATAGCGCTAAAACATCTAAAATATGTTATAAAAATGTATCATAACGGCACTAAAACCTATTAATTATTATATATAGATATATTGTATTTAATAATACTAAAAATTCTATGATGGATGTAATTAATCACATGTTCCGGTTCTGGAAAATCAATATATCGGCCGATTTATCGGCATACCGACCGATAAATCACTTGTAAGACCGACAAAATGACCCGAATGATAAACTCCACCGATATTCATTTATCTTATGGATCACCACCCGATAAGCATTAGATCGGCTGATAAATCGGCAGATAAGTCGACATATCAGATGATATTTTGAACAGTGAGATTTGTAATTCAACCATGCCTAATTAGAACTTTTTGTGTATTACCTTTCACAGATATAAAATAGAAGATTTGATTAAAATTGCGTGGAATATGATGTTGGTGTTCAATCAAACAATTGGTTATCTCAGAAAAGGAAATATGGAATGATAAGTAATTTCTACTTCGTAGCATAAACCAACAATATATATATTAAAAAGTATCATGCTTATTTGATAAGTATTATAACAAATTGCCTATAATAAACTTACCATACTCAATATGATCAACATTGGGCCGAGATTGGCGCAATCTTGATTTCCTATATTAGTCATCGAAATTTGGTCGTTCCTTGTTTCTAAGTATCGTCTGGAGATGCCTACTACCTATCATTTCAAGGTCCATTTCACTATGACGTGATAGTAGGGTTCTTATTTTATGTTAGGGACATTTATTACCTATCACTTCATATACCGTTTTGTTGCTGTGCAACACACTATGATCTTTCTCTTCTCCTAGAAAAAATGCAGAATTTATAATTTCTAAGTATAAAATTAATGTAAAATAATTGATCTACATGCAATGGCATCTCATTATCTAACAAATAGGATCCATTTTCTTACTTTTGCTAGCTTAGTCGGTCAAAATCCGTTAGATTTGCACGGGCTCGTGAAGCAAGGAGAGCGGTGGTTAGATATGCTTTCAAAGTCATGAACTCATTATGCCTAGACCGGCTAAGGACTTTGGCATCACCAATCAATATAAGAATGCACAAAAATGAAACGATGAATAAAATCGTATGTAATAACTCACTCGAAGCAGAAAATAAAGCGACACAAACTAAAGGCACGTGAAATTAACTATGTCCTAGCAAGAAATAATAGTGTGTAAGTACAATATGGCACATAAAATGATAGACCCCTCTTACATCTATATGAGCTATATGGGTCCGGACGACCTAGAGAGGTGTACGTGTGGGGCTAGATCATCGAGATTTGTGTATGTGGATTCAAATGGTGGAGAGAGGTGTATGTGGGTTCAAAAGGACATAGGAGGTGTAACTATTACCAAATGTCCACTAGAGGTGTAAGAAAGACCGAATGGTAGAGACAAGATGCATGCGAGATACAGAGGCAAAGAGAGGTGTGGGGAAGTTCGAGAGTCGTATACATGTTCGAATGAGTGAGCAAAGTTAGAATGACCTAGAGAGGTGATGCAGTGTTGGATGATCGTGAAAATTACGTGTGGGGCATCACGAACGAGAGAGGTTCATGTGGTGTTGGATGACCAATGGAGGTGTATGCAGTTCTGATAAGCGGTGGGAGTTAGGATGACCTATAGACGTGTATACGGAACAAGATGGACATAAAAAATGCATGTGGCTTCTAATGACTGATATAGTTGTAGGTGGGACCATATGACCAAGAGAGGTGCACCTTCGACTGTATCACCGAGAGTGGTGTATGTGGGTTTGGATGACCGATAGAAGTGTATGCAAGAACCACGAGAGAGATGTATGCTTGAGAAGATGGACGAGAGAGGTGTATATGGGTTGAGCACTCATAATGTCGCCCGATATGACGGATTTACACCCAAAGTTGTATGCATACATGTAACTAAGTACAAGCTCATATTTCATTTCTATCGCGGCCAACACACTTTCGAGCTCCTCTTGCGAGCTCCCTCGAATTGATAAGAAAAGATATGCATGATACAAAAGAAATTCTGGACCCCAAACTATTGTGCTGGGTGTCACTTTAGCTTTGGAATATGAAAGTTTCCACATTGAATAGTAATCTCTATAAATATTTTAATCATGTTCATCGTTAGAGACAACACCGACGAGTCGTTGTCGTGCCTCAAGCACCCTTGACAATCATCATTGTCGGTGCCGCCGCCCACCATCTTCATGATCATATTTATTTTATTCTAGTGAGTAGTTAACCTCTAATTTCATGTGCCATACCGTTTAGTGCAGTGTTATTAGGTTTTGTTATTTTATATTTGGAATAGTTATTACCTATTATTTCATGTGTGACTAGTGTTTGATTTATGCTAGTCTAAACATCAATATAGACCAAATCATCAAGGAGTTCAATCCTAGGACCTAGGACTACCTTTGCGATCCTTGTCTACAACAAGAATGACAAGATCGCCACCATGTGAAGATCGCAAGGGTTGAGCACCCCTAGAGTCACCCTTTTACAACAATGTACAACCAAGTTCGTATGCATGCACATGAGTAAGTACACGGTAGTATTTTCTAAGTATCGCGGCCGACATCACCGCCATAGACACAGAGGATTTAGGTAAATTCTAGTACATTGCCAGCGGAGGCGCATGTGCACGTACCTAAGTTATGTGTCCAAAACTTACCTTTTTGATTATCACCACAATATTTTTGACAAGGCTCTTACTTAATCAGTGATCTTATATTTCAAGGCGTGTGTATATGACCAACAATAATTCCGAGGCCTCTACGCCTAGCAGCAACTACGTTGCACATCCATCGTCCCCGACGCCTTGTTGAAAAATCTTTGGGGTTATGCTGAAAAGTTTAAAACTTTTCGTGATCTACGGTTTTAGTTTTTGGTTGTAGCACCACTAATCGGTTCGCACATTCCTTGGTGGTATATGTATTTCATTGACGGGGGCCTTGTGACGGCTCTAGACCCATCAATGTCTATGTTGGGCCTTGTCACGTATTTTTCAGCTACGATTCCTTTTCCTCTTTATGTCATGGGCTCTAGTCCCAGAGGACGAGCTAGGTCTTGTCTAGGGTGTCCCATGGGAACAGTTGTGTTAGTGTCCTAGGCAGTTTTCGACAACACGTCCTAGGGAGGTGACGACACTTTAGTGTCACATTATCTCGGTCCTGTGTTATCTTTCGAATGCCTTTTCCATCCAGTCGGAAACGCTTCTTAGGCGCTTGATGTCTACACATGCATTCCCATCGGCTCTTCTGGCTTTGGATGCTGACGTGAGGTTCTCAGTGGAGCTCCTAGTGTCTTGCATATTCCACGCAAGATTTCTTGAGGCGTACATCTTCTCGGTTCGTGGCGGCTTCTTGGCCCATGCTTGGAGTATGAATCATTTTCTTTCGACGATGCGCATGTGGCACGGTTTCTCAACTCCGTACGTCCCCCGTCATCGCGAGGCTATTGTTTCTTCCCTCGAGGTGTTTGTCGGCACCTAAAGTACGTACATCAATCCGTGTTATCATCGGCCATACTTTCCCACGGGTGGAACACTGGTCTGAAATCTTCTTTGCGATTCAAAACTGGTCTGAAATCTGAACCGTTTCCTGTTTGGTTTCTTCCAAATGAGCAAGCAACGTCACCGACCTCCTCCCGCCCGAAATTTCATTTTTAAGCCCAAAATTTGGACACACCCACTAGAAATTTCATTTCGGGCCCGAGCCAGATTTTGGGCCGAGCGAGCGTATCCTCAAAATAAAAAGTCTCGTTTCCTGAAAAAAAAAAAACAGGAAGGACACAGGTCTTGTTCCCCACTCACCACCTCCCTCCTCTCGATCCCACTCCTGATGACGCCGCCGCCTCTCTCCCTCGCCGGCAACTCCCTTCCGCCGCCGCCCCTAGTCCCTATTCCCTTCCTCCGTCCCCTTCTCCCCCAAGTATCTCCCGCTCTCCTCCCGCAGTATAGCGAGCACGCGGACCCATCCTCGCCGGCGAGAGAGGGGCGCCGCCGACCAGGAGCCACGGCGCCGTGGCTCGCTGGGGCGCGCGTGCAGCGATGAGAAAGCTCCATAGAGCTGGCCGGACCGCGGAGCGCGTGGCCTAGGGCTTGCGGTGGCGGCGCTATACGACGGCGACGGGTCTCCAGCGAGCAGGACGGTGACGGCGCCGACGGTAGACTCGGAGGGCCGTCTTCCTCGTAGCGCTTTCTGCAAAGTGGGCCCCTCTCTTCGGAGGATCGGACGGCGGTGCTCGGCGTTCCTTCGGCTGGGCCGTCGATCCCGGCCGCCGTTTCTTGCCGCCCTCCTCCGCCACCGTCATCGCGAGGCCGCCCGACGGCAGGAAGGCCGTGGACCCGCCGGACCTCATGGCCGGGCGTGCTGCTGCTGCCTGCGTCTTTCCCCGACCGCGTGCCCGAGTTGAGACCTGCTGCTACTGCCCCGGCCGTCCTCGACCTCTCCTGTCCGGCTGCTGCAGGTGAGACAGTGGCCTGCATCTCTTGCTACTGATGGAACTGCTGCTGTAGTTTTGGATCCCAAGACATGGAAACATCATCCCAGCATCTTAGCATACATACAGCCAATGAGCTAAAGCAAAGATGAAAATGATCTTCCGGTATTCTTAGGAGCACGGAAACAGTTTGGACCCGAATCAAGATGCACTCCAAACCAGGAAAAAACAACGTAGGAGTAACCTTGCTCTTCCATAACGAATGGAATTGTGGCTGATCTGACACTTTAGGCAAACAAGAACTGATAGTGATTAACTCATGGCGCTGTGGCGTCTTGTCTAGTAACCTACCGTAGCATCTCCTGGTCTTATGTTATTTAATGCTGCGTGTAATTCTGTGCACTGATAATTAGGAAATACCCATTAAGTTTGGACTTTGGTAAACTGTCATGGTGCTGATAAATATGCTACCTCATCATGCATGACATAGTCGTATTACAGGCTTAGTTAGGCTGTGAGTTTGTTTTATCAAATTGCTTTATTGTACATTGGAATGAGCAAGCTTCTGTTCTTAAAAGTTGTATCTATATATCAGGTAAAGGAGGACCTGTACAAGCGACGTCAAGCTGTTGTGAAAATTGATGGAGATAGCATGTGCTCTCTTTGTCACAAGCGCATACAAACAGTGCCTTTGCAATTTATCCAAATGGAGAGACACTGGTGCATTTGTATGCTTTAGAGAATCACAGCAGGTTAAGGCTGTTAGAGGAGCAAACTCTGTGAAACGTAGATGATATGGCCACACTCCAGGTATAGATTGAAACTCCATATTTATGTAATTATGTTCAATCTATTATAGACATTACTATGTCGGATGGCCGATCAATGTTGATTATCATTGTCTCTACCCTCACCTGAGTACAGCTGTTGTTTGCCTTAACCATTGTAAATTGTAATGGTCTGAATATGAGGTGTCTCTTTCCATATTACTGCCATCCAGTTTCAAGTTTCATTCTCCCAACCTTTAACCTTCGCTATGCCATGAAAATCACACATTGTCACTCCTTAGTTTCCACATTATCTTGCTCTCTACTAATATCCCGTCACACTCAGAGACTGAGAACAAGAATATGACTTCAGCAAGGTCACACATTAAACCCAATCCAGCTATATTTATGCCCTAATCATGGCTAATTTTGATTAGCATGGTTGACCTGCCTACAACCTTTGTGTTCTGAACTCATGAGCTTGACAGAGGACCATAGTGGAAAATATACACATGGACACTACTTTCCTTGTGAAGCTAATTGTGGATGTTCCATTTGCTTGCTATTAAAAATAATTTTTCTTAGACAGTTTAGTGACCATTCATCCTTCAAACATGCTTTGTGTCTTTATTCTTACAGTAGAATAAATCAAGATCTGTGCTGACTTGATTCCACTTTGATATGTATTTGACAGGTCAGATATCAATCACCAAAACATTAAGTTTGGACACCAGGGGAGAATTGGCTAATAACCATGCAAAATTTGGGCCATGCTTGGAGACACTTGTTTTCAAGTCCTGCTCCAGTTTGAGTTCTTCAATCAATGGTTTGCCTGCAAGCATTGCTTTCTGGTTAGAATCTCATGCTCTCGTTTGATTGCATAAAGTTTCCATCGGTGTTGGCTTATGTAAATCTTTTTGTTGATCTTCACTGGATCTGAGTGGATTGCTTCCGAAAGTTTTTAGTGGTGTGCTCTTTGATCGCTTCAAAGCCTTGTATTTAGAAGTATATATCCATGCTCATTCGTTTGTTTTCACCCCAGAAAGCTTATCGATTTTGTTGGAGGTGAGATCATCATGATTTACGCATAGTGTTCCAGCTTGTACTCAGGGGTGATGTAAATACAGAATTGGTGGCATCTTCTGTTTGTACCAATCATAATACTACAAGAGTAAATATTGCCATTCATATTTTCTCAACATCGAGTAGATTTTCGTAGAACCTGTATACTACTTTGTGTAAACTGTAGTGTAGTTAGTGTGCATAACTACACATTGAGATTACAGCACATAGTGCATAGTGTATTAGGACACTATTTGGAGTGCTCAGTTTGGACAACTAGCATTGTTGAGCTTTCAAGCATGAAAGTATTAAGTGAGAAAAACGACAGAGGTTTTCAATATGTAGCATGCATGTTTACAGGGATCGAATGCGAACATTAGGTATCCCCGGATGCTTGCTGATGGCCTCCCTGAGAGCGGTCTCGAGACTGTCCACGTCCCAAGTTGTAGGCTCCTCCTCGGCATGGGGCTGATCTGGAGAACAAGAGCTCGCCTGCAAACGGTACATAACAGGAACAAAATTCTCTTGCTCGAAAATATCCACCATGCACGAGTCGAGGCTTCCCAGGTGCTCGATCCCGTCGAGCAAACCGCCACCTCGCCACATCGCTTCCTGGTAGCACTCCACGGTGAGGCTCTGGATCCTGCACATTGCCCCTGCCTCGAACACGAGGCACGGAACCTGATGCCTGAACACGAAATCCCTTAGACTTGGGAAAGATGACGCATGGACGACGACGCCTTCGTTGGGAGTATGATCCCTGACATGCAGCGTAAGATGCACCAGCGAGCTCAGCCTGGCGAGAACGCCGGCGCCGTCCCTTGCAGCGAGACGACCTGGATCTTCAAGCTCGCGAGGTTGTCCAGTTGGGTGACCCAGCAGCCAGCTGGGAGAGTGGAGAAGGGGAGTCCCAGCCTCGTGCAGCGATGGAGACGGCGTGGAGGCGGAGACCAGCGAGCCAGGGCATCAACAATCTCGAGGGAGCCACGCATACGGATGGTCAGCGACTCGAGGCTCGCGAGCCTGCAGAAGGAGCGCACAAGGTCATCACAGGCGCCCTCCGGGCGACCCCCTTTCTGTACCAAGACTAGCTTCAGCGCCTTCAGATCAACAGATCACCAGCCCTTTGATGTTCTCCACATCTTTGAGGAGATGTACGCGGAGCTCACCAAAGTACGGAGCGCATCACATCCGGCTCACCTGGCCCAACCGGCTTTCACGGTCCAAGGAACAATCCAGATGCCAAAGTGTCGACGGAAACTCGTCCACATCGAGCTCTAGCTTTAAAGATTCATCGCTCTTCATCTCCGCAGACTATCTCCAAGGTCTCCAGGTGTTGCAACCTCCGTAATTGTTTCGGCATTTTCCTTACAGCAAAGTCCTCGGATCCTCAAGTATCTCAGCTGGGTAAAGCTTCCTAGGGAACAGGATCTACACAGCTTGTCATAGTTGCGATCATCAACACCTATATGTAGGACCCGCAGGAGTTGAAACCTCGACAGAGATGGCATCAATAGAGCAGGACCCCAGAAGTTAAATGATCTGGCCTGGGTGAGAGCCATGCTTTCGGGCAAGTGCTTGCCATCTGGTTTTCCGACTTGGAGGGACAACCGGCGAACCTTCATACACCCTTTCAGCATGCTCAGCGAACCTGAGGATTTTTTAACTATAGTGACCAGGTTTTCTTCTGTGGACTTCACTACGATGAAGTCGAGCATTACGTCATGCACCCGGCAGGACAACACATGGCCGCAGTCATCGAACCCAGCTATCTGGATCATGTTTTTGTTGACCAGTTCGTAAAAGTAATCCTCTGCAATCTCTTCTGGGCCGTAACCATGCTTTTCGGTGATAAAACCCTCGGCCATCCATCTCTTTGCCAAATCATCCTTCATTATTTCAGAGTCTTCTGGAAATATACAAAGGTATAGATAGCAGGTCCGAAGGTCCGTACATAGATCATTGTAACCAAGATTTAGCACATATCTCATCCATTGCAATCCAGGGGTTTTCCCATCCAACTGAAAACACAAACAATTATGTATCTTCTCCCAGAATACGGTTGAGTTTCTCTCTCTATGGCTAGCCAAAATGCTGGCCATGCTGGTTATGAATAATGGAACCCCTGCACATTTCTTCAAAATTTCACTAGAGACATTCTTTAGTTTCTCAGGACAAGCATCATCATAGCAGGAAATACTTCTATCAAATAATCTCCTTGAGTCAAGATCATTAAGAGGCTTCATCTTGTAGAAATGGCCATCGAAACAATAGAAGCATGCCCGAGCTACATCGTCAATACGTGTGGTTGTTATAACTCTACTACCAAGATAATTCTCTCCCATAAAGGCACATCTAATAGCGTTCCATGCTTCTATTGTCCACATATCGTCAATGACGATAAGGTATCTGTCAGATGAAGTAAAATACTCTTTTTAGAAAGTTGTAATAAGTAAAATACAAGTTACACCCAACAACACATGTGGTATTCTCAATGACGGTTTGATTAAAGCTAAATATTTTTTTTGTAAGCAGTTAGAAATGTGAGAGAAAATACTATGTAGATGAATGCTGCCAGCATATCTGAGATATTATTAGGTGTTTTCTCCCAACACAAAGTACAAGAAGCTGTCGATTGGGACTTTTTTCATGAACAAACTGTAAATCTAGTTCTACATGTTCAGTTTGAGCGTGAAAAATCCTCAAACAACTCTAAGATGTACTCCATGGAAATATTTTAGGAGTACATATTTGTGTTTTTGTGTGGAGAAATATACGTCTATTTGTGTTCTCTAACAAAAAAAGCTTAGAAAGCGTAGCGTTAGGAGAAGGGTGTATGACAAGTGGGTGAAAGGCTTTCATAGCAATAACATATATGTCAAATTATTACTCTTTGTGTAAATTGATAATGCACATTATTTCAAGAAAAAAAAACCAAGTACACACATGTATTTCCAACCGTGTAAATGGAAGTAAAACTTTGGTATGCTTTTATATGTCCATGATCTATGTACACCATCATCGGTATTGCTTTCAGGATTTGGACTAGTTAATAGTTATTTAATGTAGACATATTGTTCTATCGCCAGTTATGAAGAATGAATATCGATTGGGTTTAAATAGCGGGCTATAGCAGGAACATTTTGACATACATTTTTAGGCAGTGGGAGCATATGGTCCTATGAGCCGAAGTGGATTTCCCGCTATAGCAGCGATATAGCTGTTTTAGAAAGATTCAACTAATGGAATCCCTGTACAATTGCCTGATATAGCGTCATTTAGCTCCATTGTAGCGCTGATTTTGAGTGATGCCACTATTTGTCATAGCCCGCTATTTAAAGAACATTACAAATTAAGGAAACTAAAACACAAATATGATTTATAATAACATCCCAATGTTGTCTAAAGTGATGAGAGAACTGAAGATGGATGGAAATTCAAAGAAGATAAATACATTTAGGACTTGTTTAGAGTGATGAGAAAACTGAAGATGGATGGAAATTCAAAGAAGATGGATGGGTTGGAGTGAATTGTACTGGATCTCGGAAAATCCCAGATAGTATGTTTACTAATCTAGTTTTAGAGGGGATAATATCTAGATATCCCTCATCAACCACCTTATTTTTGTCTAGATTAAAAAATCTACCCCATGCTAGTGTATTTGGAGGATATTTGTGGGAATTGATGGGGATTGGGTGATGAAAATACACCCTAGTAAATATGGCCTTAGAGCGTAAACACAAAGTACTCCTTAAAACAGTGTTCTCGTTTGTAATAGCTGAATAATTTGTGTGAGCAGCATACCTTCTGTTCTTGAGATACCCCTTCAGTTCGTCGATGAGTTGGCACGGATTCGTCAGGCTTGAATGCACGTGGCATCCAACTTGTTCGAGTATACTCGTCATGATCTTAACCATATTTGGATTTTGAGACGCCGAAACAAAAGCCGTGCAGTCGAATTCACCCTTTACGCTATCGCGAACTTGGCTGGCGAGAGTTGTCTTGCCCATGCCTCCGAATCCACTGATAGCCACAACTTTAAGTCGCCCTGTGCCCCTCTCCTCTCTCAGCAGCTCGATGAGCTTCTGCTTGGGGCCATCCATGCCGACGAGGCTGTCACCCCCTGAATGGACTGCAGATAGACGAGGGTCAATGAGCATAGGGCTCTGAGCCCGAGAAGTACCAGCTCGCTCCTCGAGCTTGTATCTGTCGTGGCTATCACTTGCTTCCACCAACCGAGACTTGAGTTCCTTGATCTGGTCGGCGATCTTGTACCGCGCCTTGAGGTCCTTGAGCCCGGCCATGAGGCCGGCATTGGCGCCACGGCCCTCAAGGTCGTCTGTGAAGGCGTCGATGCAGTCCTCCATGTCGTAGGACAGCTCGCGCACCTTGTCCCGCCGTACCTTGTCTTGCACGTCGAGCTCGTCCGTCTCGGCCATCTTCACGAGCAGAGCATTCATGCTGCTCATCTCGTCTCTCAAGGAGGCGATCTCCTTCTTCGCGCGTTTGGACAGCTTGTACTTCTTCTCCAGCAAGCTGCCGAGCTTAGGCAGGAGCGTTCGCATCGCTACTGTCACCGCGCTCGCCACCACGGCCTCCATCTTCTAAGAAGATTCTTCTTCCCCACGGCAATTAAAAGTGCTGTTACTCCGCTCTGTATAGTGTATATGAGGTTTCAGCCAGAAGACGAGTTTTAGTTGCACAATCGCAGCAGGTATATATAGAACTCATAGGCCTGGAGAAGTAGGCGTTGGATCAGAAATTCAGAACAGAGGCTTGGTATGTAGGAGGGTCCACCACTAGTATGCATCATATAGGCTGGCCACCGTGACTCGTCTTGATGATGACATTAACGATATACTTATTTCTTCTCATGATAACGACCTTAATTTGAGCTCCTTCTAAGCAGCTTCACCTTCTTTTATGCGCACTAAATAAACCACCATATCAGCGACTCCAAGTCTTTGTCTTTTCTATTTTTGTTACCCAAAGTGTCTCTTCGGAAAGCCCGTAGAACAACACAAGCATAAGGCCTGGCTATGGCAATTTGGAGGAACACGATTCGGTGGAGAGAAACCTAATAAAGGTATAAGGTTGCCATCTCTATTTTTCCTTTGATGGGAAGAAATGTCGCTATCATTTTATATGATGATCACTGGTTAGTGCTGTCCGATACTTTCAGGTCCCAAGAGCACAAATTTGGTTCCGTTAAGTGTAGGGTTTAGACCACACTTAGGGGTTTCTGCAGGAATTTAAAACAATGGTTGTTGTTTGTTTGTTGCAGAATTGCAGTATCAAAGGTTGCAGTCTCTACTTTTCTTTTGAAAAGTAAGGTCGCTATCATCTTAGGACCAGTCTAACACTAGTACAACTCGGGTAATTTATGGCGCCACAATCGCATACCATTTTACCGAAAGTCTAACAAGTTACTCATCACACCATTCGAAAAAAACCATATGATGTTCAGCACTCACACACGGTAAAAAATAAACCGGTATACAATGAAACCACACATGGTTTTTTGAAAAAAAAAGGTGTGCGATGTAGCATGCAATGGCACAAGATTCGAAATGAGTTCTCACATTTTCTTTTGTTAAAATGCCAAAATTGGGGATATTTTTGGCGATGCATTACACAAGGTTTTTATGGCAAAAGGTGTGTGATGTAAGCGTCAATCGTACAGACTTTCTAAAAAATAATGCGTGCAATGTGGAAGACAACCACAAAAATGTTTAAACATAAAATTGAGCGAGTTGCACTATACCTTTTCTTTTATCATAATGGGTCAATATTTTGAAAAAAGTGCCTTTTACCAAACTAACGAACATTGAAAAAATTTATTTTTCAAATTATTTACAAAAAATATCATTGTCTTTTTTTAATACTAGTAGGAAAAACTTTATTAGTAGCGTGCGTCATTTGCCTACTTATACCTACCAGTAATGCACTACTAGAAATAGTACAATAGCGTGCTGCTAATACTATTAGCGTGTTTTCTGCATGGCACGTTGTTGCTAGGAAATTATATTTTATTTGTTTTTGGAACCTACTATTTAGATTATCACATAATCATTTAATAAATAAGACAAAATATAAGTCGGTATTTTTGACTCACTTATTAAGACAACTAGCAAAGTGACTGTGTGTTGCAACATCTCTAAAATAAATGAATAGATGCTCATAACCCCGAAAAACAATATATGGATTGATATAGAAGGTCTGGCCATATGATTTGTTTGGTTAGTTGTATACTAACCCCTCTCCCACCAAAAAGTACAAAAAGTCGCGATCCCTTGTTGCTCGGTGCTCTTTGATGGCATAAACTACTCTGATTTCGCTGGCTTTATGCGCATTCACATGTGTGGTCTTCGTCTATGGGGTGTTCTTTCCGGTGAGGTCTTCTGTCCGCCGTGGCTCGTTGCTCCTACCGTTCCTACTCTGCCGACGCCACCCGTTCTTGGTGTCGATGCTCCTCAGGCTGCAAAGGATGCATCTAAGAGTGTCGGATGATGCCGCCATTGCGGCGTATGAACGGAAGGTCAAGGAGTACTCTGACGCTCTTGCAATCTATCAGCAGGACATGACTGCTTATACTCAGTGGATGGATGATGATGCTCGTGCTACGACTGTTCTCACTAGCAGTGTTCTACCTTAGTTTGCTTCGGAGTTTTTGGGCCTCGATACTGCCGCTGTCATGTGGGCTCACCTTCGTCAGCGTCATCAACCATCCAGGGATGCTCTTTATGTATATGTGGTTCGTCAGGAGCATGCTCTACAACAGGGTGACTCCACTATTGATCATTTCTACACGTAGAGCTCAGCTATCTGACGCCATCTTGACTCTCTTCGCTCTGCTGTTTGTGGCACCTGCCCGTGTTGTCAGACCGTTCCCTCTGACTTCGGGTTTCAGCGCATCTACCAGTTCTTGTCGCGGCTCCGTCAGTAGTTCGAGCCCCATTGTGCTCAGCTGCTTGCTTGTGGTCGTATTCCTATTTCTGAGGTGTTGTCTGAGCTTCGCGGTGAGGAGATTCACCTCCATGGCATTGGTTTTCTTAATGTTCCTTCCGTGATGGCTGCCCGTGGACTTGGCCTGTCGCCCCGTTGTTCTACTCCGTCGCCTACTCCACCAGCTCCTTCGAGGTCCACCACTCCACCACTGTTACCCACTCCTCAGGGCCAGAGTCGTGGCTCTCGTCCACGATCTCACTGCACCTACTGTGACATGGATGGTCATACTGAGTCTCGCTATTACACGAGGGAGCGTAATCTGCGCCAGGAAAGGGCATAGTCCGGGCCTCGTCCGTATCATGGCTCGTCGGGTTCATGATGGTCTGAGGCAATGACGCCCACCGTGAGTGGTGATGATTCCATTTGGATCAGTATTGGTCTGAAATTTTCAGATGTCACAGGATTATTTTTGAGTAGTGGCGTTTAATTTCCATACCTGGATCTCCTTGATGGCTCCGATATGTAAGGTCAATCGTCCCATGATGGCATCCGATGGTAAGATTGAGTCGTGTTGGTCTTAGCTTTTCATCTTCTTTTTGCAGTCTTTTTTTCCACTTCATTTATGTCTGTGTGGGAGAATCTGTCTTTTTGGTTTTGCCGCTACTGACTTACTTGCATGAGATTAGCAGATATGGGTTGCATACAAGACAAATTAACATGTGTCATGTGTGTCTCCCTGTAAAAAGTAGATTAACCTGGGTATCTTGTGCTTATCTTTGAAGACGACTCTTCCTGAAATGGCCGGTGTTTATATCATGGACTTTACTGAGAAAGAGTGATTAGGGTCTGTCTTAACGGATAAGATCATATGTGTGCAAATTCTGTATCAAGCCATGTTGCTACTGGGCACTTAACAACAGAGAATCCTGATGCGTCGTTTCCCCTTCTCATGTGGGGAGTGTCGGGTAAGATCATCTTTTCTTTTGCTTTAAACACTCATTCAGTTTATCTCAATACTAATATGCATGGAACCAGTACGACTTTTATTGGGTTTGAGATTTACCTCTACATACGCTGCTAGCCCTAGAAACAAAATGCATTTAAAAAATAAAAATTACAAATGGAAGAGGTACGGTTGTTTTCTTATCATTCAAAGAAATTTGTTTTCTTATCCTCTTGCTTTTACTAGACCTTGAATTTTACATATCGACCTACAGTTTGTTGGTGAAAATATGTATATTTTTCTTGCCACGGTATCCTAGAGAAGCCTATGGATTTTCGTATGAGATCATCGAATAAGGTACAATTTACTTATGTAGTGAAAAATTAACATTCTATAAATTTTCCACTGCCGGACATTAATTCGGCACACATCATTATATCATTTCGAGAAATCTATCTCTAATGATGTTAATTGAGATCATTATGTATGGTTACAATTTAACTTCCCATAGATAATTCCTTAAAATAAGTAATTAATAATTAATAATGTCACTTATTCAATTTTCCATCTAAAACAAAATTTACACTAATTTGTGACCACATGTCTCCGCAGCAACACGCGGGGAATTATCTAGTTCTATATTTAGCCGGTTCAAAAGCATCTCATCTGTCGGTTTAGCTAGCCAATTATAGTAAAGTGATAACGAACGCATGCAACCACCAGAGCAGAATATGTTTAGCCACCAGAACAGAATATGATTAACCAACTTCTAACGGTACAATAGTCTACAGTATAAGAGAACTTAATATAAAATACAACATCCCACAAGTCCACTGCATATTGCTGCTCCATCTTCTATTCACCTGAGTAAATTAATTCAAAGCCAAACTTCTCACTTGTATCAGTCCTGAGATGGCCTAGTACCGGAAATGAAAGTGTGGAGTTGCCCATGTAATACTTGCGTGACTGTGGATGCACGATGATACTCGAAGCATTCTCGCAAACAACGCAGCGACCTGTTTCAATAATAAAAAATGAACAACATGAAGATCAAGCTGTAAGTTGCTACAATTTTTGTTGCCATGATAATTGATTTGCAAGGTAGGATCGAGACTCAGTTTGAACTGTCATTGTTGATACAACAGTTGAACAGTTGAACTACTAGTTCTAATAAAAACTTACCGGGATATTCGTGGTACGGTACAGGGCAGCAAAATTGCTCTTTCGATTCTTCAATTCTCTCATCTTGTTTGTTCCAGTATTCAGCAAAGAACAGCTTCCACGATGATCCGCCATCTGAACTAGCCAAAAAATTGGCATGGTAAACATCTGTGTCACTGTAGTTTGTTTTTCTCGTCACTCCACAGATGACACCAAGCTCGTATAGTGGTACCTGTTATAAAACTCACAGAATCAACTAGCATAAGCTTGAGCCACAGAGAGAGAGAGGATGATCATACCTTGATCTGTAGATGATGAAGCCATTCTTTTGCTTGGCCTTGATCCAGAAACACCTAGATAGAAAACCACCTAGAGATATGCAGGTGGTAAGGATGAGTCCTTCCCGATGCTCCTGTACTGGCTTGATCAGCAGCCTTGAGTTCCAGGGAGTGAAGAGGAGAAAAGCCACGAGAACAGCAGCAGCTCTCATCGTTATCCCTCTCACATCCCTCTCCCTTTTTCTTTATAGTACAGTGCACCAGGGGGACCCACCATATTGACTTAAGATGATAAAGTTCCTGATCAGAACATGTTAAATGTGAACATGTTGACTTTACGATCAACACATCCCAACATTCTCCCCCTTGATCGTAAAACTTTAAACTTTATAATTTCACTTTTCAACAAGGTAATGCATTAAGACGAAAAGATTTCAATGGCTAAAAGAGATGCCACTGAACCTAGTGACTATAATACATCACCCCATATCGAAATGAAACTCCTTAAACTTTATGAGCTCCATAAACTTTATTCTCATCATACATTACATTAATTTACATAATACTTTACATAAACATCATAAACATTACAGACTCATCCTTTTGATGAAACAGTACACCAAGACAATAGATTACAACAGTCAATTAAGTACTGCTGAACCAATTGGCTATGGTTCCCATCTTATCTCAGAAAGAGCCTTTTGGGGAGATGGTGTTTCATTGGTCCCAACATTACCAGGATCAAAAGCTTTCAACCAAACCCATGCCGGCAACATGCACTTTAAAAACACTGGGTGGTAAGCCTTTCGTGAGCGGATCCGCTAACATCAACCTAGTACTTATGTACTTGACGTCGATTGTCTGATCCTGGATTCTATCTTTCACAACATGATACTTTATATCAATGTGTTTGGCAGCACCACTTGATTTGTTGTTACTCGAATAGATTACTGCGGGTTGATTATCGCAGTAAAGAGTGAGTGGCTTGGAAATGCTATCAATCACTCTGAGTCCCGGGATAAAATTCTTCAGCCATACTGCCTGCCCGGTGGCCTCATAACATGCCACAAATTCTGCCTGCATTGTTGACGATGCAGTGACAGTCTGTTTGGAGCTTTTCCATGAAATGGCTCCTTTTGCGAGGGTGAAAATATATCCTGAAGTGGATTTCTTAGTGTCAACACACCCCGCAAAATCAGCATCTGAATAACCCACCACTTCGAGGTTATCAGATTTCTTATACGTAAGCATGAGGCCTTTAGTTCCTTGCAAATAACGCAAGACCTTTTTAGCAGCCTTCCAGTGATCCAAACCTGGATTAGACTGATATCTGCCAAGCATCCCGGTTACGAATGCTAAATCAGGGCGAGTGCACACTTGTGCATACATAATGCTTCCAACAATGGATGCATAAGGAATTGACTTCATCTGCGCAGATTCATAATCATTTCTAGGACACTGAAATGTCCCAAATTTATCGCCCTTAACAATAGGAGCAGGCGAGGCTGAGCACTTATTCATGTTGTACTTTTTCAGTACCTTCTCAATATATGCTCTCTGACATAGCCCCAAGATCCCTCTGGATCTATCTCGGTGAATTTCAATTCCTAAGACATAAGCTGCTTCACCGAGATCCTTCATATCAAAACTAGAGGATAGGAACCTCTTAGTTTCCAGCAACATATTTTTATCACTGCTGGCTAGAAGTATGTCATCAACATACAGTATCAGGAAGATAAACTTACTCCCCCTGAACTTAACATAAACACAATTGTCCACTTTATTCTCTTCAAAACCAAATTTCCTTATGACTTGATCAAACTTAAAGTACCACTGTCGTGATGCTTGCTTCAAGCCATAGATGGATTTCTTAAGATGACATCCCAAATGTTCTTTTCCTTCCACAACAAAACCTTCCGGTTGTGCCATGAGAACATCCTCATATAAGTCTCCATTTAGGAATGTTGTTTTAACATCCATCTGATGCAGCTCTAAATCATAATGAGCCACAAGTGCCATTATAATTCTGAAGGAATCTTTAGAAGAGACAGGTGAAAAAGTCTCATTATAATCAATCCCTTCTCTTTGAGTAAATCCTTTTGCCACCAATCTTGCCTTGAACCTTTCGATATCACCCTTGGAGTTACGTTTGGTCTTATAGACCCATTTACATCCAACAACTTTAGCTCCTTTAGGGATTTCTACTAAGTCCCATACTTCATTAGTGCTCATGGACTTCATTTCATCTTTCATAGCATTAAGCCATTCAGACGAAAATTCGCTTTGCATGGCTTCTTTAAATGAGGTAGGATCATTATTCAACATTGATTCATTCATATCCTCACTCATATAGGTGACATAATCATCAGGAATAGCAGACTTCCTAGTCCGTTGTGACCTTCTGAGAGGTTCATTATTTGGCACTTCATCAATAATTTGAGGCTGCTGAACGTCTTCAACAATAACATCATCAGGTGTGACATCTGAAATAGCCACAGGACTTTCAGCAGGAGTTGCTCTAATATCCCTCTCAATAGAAGGTGCAACTTCAGTAGACACCGGGAGAACAGGTTCTTGAATTATTGGAACTGGGAAAAATTCCCGGCTTTCTTCCAATATTATTTCCCGAGGTGTCATACTCCCCCTCATCATTTCATTTTCCAAGAACACAGCGTGTCTTGTTTCAACAAACTTTGTTGCTTGATTTGGACAATAGAACCGATATGCTTTAGATTTGTCAGGATAACCAATAAAATGGCAACTGACTGTCTTGGGGTCTAACTTTCCCATAACTGGATTAAAAATCCTTGCTTCAGCAGGACAACCCCATACATGAAAATAATTCACAGTCGGTTTTCTCCCAGTCCATAATTCATACGGTGTTTTAGGCACCGATTTACTGGGAACCCTGTTAAGGATATGTGCCGCTGTCTTAAGGGCTTCCATCCATAAATTTACCGGCAGAGTGGAGTGGCTCAACATACTCCGCACCATATCCATGAGAGTGCGGTTTCTTCTTTCAGCCACCCCATTTTGCTGGGGTTCGCCCGGTGCTGAGTATTGGGCAATAATACCATTTTCCTGTAAGAATTTTGCAAATGGTCCAGGAATTTGGCCATAAGAAGTGTGTCTGCCGTAGTATTCACCACCACGATCAGATCTCACAATCTTAATCTTTTTATCACATTGATTTTCAACCTCAGCTTTGAAAATCTTAAACTTGTCCAATGCCTCTGATCTTTCCTTAATGGGATAAATATATCCATAACGGGAGAAATCATCGGTGAATGTAATAAATGAATTAAAACCATCCACCGTCTTCACATTTAAGTCGCCCTGTGCCCCCCTCCTCTCTCAGCAGCTCGATGAGCTTCTGCTTGGGGCCATCCATGCCGACGAGGCTGTCACCCCCTGAATGGACTGCAGATAGACGAGGGTCAATAAGCATAGGGCTCTGAGCCCGAGAAGTACCAGCTCGCTCCTCGAGCTTGTATCTGTCAGTGGCTATCACTTGCTTCCACCGCCCGAGACTTGAGTTCCTTGATCTGGTCGGCGATCTTGTACCGCGCCTTGAGGTCCTTGAGCCCGGCCATGAGGCCGGCATTGGCGCCACGGCCCTCAAGGTCGTCTGTGAAGGCGTCGATGCAGTCCTCCATGTCGTAGGACAGCTCGCGCACCTTGTCCCGCCGTACCTTGTCTTGCACGTCGAGCTCGTCCGTCTCGGCCATCTTCACGAGCAGAGCATTCATGCTGCTCATCTCGTCTCTCAAGGAGGCGATCTCCTTCTTCGCGCGTTTGGACAGCTTGTACTTCTTCTCCAGCAAGCTGCCGAGCTTAGGCAGGAGCGTTCGCATCGCTACTGTCACCGCGCTCGCCACCACGGCCTCCATCTTCTAAGAAGATTCTTCTTCCCCACGGGCAATTAAAAGTGCTGTTACTCCGCTCTGTATAGTGTATATGAGGTTTCAGCCAGAAGACGAGTTTTAGTTGCACAATCGCAGCAGGTATATATAGAACTCATAGGCCTGGAGAAGTAGGCGTTGGATCAGAAATTCAGAACAGAGGCTTGGTATGTAGGAGGGTCCACCAGTAGCATGCATCATATAGGCTGGCCACCGTGACTCGTCTTGATGATGACATTAACGATATATTTCTTCTCATGATAACGACCTTAATTTGAGCTCCTTCTAAGCAGCTTCACCTTCTTTTATGCGCACTAAATAAACCACCATATCAGCGACTCCAAGTCTTTGTATTTTGCATTTTTGTTACCCAAAGTCTTTGTGGAAAGCCCGTAGAACAACACAAGCACTTAGGCAAGGTAGGGGATTTACAAAGTACCCGGCCAGCTTGTCCGGCGCGAGAGGGGACCGAGGCGGCCACTCGCCCTGGTCCATTTACGTGCGGCGACTCGAAGTATCCATGCGCAGCGGCCGAACACAGGTAGTACCTGCTACTCGTCGGTACGGAGTATAGGTAGGAGCGCACAAAATCCTGACAGCCTGGCTCCAGCTAGCTAACAAAATCTATTCGTGTACGTTACGATCCACTTGTGATCGATCAAAGCTAGCAGCCTCACGTACTATTTTTTCCCCATTCACGGATCAGTAAGCTTCCGCGCGCGGTTCGATCGTACGCATCCACATCCACGCGGCCGGGTACCTTGCATGTCCTGACGTCACCATCCTTCATCGATCGATCGTTTCCTACTTTCCCGATCTCGCCCACCTGCCCACAAACGCATGCATCTACCTAAAAAAAAAAAAAAAAAAAAGCTGCCTCCCAGCCGTACCCAGCTATAAATGCATACATACAAGAAAGAAAACAAGATCGCATCATCTAAAAACTCAAACACGAGGCTGCAGGTACTGAAGAGTCCAAACCATCCAACTCAAGATATCGACTGGCTTACTAATCGTGAACGCCTGCAAATTTAACACATAAATAATACCTGCTCCAACGAGAGAGAGCGAGAATAGCTCCACGCCAGAGGTCGGATCGTTGGCTCCGCTCCGCGTCAAGCGCAAGTCCGCTAAGTCCGCCAAGTCGCACGCGCAAGACCGCACGCGGCTCGTACCGGTATCCTCATATTTATAGAACCAGATGGAGAGTTTGAATTCCAACAAAAAGAGAGCAAGGGCGGGAAAAAGTAGACTAATTTAGGTGCCTTGGTTACTTTTCCCGCTAATGTTTGCCCGCCGTGCGTATGTTGGTTGCCGGTTCGACTAATTGTGGGAACAGTGCACGAAGAGGGAGAGCCTCCTTAATTGTTTTCTGCTTGGGAGGCCTCCGTGCCGGGAATTTTGAAGGGCTGCGCGTGCGCCGATCGGGCCATAAAATACTCCGCGCATGAAACGTACGGGAATTTAGTAGCCTAATAAATAAAGCAAAGAGTCGGTGCCGTTTGTTATCCTCCTTAATTTCCGTTTCATAAATACAGCCATTTTCTTTTGGTATCTCAAAAAGCATTATATTCATCAAATAATAACTATGTTTCCTCAAATAATTCCTTGCATATACCTCAACGTGCCCATTATCCCAACTTTCTGGATGCCGTGTCTCATTTTGTAGATTTTATAGATAGACAGGCCCAGGGCACAGCTGGGTGATGCTCTCTTAATTTAGTGAACAATTATAGTGTCCTAACCTGATGCAGAATGCAGTTTTTGGTGGTAAGCAAGGCTAAAACAATTCTTAGACACTTGATGCAGGGTGAGTCTAATTAAGCAGCTCCGCCCCTAGACAAGCCTATAGTTGTAGGGTAACAAGCCTCGCCACAAGATTGATAACCATCAAGCCACAAGACTTGTTGAGAGAAGCTAGCACGACTCCACTCATCAACGAAATCGATGCTTCTGTCCAACAAAATCTACTGCAACTTGTTACATAATTTTACTCATCAACAATGCTGGCTATGAAACCTATGATATAGCACAACGACGCCGTGTTTTGCCTGTCCTCGGTTAGATATGATGAAATCTTCGAAACCAATATATGCACTTGATCTGGTACAATCTCTACTTTATCTAGTAGAATCAAGGAAGAACACAACAATATACTCGAAACCAATCTTCATGTTCACTATAGCAAGAGCTACGCTACACACAAAGCTGGACCTGAGGAGTTGCTACAATCATTGTCCAATAACCGAAACAACAAGGACATGGCCTCCTATCTTCAGGGAGACAACATCAACAGAAAGGTTCAGATCGTGATGAGCGAGCGGCGGCCAACCCCTCGCAACTCCACGCACCAGCGTCGCTGTCTCCGATGTCCCGCAGGAAGGCAACAAGCACTGGTCACTCGGTCCAAGTAGCTCAAGGCATGCTCCTCGTCGTGGTCCACCTCCCACAACACGTTGTTATCAGAACACCAGTGAACACTGGCCACCCGGTCCAAGTAGCTCAAGGCACGCTCCTCGTCAGCTCAGAACAGCAACGAGCCGTCGTTCGGGAGCCAAAGCCAGGGGTAGCCGTCCCTACCACCGCGACCATCTGGGAGGAGCGAAAAATGAAACAACATATTAGTTTAAGAATAGAACCAAACTGGGAGCACTAAATAAATAAAAACTAGGAGCATGTAAACTAAATATACATGAAGCATTCTAATTATGGTTCCTCAGTGTGGTCCCTAGCTGAATTAAAAAGCCAATTGTCTAGGAAGGAATTTCCTATTATCTGGAACCATGAAATATTCCATTCTTAATTTTGCCAGTAGAGCACTTAAGTTATATTACCCACCATAGGAAGCGCTTCATGTTACCATGCAACACAAGTCACATATAATCATATAATAACACCTTTCTTGCTAGCTGGCAAAGAAAACACTAAAAAACGAGAGACGACTGAAAGAACATCTAATCAAACTTGAAGAAGCTCCTACAATGGTTCAAATGAAACATACAATATGTAAGAATTTTATTTCAGTAGTAGTAAAGCGCATCTACTTAAGCAGCATAAATATTCATCAATTCAAAAATCAAATGTTGCCAAAGGAAGTCAAATTGTAACCAACATAAGAAAAAGGCGACACAGCTGATCAATTTGAATGGATAGAATTAATGAAAAAATGTAAAATTTCAAAACTCTTTGCTGACAGTTTTACATGACAAAATCCAAATAAAAAGTATGTAACACAAAGAGAAAGTAGTGGGAAAAAAGAAAATGATTTCTGATCACAGCAAGACCATGTGTATGTATCAAGTATCTATGTGTATATATGGTACTTAATCAATGAGGAACATAGCTATTTATTGGTTGATCCAATAATGGTAGAGGTTTCATTTTCCAAATTGTTAGGTACTAGTATGTTGGCGACGACAAATAAATTAGGGTCATTTATCGAATTGCCCATAGCGGACCACTTGTACTCAGTTTTACCCCTAGAGCTGAATCGACCTCAGTTTTGCCCCTAGTCTGTGCGCAACTACTATGGAGAGGCTGGAACGGTAAGTTTGGAGTCGACTCCGTTTCGCGAAGTGGGACCGAGGAGTCAGACCTCCGTTTCGCGAAGTGGGTCCGGGTGGGACTGCCAAGTTCGTTGAAACCATCCGGAGCTTACAGGTGGGACCGCGCAATTAGTTGACTGCGCTGAATAGTCCACACGAATTTTTTGTGGAAAAACCGTGGGCCCCCTGGTTGTTCAAAGTCTGCCGGAGTAACGGCACGCGCGTCGCAGTAAATGACCCGCCAGGGCTACAAAAGGCCCCTCGCCCTCACCGCACAAACTCGCCCTCACCGCACAAACTCTCATCGCCCTCGCCGCACTTCACCAGACACCCCGAGACGATGCCTCGCCGGCTCCGTGCATGGCGCAACTCGCCGTTGTACTGCCGACCCACGACCGCGACGCGGGGCCACAATGACGGCGAGGAGAACGCCACCGTCCACTCGTTCGAAACATGGCGGAACGAGGAGGCGTTCCACACGGTCCGCTCCTGGCTAAAGGAGGCGGCGGCAGCGGCCGAGGCTGCCGCTGTTCGTGCATCCCTGGAGACCCACCAGAGGGAGCAGGCGGAGCGCCAGGTCTACCGGGAGCTCGCCGCAACCGCGGCGTCGGATGAGCAGCAGGCGGTCGTCGCGCTGTACGAGAGAGACCGGCGCAAGGTTGCCCTGCAGAGCGAGAGGCGGGACCGCCGCCATCCCTCCGAGCAGGCGCAGCTGCACCGGCTGCGGATCCGAGGCAGAGCGGAGCGGCATGCGATCGCTACGCTGGCGAACCCATCGCCCTTAGCCAAGAACGACCACGAGGCGGGGCCCTCCAGCATGCTGGCCTACGACGACAGCGATGAGGACGACGAGGAAGAGGAGTAGAGGACGACTCGGGCAACCGTAGTTTTTTTTTTAAAGTTTTTTCAATGTTTTTAGTTAAATTATGCCGTCTAGCTTTCTGTAAAACTATCGTCGAATCTATGAATTTTAGCCTATTTCAACGAGTTCGCGTTTTTTAATTAATTTTGAGTATTTCTGAACGCAATCACGAGCCAGAATGTAGATTAAAAGCGAAAAGAATGTTTGAATAATGTTGTATATATGATGCATGTTGAACTAAGTCATTCCAAAATTTTGGGCAAATGTGCTTCAAATGAGGTCTGAAGCTAGGGTAAATCACATATAACAACGTTGTGCGTTGGATTCATGTCATTTTGAATTTTTTTGAATTTTTTATGCTCATTTGCAACCATCGCTCAATTCTCGTGAGAAATGTGCTTCAAATGAGGTCCGAAGCAAGGGTAAATACCCCCATTTATAATTTCATGAAAAATTCGACCTTGCCAAAATTAAGCAAATAAATTTGAGGATCAACTATATCACATATAACAACGTTGTGCGTTGGATTCATGTCATTTTGAATGTGTTTGAATTTTTTATGCTCATTTGCAACCATCGCTCAATTCTCGTGAGAAATGTGCTTCAAATGAGGTCCGAAGCTAGGGTAAATACCCCCGTTTATAATTTCATGAAAAATTCGACCTTGCCAAAATTATCCATAGAAATTTGAGGATCAACTATATCACATATAACAACGTTGTGTGTTGGATTCATGTCATTTTGATTTGTTTTGAATTTTTTATGCTCATTTGCAACCATCGCTCAATTCTCGTGAGAAATGTGCTTCAAATGAGGTCCGAAGCTAGGGTAAATACCCCCGTTTATAATTTCATGAAAAATTCAACCTTGCCAAAATTATCCATAGAAATTTGAGGATCAACTATATCACATATAACAACGTTGTGTGTTGGATTCATGTCATTTTGATTTGTTTTGAATTTTTTATGCTCATTTGCAACCATCGCTCAATTCTCGTGAGAAATGTGCTTCAAATGAGGTCCGAAGCTAGGGTAAATACCCCCGTTTATAATTTCATGAAAAATTCAACCTTGCCAAAATTATCCATAGAAATTTGAGGATCAACTATATCACATATAACAACGTTGTGTGTTGGATTCATGTCATTTTGATTTGTTTTGAATTTTTTATGCTCATTTGCAACCATCGCTCAATTCTCGTGAGAAATGTGCTTCAAATGAGGTCCGAAGCTAGGGTAAATACCCCCGTTTATAATTTCATGAAAAATTCAACCTTGCCAAAATTATCCATAGAAATTTGAGGATCAACTATATCACATATAACAACGTTGTGTGTTGGATTCATGTCATTTTGATTTGTTTTGAATTTTTTATGCTCATTTGCAACCATCGCTCAATTCTCGTGAGAAATGTGCTTCAAATGAGGTCCGAAGCTAGGGTAAATACCCCCGTTTATGCTTCAACATTTTTTGGCATATTTTATAAATCAACCAAATGAATTTCCTAGACATCTATTCTACATGTATAGTGTAAATCTGAAGTTTCATTATGTTTTGAATAATTCTTCTATTTTCTATTTTTTATTTAAATAACATGGTCTAATAGAAAAATCATATGTAAAACTGATAAAAATCATCTCTGTAGTAAATCTGAAGTTTCATTATATTTTTATTTAAATAACATGGTTTATAACACTTAACAGCAAAGAAATCATATGTAGAACCATCGATCCCTGTGGCCAACGTACCAACCAATCAGAGCGCAGAACGAACGTCTCGCGGATCGCTGTGGCTGCGAGCGCATCCGTCCGATGCACGATTCCTTCTAGAAGGCGTCGATCCAACAGCCCAGGTCGAATCTCTGTGTTTCCTTCTAGAAGCTTTTCGGCTGGTCAAACAGAGGGTTGACCAAGCTTGAAATGAGCATAAATAATTCAAAAAAAATCGAAAAAATATATTGGCGACGCACATAGTAGTGTTATGTCATATAGTAACGAGAAAAAAATATAAACCTGTCTTATAAAGAATGGAACGAAAAAACCTTGTGTAACATATGATATCTTGAACAGTCTAGTAGAGAGTTCAAGATAATGAGATGAGTTTCAAACCTTTTGAACTCAAATAAGGTCAAAATCTCACCAAAGCTTCATTTTGATGTGACTAAGAAAGATCCAAAGTTATTTTTTCATTTTGATGTTTTAAACTTGTTTTATTTACGATTTTCGATTAAAACCATTATTATTCAAAAGAAAATAAATAATACGAATATTCATCCAATAAATTTTTGGGCTTCGGAATTGCATTATATAGGTCTAATACAAGTCTAGTAAAAATATAAATAGGATTTATAAACATTAGAACGAAATCCATCACTAAAATGAGATTCCTCGAATACAAGACTAGAGATTTCAAAGAATAAGAGGTGGAAACATTGTGAATCTTCCGAAGAGGTGGGTTCTACCTTTTTGTTTTGTGTTCCTATGGGCTATACTAGCACAACCAAGCAAATAGTTCCACATTGCTACCCCCTTTCGACGCTGTTACCGCGTGTTTCCGTATAAGTCCGGTATTTCTCCAGCGGGGCTAGGGTTTCACCGGGAGGCTACGGAGCGTCTGGATCCCAACACAAGCTAGGGGGTGCCATACCATGTTAGTATAGGTGTGTTGTGTGCTTTGTATGTCCAAGATTGCTCTCTGGGGTGTGACCGGGCTTCACCGGCATCCACTTCTCTCTCGTAGGCGATTACAGGGTGAAACTCCCGTACCGGACCAAACACCGTGAATCTTCCGAAGAGGTGGGTTCTACCTTTTTGTTTTGTGTTCCTATGGGCTATCCTAGCACAACAAAGCAAATAGTTCCACATTGCTACCCCCCTTTCGACGCAGTTACCGCGTGTTTCCGTATAAGTCCGGTATTTCTCCAGCGGGGCTAGGGTTTCACCGGGAGGGGGGCTACAGAGCGTCTGTATCCCAACACAAGCTAGGGGGTGCCATACCATGTTAGTATAAGTGTGTTGTGTGCTTTGTATGTCCAAGATTGCTCTCTGGGGTGTGACCCTGCTTCACCGGCATCCACTTCTCTCTCGTAGGCGATTACAGGGTGAAACTCCCGTATCGGACCAAACACCGTGAATCTTCCGAAGAGGTGGGTTCTACCTTTTTGTTTTGTGTTCCTATGGGCTATCCTAGCACAACAAATCAAATAGTTCCACATTGCTACCCCCTTTCGACGCTGTTACCGCGTGTTTCCGTATAAGTTCGGTATTTCTCCAGCGGGGCTAGGGTTTCACCGGGAGGGGGGCTACGGAGCGTCTGGATCCCAACACAAGCTAGGGGGTGCCATACCATGTTAGTATAAGTGTGTTGTGTGCTTTGTATGTCCAAGATTGCTCTCTGGGGTGTGACCCGGCTTCACCGGCATCCACTTCTCTCTCGTAGGCGATTACAGGGTGAAACTCCCGTATCGGACCAAACACCGTGAATCTTCCGAAGAGGTGGGTTCTACCTTTTTTGTTTTGTGTTCCTATGGGCTATCCTAGCACAACCAAGCAAATAGTTCCACATTGCTACCCCCTTTCGACGCTGTTACCGCGTGTTTCCGTATAAGTCCGGTATTTCTCCACCGGGGCTAGGGTTTCACCGGGAGGGGGGCTACGGAGCGTCTGGATCCCAACACAAGCTAGGGGGTGCCATACCATGTTAGTATAGGTGTGTTGTGTGCTTTGTATGTCCAAGATTGCGCTCGTCTCAGCGTCTGCAGCCCGGCCGTTGCCGCCGTAGTTTGCATGCATGGACTCGATCTGCACCGTTCCTTACGATCAAACGATCGAAAATGAAGCGGTGCATGGACTGGGTGTTTTGTCTCAATGTAACGGCCCCGTTCACCAGCCTGGTGCATGCACGCCTCGTTTTTCCAGAGTAAACAACGTGGCAGAAGAAGAAATTTCAAAAAAAAAAAAAACGTGGCAGAAGAAGAAAATAGTTAACGTCGCGTCGCATTTGCAGCAGCCCTGCACGCCTTGTTTCAGAAACACGAGTCGCGTCGCATTTGCAGCGACGCAGCCCTCCACGCCTAGTTTTCAGAAGATACGCATCAATGCATATGCAGCGTGGCAGGATTTGGCGTGAGACTTTGGACTTTCTTCTCTTCCCGTCTTTAATACACGCATGCAACGTCGAATCACTTCGACTGACGAATGCACACGCGCTCGTACTCCGTATCAATAGCTGTCCGGCCTACGCCTACGCCTATGCCTGTTCTACACCGCTTTGACCATGCATCTACTCTAATACACTGCGTCCAAGGTCTTCACACAGTTTGCTTCATCTACCCAAATAAATTCACGTCTAATCGTGTCTTTAAATATTCCTTCAGTCGTCCTCCATATTCTCATCCCTCTCCAGCCATTTGCCCTTCTCTCCCTTCAAGCCCTAACGCACAATGTCTTCCTACTCACTACCTTCAAGCCCGGAGTCGGTCTCCGACGAGGACAACCACCCCAAGGCTCTGCCTTGGTACGAGGCCGAGTGGCCCGAGGCGGAGTTGGACGTCCTGCCCATCGTGCTTCCCGTCGACGACTCTCCCAATCGGGAGCGATCGCCGACGCCGCCCTTCGTCCACCGCCCCGTCCCTTCCACCACCACCAAGACGTCGGACATCTCCCCCAAGACGAACTTCCGCCTCAAGAGACTGGAGCGGCTGGAGAAGAAGGAGTTGAAGGCGATGGAGAAGAAGGAGGCGAAGGAGGACGCGAAGGCTTTCCGGGCCAGCATCAAGCGGTCCCGTGAGAGGCAGGAGGAGAGGATGCGGGCGGAGAACCGCAGCGCCCGGATCAAGCAGGAGATGGAGATCCGGGCGGCGGAGTGGAGGAAGTAGGGCGGCGCCGGAGCGCGGGAAGGGCTCCCGCATGCATGCAGAGCGGGAGCAGTTAGGGCTAGCCCTTTTTTTTTTTAGTTAAATGTAATGTTTATCGGGCCCCACTGAATATATGTAAAGTGGGGCCAGTTATCCTTTCTAAGTATGTTTAATTATATATAAGCCCTCTATATAAAGTTATGTTCTTATATTTGTCCAAATGTACCCACTGTTTAGAAGTTTTATCCTTTCTAATCATCGCTTTAAAATCTGCACATTGTAAACAAAATTTATATATAATTGATGTGCTTTAACGAATAATATTTTCTAAAAGAGCTGCATTATGTTTTCTAAGATAACATAAAAAATTTGAGTTGAGCACAGTATATTTTATATTATTAATACGAATAATTTGATGGTTTAATAAATGGATAATGCGTAGTCTGCATGTAGTGATTAATAAATATAAATGGATAATGTGTAGTCTACATGTTGACATTGGGCCTCATGTGACATTGGGCCGCAAGGAAAGGTCAACAGGTGGGGCCCACATGCAGCGCCAACCGTAAACAGATGGGGCACACAAATCGCGCCAACGCTCAACTGCTGGGGCCCACAGGCCGCGCCAACGGTTGTATGATGGGTCCCACAGGTCAGGATCCTAACGGGGGGACGAAAATAACGGTGGGAGCAGCGAAAGGAGTCCTTGCGCACTGACTAGGGGCAAAACTGAGGTCGATTCGGCGCTAGGGGTAAAACTGAGGTCGTGGTGCCAACTGAGGGCACCTTGTTAATTATCCCAATAAATTATGGATGACGAGACCAATTCTGGGGCCGCAAGCGATCAGCTATGTCGCCTGGAAGTTACAATTCCACATCGATTGAGCCCCGCCAGGGGACACGCCCAAACCCGGCCAGCCCAGAGATCCCGGAAGGACATATTATTAAGCGAGTTCAAGAAAAATAGTGAAAAGACTGCTAGCAATCGGAATAAAATAGCGACAAACATAAATTAATCTCAAATCTGGAGGTCTAATCAAGATGTTATATTTACGCGAGCCAATAGAAAAAAATGTCAACTTGTGAGCTAAAATTATGTGCTAATGTTGGATACAAAGTTGTTGTATTTAGTAGTAGGGATATCAAACTCTAAATCAGATATCATAGCTCTTCAAATCTGGAACAAGAGGCGACAGCGACAGGTCCTCACCTACTGGTGGAGATGTCGGAGGTGCTGTTGTAAGTGCCTTGTGGATGTCGATGAGAACCAAATGCATGTACCTCGCCGGCGCTTATTTTCTGCCGTCGTGGCGCCATCCTCCTCGCGGCCGTGCCGGCGGAAGCCCTGACGACGCGGTTAGGCGAGTTCGACGGAGCTGCGCGCACTGTGAAACTAGTATTTCCTTGTATTGGCCCAACCTGCAATAGCAACACAACAACCGTTTTATATCAAATCAAGCAATGTCATGATAGCATCAAACATGAGAGACATAAATAAGTGATAATAACGTCACAATGAGCGGCACAACTCAGAAATCCCACCCCCCATGTCTAGGACAATATCTCATCATCGTCGTCATCATCATCATCATGGCATCAAATTAGCTAAACACTTCCTAAATTCAGTTGGAACTCTCCCTTAAAGGTTAGGGAGGAGTTGGGAACAAGACATAATAATTAGAGCTAAAAACAACAACTAGAAACATGCCAACATTACACATTACATATTTTACCCCGCTGTCCAGATTTGATATCATCACTATAAAAAATGGTAAATTTCACTCATTAGAGGTTAACTCATTAGAGATACAATAGGAGGATCATTGGGCCCACCCACAAGTGACCATACACCATAATAAACCCAACAATATATAGAGGTATGCCTTCCATTTTGAGAAAGCTACAGCTCAAGTTAACTGCAATCACAAATTAACTAGACAACCACAAGAAAATGATCGATGCATTTAACTAAAATAATTAGGAACTATGAGTGCTGACTTGGGAGTGAGGACACAATAGAACATATAACCAGTGCTCTGTTTAACTTAAGTGCAATTCTGCTTCGGAAATACCGGCCAAGAAATGTTAGAACATAAAGACCCCAGTCAAGCCATCTTCATGAAAGAAAAATACAGAGCAGGAGGGAGCATTCTTATTACCCTAGGGATATTGGCACATCCACTGCAGGGTATCATACTCCAAGGACATTGCAAGTACTTTTCGGCGTAGAAGTTCACGTGGCTCTCCTGACCGTGTCGGTGCGGAAGATCTACCTGGAGAGGATCTGGTCGAGGAGGCCCTTGAGGCGCTCGCAAAGGCAATATCTGGTCTCAACAAAACCGAGGAGGTCGCTGTCATAGAAATCCTACCGCAGCTCTGTAGGGTGAAATTAGAAAAATGGGTATCCATCATTCAGTCTATTAAGAGAGAGAGAAAATGAAGTTTTATACGCATGCTCAGATCAAGTCTCATCCATATGGCAATACTGTACTCACCTGGAACTTGCTGCCGTATAGAAGAGCATGCAAGTGCTTATCTCAAATGAATATGATGCCGCTACAGCTGGATCAAGTAAACCCACTTCTGGATACAAAGCTGTTGCGACAAAACATGTCAAAATGGGTATCCATCATTCATTTTATCAAGATAGTAAATAATTTTATGTACAAAGGAACACTTCATAATACGTACATATCTGAGTGAAACAGTACACAAAGCTAAATTTAGAAACTGCCAAAATTCCGCAGGAGTATTATACTAGCAAATGAATGGTTCTACTTTTATATGGAAACAATGATCATGTTCAACCGGCAACTGATGCTATGAACATCAAAATGGCAGTACTGCAATCCTAACAAGCAGAAACTTTCGGATTCCCGCATGAACTCAAATTAGACCCACCAGGAAAAGAAGCTCTCCATCCTAGTGCTCTACTACCTATTAACAATGCAAGTGCAGTCCTTTGAGGAACTGCAAAATCATGGAGAAAAAAACACCGCAATAATTCACCGTATTACACAGTATGCTAGTGAAAATTCAAAAATAATTGAGTAGCATGAGTAGCGGAACCGCAGTCGATCTAGAGCACATGTCCTAATCAACGGTCCTAACTACTAGTGCAGCCCTTGCTCGATGGCAAGCTACGAGAAGAAAGGGGAGAAATCGAGGACTTACGTATAATATGGATACTCTGCAAAAATGAATCAGGCATGGATGTGTCACCACAGTTGTAGAGGAGACGCCGACATGAAGACGAACAAGGCACTAAAGGAGCCTTGCAGAGGCCAGATACAGCGGTGGAGGGGCTTGGTCAGCAGCAGGCAGTCATGCCGGTCAGGGAGGAGCAGAGGTAGCAGCAGCAACCACGCCGCCTTGGCGGCGGTACTGGATAGATCACATGGTTGTACATGCAAGGCTTGCCGTCCTCTGGCCTCTAGCTGCTCTACTACCTAGCCGTGGCGTTCAAGGTAAGCTTTAGCTGCAGCAGTCCTACAACCCGATTAGCCATCAGTGAGGACTGCTAGGAGATTCTAGAGAGAGGTTGGCAATCGACCGCCTCAGGTGAGCGCTATGGACAGGGTGGAGCAGAGGAGGAGCGACGTTGCGGCAGCGACGGCCCAATAGCTGCTGGGGAGCTCCACCCGCATGAAGGCTATGGTGAAAGGTGCAGCCAACGGCATGTCGAGGGAATCGACGGTGGAGAAGGGCCCTGAGCTGCTGCATCACGTCCAGATGGATTGCACCGCCTCGCCTGTGCACCACCACATCGCATGCCGCCAGTCATGCTCGTGACGCAGATAACGAGTTGCATAGAGCCAGTCACTTCACACGCTCGCCGGAGAACAAGACGGGAGTGACACAATGGTTCCGTCCGTCATGAAGGTCAGGGTAATTTTATTAATGGCCACCTGGTAAGAGTTTGCATATGTTAAATCCTAACAAAAAAAAATAAGTGTACAATAACAATATGGCACATCTTAAAGAGCACTTGTTAAAGGTACAAGGCATTACCAAGAAAAAGAGAGCAATGTACCATGAAATATGTAGTTAAAGATGAATCAATTTATCTTATACAGAAAACTAGTAAGAAAAGCAGTGACTCTAGAAAAACATAAACAAGAATAATGTTCTTATTATCATAAAAGACATGTATCGTCAACAAAATTATTCGGATACACCATACCAAATCATTTGAATTGATTGTGTGACATTATGAAAGAGAGTACTTTGCTTATGACAAAAGTCCATGATCCATTGAATAATCATGTAAAAGACATATATATGCAGAGATAGGCAACAAGTACATTTTTTCACCGCTAGACATTATATGTCATGATCCAAAAACTTCGAAGTGCTTATTCATGAATAACTAATGCTAATACTTACACTAACCCTTTCGTGCAAAGTAAGAGACGCTAGCTCAGAACTGATAGCTTAATATTTCCATCCAGAATGTGCAAAAACAACAAGCTCGACACATTTATACACGGCCAAAACATTCATTCAATTTTCATTTCGTTTATAAGAAAAGGCTGGAACCATTAAGTAAAATATTTATAGAAAATTATGAGCTATCTTATTGGAGTACAAGCTAAGACAATGGCTACATATAAATAAGCCTACGGTGGAAGCATCACTTCAGTAAGTATGCCTTGGATATTGAAAGAAGCATGACAGCAATTGATTCAAGCAAAACCCAAGAAAACAATTCGACCTTGGGGTGCCGATGTTGAGGAGCTCTTGTACGGCAACGTCTGTCGGCGCCGATGGTGAGCCTCGGAAGCGAGCGGCTTGACCTCCTGCACGACATGGATGCTCCTCGCCCGACCTTCAGATCAGGTGCGTATAGGTGCCGCACAGCTGCAATCAACCTGGGAAAAAAAAACAAAGATTGAGGCAACAATAGGCATATTATCAATCAATAACAAATGAGATTTAAAATGAAACCATGTGCCTGCCTAGGAATAATCTGATGCTACACAAGAATCTACAACACCGGGTCCAAGCTAAATTATCAATAGATCTACATGACCCCAAATGTCAGCTATACTATTTGAGCTGAAATCTACACGGATAATATTAATCGAGAGCACAATTGAATTGTCCTACAAGTCAAAAAAAAAACCATAGAAGATGGGTACACCAATCTGAACAATTGACATGCTTTTTAATTCTATGGGCTTCATCATGTTGACCAAATAAAAAATGCACCTAGATCAAACTGTAACATAAACAATTGTGTATATGAATCCCGATAAAATGTCACACCATGAACGGATAACTAGGGGGAGGCGATGAACACTTTGATCAGCACCACCCCCTTCCACTCAGGGGCCGCCATGAGCGACAAAGATGGAACCTTCTCCTACTCCGATGTAAAGCTAAAATCCTGACCATGGGTTTGTGGTGGGGCTGCCACGCCATAGAATGCTATCCTTGGCACCAGTAAGAAAAGAAAAATAATATGAGGATATTCATATAACAAATGGATATGCACGATGCATTGAACTTATAATTATTACTATTTTTAGGAAAGAAAAGACCACCCATGCTCTTTGCTTTCTCATTTACTTGAGGTGTTAAAAAGGCATTGACATGTGCCTAATCGTTTTGAATAGAATAGATTGAGATGAAAATATGACGCCAATGTGTTACACATGTAGACCATGACATAAACATTACAACACCATACACAAAATCAACATCCGGTCAATTACGTGAGACAACTACTGATTCGATTTATATTGATTTCCTGTTTCTCTTTCACCGAACTCTACATATAATCTATCTGAATTGTTCAGAGTTACAACACTGTTCAGAGTAGAAAAAAAAGATCAAACTAGATAACAATAGAATTGTTCACATAAAGCATAATATGCATAACTTGATGATTTGGAACATCAGCACTATGCAACAATCTAGAGAGCTAACTATTATCTGAGAAAACAATGTTCAAAAGTTAGACAAGAAACGGACAAGTCAATAGACCCAGTTATCGATTTATCAATATGATTTTTTAGAAGTAACATAACAATTGAGTATCACCATGTCACATAATGACGTAATTCTCAAACTACAAGTAGATACTAAAGCACTATTTATCCAAAGTAAAACCATACATGATGATTATAAAATACAACTTGCAATGACCGAGCAAAACTGGCGCACGCCATGCACCTGATACACTTGAAATTATTCATACAGATGACCAAACAAGTAGTCACCCTTTATAAAGTTGGAATGATGAACTATTGCTTTGATTTACACTGGTTTTTTTTTCATTTCTCTTACTTTGATTTAAACCGATTTTCTTGTTTCTCTTGAACCAAGTTGTACATATAATCCATAAGGGACCCTAGTCATCTCGCAGATTGACCATGTACGAAGAGGCGGACAAAAAGGAACTCGATTTAACTCCATACAAACTAGAAGAAATTATTTTCAGACTTCATATAGGGCCACACTGAACCAAAATAAAACGTTGTCTATGAAATTCCCAAATAGCTCTACCTGACTAATTAGCATTAATTAACCGGTGATTAGCTGTTTCACTAACTGTGTTAACACACTACTTTTGCTGAGATATACACGTATACATCCACTACATTACTTAGCTGACATGCATGCATGTAGCAGCAATCGATCCTAGCCACAGATGCATGCCTACGGCGATGCATGCAGGCATCGGCACCTGGCCGACGTATCAGCTACAACATTGTTCAGAGAAAAAAAAGTCAAACTAGAGAGAAACAAGAATTGTTCAAAGTAAGCATAATATGCATAACTTTATGCATTCGAAAAGCAGCACAATGCAACAATCTTAAGAGTTAACTATTATCTGAGAAAACAGTGTCCACAGAAGTTAGACAAGCGACAGAGAACAAGTCAATATACCCTGTTATACATTTACCAATCTAATTTTCCAGAAATGATAGAATATTCGAGTATCACCATATCAGGTAATTAATTCTCAAACTACCACCAGATATGAAAACACTATTTTTACCCCAAGTATAACCATACATGATGATTATACAGTACAACTTGCAATGACCAAGCAAAGCTGAAGACGCCATGCAGGTGATACAAAAACCTTGAAATTATTTATGCAGACCACCAACACAAAGTAGCAATTTTCAAACATAGTGTACAAGAAGAGTAAATGATAAACAAAGTCGATGGCCATGTCTAGTATTGAAGGTCAGACTCGTTATCGAAATCCCGGCTGTTGGCGGTCAACCAAATTTGGAAAAGGGGGGTCCTTGGTCCTCACCTAGCAAGTGTGCCGGTGGCGATGTGGGTCTTTTGTACGTGCATGTTCCTCGCCTGACGTCAACATGCGCCTACACGTGGCAGTCCTGCCGGAGGATGACGAGGCACCTCACTCCCCAGCGACATGGTCGGGCAAGTTAGGCGGAGCCGTGCGCGTCGGAGGACAAGCCTAGCGGCGCCACCCCCTCGAGCGAGGGTGCCTTGGCCGTCGCTCTTCCCTTCCCCTGTGTTGCCGACAGAGAGAGAAGTAAATTAACATCAGGGCATTCATACGGCAAATGAACAATCACCCTCCATTTAACTTGCGATAATTTATTTTATTTATAGGAAAGAAAAGACCACCCATGCTCCATCATTTCTCGTTGACTTCTTCAGGTGGTAAACCACCACCAGTCACCGACTATTCATTTCTACTGGTGTAGATCTGTGCATGTATTTACATGACTAGTCGTTCCTACTATTGATCCATCGGTCATGAAGGAGGATGGACACAAAAAGGAACTAGATTTCACTCATTGTGAACTAGAAGAAATAATGTTCAGACTTGGAACGGCTCAAAGAAGAGGGATACATGTGGATTCGGTACTAGGAACCAACCAACAAAACCAAAAGAGGGTTGGATCTAGGGGATCTCACTGGCTGCGTGCAGGTCGGAGAATCAGGGAGCTGCTGCCTCGTGGAGGAGGGCGTAAGGGAGCGCCTGCATCTGCTCTCCCCTCCATGGCTCATTGCTCCGGCGCGCAGCAGCTTCGTTGAGCAGCCATAGAAGGCCTCTATGGAGGGGTTGGGTACCTTGGACGGCCAGGAGCGACAGCCGTGTGTGGGGAGCAACGGTGCAGCGGGAGATTCGCTGGCTGGCGGCGCGGCGGATGGAGAATTGGAGATGTCGCCCGGGAGAGAGAGAAAGGGGATCTCAGCGAGAGAGGCGGATCAACATTGGGGGAGATTGGGCGATCGAGGTGCCTGTGTTTGGTGTGCGTGCCCTTCACACCATGCGATGGTTTTCGAGCCAACGTTTGGTGTGCCGGAGGAGGTCACTGCGAGCGTTGGATGAGCTAGACGGTTCAGATCTTTTTCTGCGGAACGATCCGCGTGAAGGCCCGTTGTCGCATCTCATTGGAAGGTTTTTCGTTTTCGCATGAAGTCCCACAAACAAAACACACTTTGGCGCCTAAGGTAAAATCCACGCATGCACCTACTGGGACTTTGGTTGCACACTTGCACCCCAACTTATTCACTTGCAAAACCACAAAACTTTGCATATACTTAGACGAGTTGGTGACTTCATTATAGACAAGCACGCATTCCACCTCATCCATGCATGCTCGTACGTGCATTGCACCCACAAGCTAATACCATCATCCGGTAAAATCATATCTCACCTATTACTATTCTTTTCTTCTCTCTCTTGCCATCTGACATAACTCTCGCATGGACGAGGATAATGAGGGCAGGATGGAGGTATTACCATGTCGGCGGTGATCGTCTTGGTGATCAGAAAACATGCTCGCTCCTTCTCTTCTCTCTTCAACGAGCCAAAAAATTTGGAATGCTTATTAATTTAAACAAGAAAAGCAAGACCGAACTTATAGAAGTCGGCGGTAATTTCCGTGGCGGCGGAATTGCATGATGAAGATCGAGTGGAGTCCACATCAAGGATGGCCACGCCGATCGGTGATTGGGTTGGTGGAGACTCTGCTGCTATCAATATCGGCGCCCCTCTCGGTGACACCACGACTCCACGACAACAATCGATCAAGCGAGATCTCGAATGAGGGAACACCGACGACCAAATTAGATCCCGTCGAGGGGGGGTATGATGACGCCCCCTAACTGAAGCCGAAATATCTAATTGTACAGCCTAGAAGAATTATGCTAGGGCCACATCGAAGATGACACCTGCAAGGGAGCACCGAAGGGTGTGATTTGCCGGCTACTGCTGCGACGTCCAACAATTTAAGACGTAATAAAAAACGTCGTGCACCATCAACAACTCGACGAGGCCTCAGTGGCGCGCCCCCGATGCATGTGTTTGTTTTGATCTGTTGGAGTTAACCTTGTTGTATAGGTTTAGTCTCATGTTTATTTCTAATTGCATTATGTTGTTTTAGTAGTTGGCTAAGCTTTAGCTAGTTGCATGCATAAACATGGCAGAGGCATGATCGGCAAGAGAGCACTGCACTAAGCGAGACAGAGAAAAGTGCAGTACAAGCGGCCAGACTGCAGCCATTAGTTGAGTACTTGCATGCACTAGAATTAGTCAAGGAGATTTGTGTTAAGTGAAACTGCATGCACGCGAGTAGTGCGGAGTTCCAACAACAAAAGTCACGTGAAGATAGAAGTGGAGCAGAGATCGGATCGTGACTTGACCGCGGCTGTTGCATGCAAGTGCGTGCGTGCGTACTGGGTGGAGTAGTGGTTAGTGGACATGGTTAGCTGTGTTGATCTGGCTACTTAAGCCCCTGTAATCACCGTTGTTATCAGTTAAGTTGAACAAGAGAAAAGGCACAGTGTGTGCGGTGCCACAAAGCTCTCTGCGTGTTCCTTCTCTAGTGTGAGTCTTCTTCCACCTTGGGACAGAGACTTCATTTGGTATCAGAGCCCTTTTGCTCTTGGTTCCTGTGGTGATGGCGCAAGCACAAGATGATGCGGCCAAGGCGGCGGAGCTGGCAAAGAAGCTGGAGGAGGATCCGTTTACTCCTCCAAGGGCGCAGCTCACCGACGGCGAGGGCAGCGGCGGCGGCGAGCTCCGGGTCGTGGAGCGCGTGGTCCGCCACATCTCCGTGGTGGCGCCGCCTCTCGTGCTGACCCGCACGAACTACTCCGACTTGGCGCTTGTGGTGCAGGTGCAGCTGCAGTCACAAGGATGGTGGGCGGCGATCGAGCCCGGCGTCTGCGACTACCACACCGACCGGGAGGCTCTAGGCGTCATCCTTCGAGCTGTGCCGCCGGAGATGCTGCGCACGCTGGCGGTGAAGAGGACGGCGAAGGAGGCTTGGGACACCCTCAAAACCTTGAGGTTGGGGTCCGAGCGCGTCCGTGAGGCAAGGGCGCAGACTCGGCGCGCCGAGTTCGAGAACCTCCGGTTCAAGGAGGGCGAGAAGGTGGAGCAGTTCGCGATGCGCCTCACTGGCATCATGCATGAGCTGGAGGTCCTCGGCGATGGCGTCACCGAGCACAAGGCCGTGCTGAAATTCCTACGCTGCGTGCCGAAGCGGTTCCGGCAGCTCTCCCACTCCATTCAGCAGCTGCTTGACCTCAAGACCATGACGGTTGAGGAGTTGACGGGCAGGTTCTTGGCGGTGGAAGAGGAGCTCGACATGGAGGTCGACGAGAGTGAGCAGCATGGTGGGACTCGCCTTCTCCTCACGGAGGAGGAGTGGCGTGCACGCGACCGCAGCGGCACCGGCAAGAAGAGGAGCAACTTCGACATTCGAAAGGTTCGCTGCTACAACTGCCAAGTCTATGGGCATTACTCGAGGGACTGCACCGAGCCAAGCGCTTCTCGCCGATGCGACCGCCGACGACCAGCCGGGGCTGTATTGAAGGTCACCATGGAGTCCAAAATAAAAGACAACAAGGTTAAGAGGGTGATTGTTGGAGTTAACCTTGTTGTATAGGTTTAGTCTCATGTTTATTTCTAATTGCATTATGTTGTTTTAGTAGCTGGCTAAGCTTTAGCTAGTTGCATGCATAAACATGGCAGAGGCATGATCGGCAAGAGAGCACTGCACTAAGCGAGACAGAGAAAAGTGCAGTACAAGCAGCCAGACTGCAGCCATCAGTTGAGTACTTGCATGCACTAGAATTAGTCAAGGAGATTTGTGTTAAGTGAAACTGCATGCACGCGAGTAGTGCGGAGTTCCAACAGCAAAAGTCACGTGAAGATAGAAGTGAAGCAGAGATCGGATCGTGACTTGACCGAGGCTGTTGCATGCAAGTGCGTGCGTGCGTACTGGGTGGAGTAGTGGTTAGTGGACATGGTTAGCTGTGTTGATCTGGCTACTTAAGCCCCTGTAATCACCGTTGTTATCAGTTAAGTTGAACAAGAGAAAAGGCACAGTGTGTGCGGTGCCACAAAGCTCTCTGCGTGTTCCTTCTCTAGTGTGAGTCTTCTTCCACCTTGGGACAGAGACTTCATGATCATCGCAGAGACGTACTCTCAATGGGGCCACGTTGTCGTTCCAGAAACTCCGTCTGGGCACGTAAGTTGCAACCCGTCTTTTGTACTCCCTCCATCTAATAGAGATGTATGAGGGGGTGAATGGTGATATAGGTGTATGCGGGATAGGGCGACAAAAGGAGGTTTCGGAAATTCAAATGACAAAGAGCCTTCTATACGATTCGGACAAGCGAGTGAATTTCGAACGAGGTAAAGAGGTTTATGCGGAATCTGATTTCCGACCAGGGGGTGTGGATGCTTTTCTTCTCCGTGTTCTTGGCCTTTGTTTAATTGTGTTCATTAATCTCTTTGTTGCATATTATTTTTGCTTCTTAAAATTAAAGTAAGGTCCCCATGAGTTGTGGACTATGATGATGGTGATGGTATAGACTATTTTATGCCTTAATGTCAGTTATTACCTCTCAATTTATGTGTCAATCCATCACCATGTCTTATTGCGGTCCTTATTTATATTAGGAGGTAGCCACTACCTATAATTTCATGTGTTATTTCATGGCCTCGCTTTATTAATTTAAAGACGGTTATTTCATGTCATGGCATGTGTCATTGTGTTGCAACCCGTTACTATTCATGCCACAAGATGATTATTCCTTATCATTTCATGTGTCATCTCATTATTAGTGAATGTTCGAAATCCATATTGTCTAGAATGTTAACCATTATATTCTACTCTCCTTGGCCAAGCTCGACCTTCTAACATCATTCGCCCGATATTCATGGCCAAGTGGTCATCCAGCGTCCTATCCCCCGCCGACCCGCACATCCTTATAATCCACCAACGCCATTGTGCACTCTCTCACCTCGAGGAGTGCATCAACCTAGTCTGCACACAAAATAATATTCCTTACCAATGGTACCCGAAATGTGATAAGGAATTTCTCAATGTTCAGGATATCGCTTATCATTAACTTATCGGTCGGCCCATAATAAGAGATATATCGGCTTATCGGTCGATAAATCGATTTTATCTATCGACTAATTAATTGGCCATTTTCTGTAAATCCCAAATTATAGCGCTAAAACATCTAAAATATGTTATAAAAATGTATCATAACGGCACTAAAACCTATTAATTATTATATATAGATATATTGTATTTAATAATACTAAAAATTCTATGATGGATGTAATTAATCACATGTTCCGGTTCTGGAAAATCAATATATCGGCCGATTTATCGGCATACCGACCGATAAATCACTTGTAAGACCGACAAAATGACCCGAATGATAAACTCCACCGATATTCATTTATCTTATGGATCACCACCCGATAAGCATTAGATCGGCTGATAAATCGGCAGATAAGTCGACATATCAGATGATATTTTGAACAGTGAGATTTGTAATTCAACCATGCCTAATTAGAACTTTTTGTGTATTACCTTTCACAGATATAAAATAGAAGATTTGATTAAAATTGCGTGGAATATGATGTTGGTGTTCAATCAAACAATTGGTTATCTCAGAAAAGGAAATATGGAATGATAAGTAATTTCTACTTCGTAGCATAAACCAACAATATATATATTAAAAAGTATCATGCTTATTTGATAAGTATTATAACAAATTGCCTATAATAAACTTACCATACTCAATATGATCAACATTGGGCCGAGATTGGCGCAATCTTGATTTCCTATATTAGTCATCGAAATTTGGTCGTTCCTTGTTTCTAAGTATCGTCTGGAGATGCCTACTACCTATCATTTCAAGGTCCATTTCACTATGACGTGATAGTAGGGTTCTTATTTTATGTTAGGGACATTTATTACCTATCACTTCATATACCGTTTTGTTGCTGTGCAACACACTATGATCTTTCTCTTCTCCTAGAAAAAATGCAGAATTTATAATTTCTAAGTATAAAATTAATGTAAAATAATTGATCTACATGCAATGGCATCTCATTATCTAACAAATAGGATCCATTTTCTTACTTTTGCTAGCTTAGTCGGTCAAAATCCGTTAGATTTGCACGGGCTCGTGAAGCAAGGAGAGCGGTGGTTAGATATGCTTTCAAAGTCATGAACTCATTATGCCTAGACCGGCTAAGGACTTTGGCATCACCAATCAATATAAGAATGCACAAAAATGAAACGATGAATAAAATCGTATGTAATAACTCACTCGAAGCAGAAAATAAAGCGACACAAACTAAAGGCACGTGAAATTAACTATGTCCTAGCAAGAAATAATAGTGTGTAAGTACAATATGGCACATAAAATGATAGACCCCTCTTACATCTATATGAGCTATATGGGTCCGGACGACCTAGAGAGGTGTACGTGTGGGGCTAGATCATCGAGATTTGTGTATGTGGATTCAAATGGTGGAGAGAGGTGTATGTGGGTTCAAAAGGACATAGGAGGTGTAACTATTACCAAATGTCCACTAGAGGTGTAAGAAAGACCGAATGGTAGAGACAAGATGCATGCGAGATACAGAGGCAAAGAGAGGTGTGGGGAAGTTCGAGAGTCGTATACATGTTCGAATGAGTGAGCAAAGTTAGAATGACCTAGAGAGGTGATGCAGTGTTGGATGATCGTGAAAATTACGTGTGGGGCATCACGAACGAGAGAGGTTCATGTGGTGTTGGATGACCAATGGAGGTGTATGCAGTTCTGATAAGCGGTGGGAGTTAGGATGACCTATAGACGTGTATACGGAACAAGATGGACATAAAAAATGCATGTGGCTTCTAATGACTGATATAGTTGTAGGTGGGACCATATGACCAAGAGAGGTGCACCTTCGACTGTATCACCGAGAGTGGTGTATGTGGGTTTGGATGACCGATAGAAGTGTATGCAAGAACCACGAGAGAGATGTATGCTTGAGAAGATGGACGAGAGAGGTGTATATGGGTTGAGCACTCATAATGTCGCCCGATATGACGGATTTACACCCAAAGTTGTATGCATACATGTAACTAAGTACAAGCTCATATTTCATTTCTATCGCGGCCAACACACTTTCGAGCTCCTCTTGCGAGCTCCCTCGAATTGATAAGAAAAGATATGCATGATACAAAAGAAATTCTGGACCCCAAACTATTGTGCTGGGTGTCACTTTAGCTTTGGAATATGAAAGTTTCCACATTGAATAGTAATCTCTATAAATATTTTAATCATGTTCATCGTTAGAGACAACACCGACGAGTCGTTGTCGTGCCTCAAGCACCCTTGACAATCATCATTGTCGGTGCCGCCGCCCACCATCTTCATGATCATATTTATTTTATTCTAGTGAGTAGTTAACCTCTAATTTCATGTGCCATACCGTTTAGTGCAGTGTTATTAGGTTTTGTTATTTTATATTTGGAATAGTTATTACCTATTATTTCATGTGTGACTAGTGTTTGATTTATGCTAGTCTAAACATCAATATAGACCAAATCATCAAGGAGTTCAATCCTAGGACCTAGGACTACCTTTGCGATCCTTGTCTACAACAAGAATGACAAGATCGCCACCATGTGAAGATCGCAAGGGTTGAGCACCCCTAGAGTCACCCTTTTACAACAATGTACAACCAAGTTCGTATGCATGCACATGAGTAAGTACACGGTAGTATTTTCTAAGTATCGCGGCCGACATCACCGCCATAGACACAGAGGATTTAGGTAAATTCTAGTACATTGCCAGCGGAGGCGCATGTGCACGTACCTAAGTTATGTGTCCAAAACTTACCTTTTTGATTATCACCACAATATTTTTGACAAGGCTCTTACTTAATCAGTGATCTTATATTTCAAGGCGTGTGTATATGACCAACAATAATTCCGAGGCCTCTACGCCTAGCAGCAACTACGTTGCACATCCATCGTCCCCGACGCCTTGTTGAAAAATCTTTGGGGTTATGCTGAAAAGTTTAAAACTTTTCGTGATCTACGGTTTTAGTTTTTGGTTGTAGCACCACTAATCGGTTCGCACATTCCTTGGTGGTATATGTATTTCATTGACGGGGGCCTTGTGACGGCTCTAGACCCATCAATGTCTATGTTGGGCCTTGTCACGTATTTTTCAGCTACGATTCCTTTTCCTCTTTATGTCATGGGCTCTAGTCCCAGAGGACGAGCTAGGTCTTGTCTAGGGTGTCCCATGGGAACAGTTGTGTTAGTGTCCTAGGCAGTTTTCGACAACACGTCCTAGGGAGGTGACGACACTTTAGTGTCACATTATCTCGGTCCTGTGTTATCTTTCGAATGCCTTTTCCATCCAGTCGGAAACGCTTCTTAGGCGCTTGATGTCTACACATGCATTCCCATCGGCTCTTCTGGCTTTGGATGCTGACGTGAGGTTCTCAGTGGAGCTCCTAGTGTCTTGCATATTCCACGCAAGATTTCTTGAGGCGTACATCTTCTCGGTTCGTGGCGGCTTCTTGGCCCATGCTTGGAGTATGAATCATTTTCTTTCGACGATGCGCATGTGGCACGGTTTCTCAACTCCGTACGTCCCCCGTCATCGCGAGGCTATTGTTTCTTCCCTCGAGGTGTTTGTCGGCACCTAAAGTACGTACATCAATCCGTGTTATCATCGGCCATACTTTCCCACGGGTGGAACACTGGTCTGAAATCTTCTTTGCGATTCAAAACTGGTCTGAAATCTGAACCGTTTCCTGTTTGGTTTCTTCCAAATGAGCAAGCAACGTCACCGACCTCCTCCCGCCCGAAATTTCATTTTTAAGCCCAAAATTTGGACACACCCACTAGAAATTTCATTTCGGGCCCGAGCCAGATTTTGGGCCGAGCGAGCGTATCCTCAAAATAAAAAGTCTCGTTTCCTGAAAAAAAAAAAACAGGAAGGACACAGGTCTTGTTCCCCACTCACCACCTCCCTCCTCTCGATCCCACTCCTGATGACGCCGCCGCCTCTCTCCCTCGCCGGCAACTCCCTTCCGCCGCCGCCCCTAGTCCCTATTCCCTTCCTCCGTCCCCTTCTCCCCCAAGTATCTCCCGCTCTCCTCCCGCAGTATAGCGAGCACGCGGACCCATCCTCGCCGGCGAGAGAGGGGCGCCGCCGACCAGGAGCCACGGCGCCGTGGCTCGCTGGGGCGCGCGTGCAGCGATGAGAAAGCTCCATAGAGCTGGCCGGACCGCGGAGCGCGTGGCCTAGGGCTTGCGGTGGCGGCGCTATACGACGGCGACGGGTCTCCAGCGAGCAGGACGGTGACGGCGCCGACGGTAGACTCGGAGGGCCGTCTTCCTCGTAGCGCTTTCTGCAAAGTGGGCCCCTCTCTTCGGAGGATCGGACGGCGGTGCTCGGCGTTCCTTCGGCTGGGCCGTCGATCCCGGCCGCCGTTTCTTGCCGCCCTCCTCCGCCACCGTCATCGCGAGGCCGCCCGACGGCAGGAAGGCCGTGGACCCGCCGGACCTCATGGCCGGGCGTGCTGCTGCTGCCTGCGTCTTTCCCCGACCGCGTGCCCGAGTTGAGACCTGCTGCTACTGCCCCGGCCGTCCTCGACCTCTCCTGTCCGGCTGCTGCAGGTGAGACAGTGGCCTGCATCTCTTGCTACTGATGGAACTGCTGCTGTAGTTTTGGATCCCAAGACATGGAAACATCATCCCAGCATCTTAGCATACATACAGCCAATGAGCTAAAGCAAAGATGAAAATGATCTTCCGGTATTCTTAGGAGCACGGAAACAGTTTGGACCCGAATCAAGATGCACTCCAAACCAGGAAAAAACAACGTAGGAGTAACCTTGCTCTTCCATAACGAATGGAATTGTGGCTGATCTGACACTTTAGGCAAACAAGAACTGATAGTGATTAACTCATGGCGCTGTGGCGTCTTGTCTAGTAACCTACCGTAGCATCTCCTGGTCTTATGTTATTTAATGCTGCGTGTAATTCTGTGCACTGATAATTAGGAAATACCCATTAAGTTTGGACTTTGGTAAACTGTCATGGTGCTGATAAATATGCTACCTCATCATGCATGACATAGTCGTATTACAGGCTTAGTTAGGCTGTGAGTTTGTTTTATCAAATTGCTTTATTGTACATTGGAATGAGCAAGCTTCTGTTCTTAAAAGTTGTATCTATATATCAGGTAAAGGAGGACCTGTACAAGCGACGTCAAGCTGTTGTGAAAATTGATGGAGATAGCATGTGCTCTCTTTGTCACAAGCGCATACAAACAGTGCCTTTGCAATTTATCCAAATGGAGAGACACTGGTGCATTTTGTATGCTTTAGAGAATCACAGCAGGTTAAGGCTGTTAGAGGAGCAAACTCTGTGAAACGTAGATGATATGGCCACACTCCAGGTATAGATTGAAACTCCATATTTATGTAATTATGTTCAATCTATTATAGACATTACTATGTCGGATGGCCGATCAATGTTGATTATCATTGTCTCTACCCTCACCTGAGTACAGCTGTTGTTTGCCTTAACCATTGTAAATTGTAATGGTCTGAATATGAGGTGTCTCTTTCCATATTACTGCCATCCAGTTTCAAGTTTCATTCTCCCAACCTTTAACCTTCGCTATGCCATGAAAATCACACATTGTCACTCCTTAGTTTCCACATTATCTTGCTCTCTACTAATATCCCGTCACACTCAGAGACTGAGAACAAGAATATGACTTCAGCAAGGTCACACATTTAAACCCAATCCAGCTATATTTATGCCCTAATCATGGCTAATTTTGATTAGCATGGTTGACCTGCCTACAACCTTTGTGTTCTGAACTCATGAGCTTGACAGAGGACCATAGTGGAAAATATACACATGGACACTACTTTCCTTGTGAAGCTAATTGTGGATGTTCCATTTGCTTGCTATTAAAAATAATTTTTCTTAGACAGTTTAGTGACCATTCATCCTTCAAACATGCTTTGTGTCTTTATTCTTACAGTAGAATAAATCAAGATCTGTGCTGACTTGATTCCACTTTGATATGTATTTGACAGGTCAGATATCAATCACCAAAACATTAAGTTTGGACACCAGGGGAGAATTGGCTAATAACCATGCAAAATTTGGGCCATGCTTGGAGACACTTGTTTTCAAGTCCTGCTCCAGTTTGAGTTCTTCAATCAATGGTTTGCCTGCAAGCATTGCTTTCTGGTTAGAATCTCATGCTCTCGTTTGATTGCATAAAGTTTCCATCGGTGTTGGCTTATGTAAATCTTTTTGTTGATCTTCACTGGATCTGAGTGGATTGCTTCCGAAAGTTTTTAGTGGTGTGCTCTTTGATCGCTTCAAAGCCTTGTATTTAGAAGTATATATCCATGCTCATTCGTTTGTTTTCACCCCAGAAAGCTTATCGATTTTGTTGGAGGTGAGATCATCATGATTTACGCATAGTGTTCCAGCTTGTACTCAGGGGTGATGTAAATACAGAATTGGTGGCATCTTTCTGTTTGTACCAATCATAATACTACAAGAGTAAATATTGCCATTCATATTTTCTCAACATCGAGTAGATTTTCGTAGAACCTGTATACTACTTTGTGTAAACTGTAGTGTAGTTAGTGTGCATAACTACACATTTGAGATTACAGCACATAGTGCATAGTGTATTAGGACACTATTTGGAGTGCTCAGTTTGGACAACTAGCATTGTTGAGCTTTCAAGCATGAAAGTATTAAGTGAGAAAAACGACAGAGGTTTTCAATATGTAGCATGCATGTTTACAGGGATCGAATGCGAACATTAGGTATCCCCGGATGCTTGCTGATGGCCTCCCTGAGAGCGGTCTCGAGACTGTCCACGTCCCAAGTTGTAGGCTCCTCCTCGGCATGGGGCTGATCTGGAGAACAAGAGCTCGCCTGCAAACGGTACATAACAGGAACAAAATTCTCTTGCTCGAAAATATCCACCATGCACGAGTCGAGGCTTCCCAGGTGCTCGATCCCGTCGAGCAAACCGCCACCTCGCCACATCGCTTCCTGGTAGCACTCCACGGTGAGGCTCTGGATCCTGCACATTGCCCCTGCCTCGAACACGAGGCACGGAACCTGATGCCTGAACACGAAATCCCTTAGACTTGGGAAAGATGACGCATGGACGACGACGCCTTCGTTGGGAGTATGATCCCTGACATGCAGCGTAAGATGCACCAGCGAGCTCAGCCTGGCGAGAACGCCGGCGCCGTCCCTTGGCAGCGAGACGACCTGGATCTTCAAGCTCGCGAGGTTGTCCAGTTGGGTGACCCAGCAGCCAGCTGGGAGAGTGGAGAAGGGGAGTCCCAGCACGTGCAGCCGATGGAGACGGCGTGGAGGCGGAGACCAGCGAGCCAGGGCATCAACAATCTCGAGGGAGCCACGCATACGGATGGTCAGCGACTCGAGGCTCGCGAGCCTGCAGAAGGAGCGCACAAGGTCATCACAGGCGCCCTCCCGGGCGACACCTTTCTGTACCAAGACTAGCTTCAGCGCCTTCAGATCAACCAGATCACCCAGCCCTTTGATGTTCTCCACATCTTTGAGGAGATGTACGCGGAGCTCACCCAAAGTACGGAGCGCACACATCCGGCTCACCTGGCCAACCGGCTTCACGGTCCAAGGAACAATCAGATGCCAAAGTGTCGACGGAAACTCGTCCACATCGAGCTCTAGCTTTAAAGACTTCATCGCCTCTTCATCTCCGCAGACTATCTCCAAGGTCTCCAGGTGTTGCAACCTCCGTAATTGTTTCGGCATTTCCTTACAGCAAAGTCCTCGGATCCTCAAGTATCTCAGCTGGGTAAAGCTTCCTAGGGAACACGGATTACACAGCTTGTCATAGTTGCGATCATCAACACCTATATGTAGGACCCGCAGGAGTTGAAACCTCGACAGAGATGGCATCAATAGAGCAGGACCCCAGAAGTTAAATGATCTGGCCTGGGTGAGAGCCATGCTTTCGGGCAAGTGCTTGCCATCTGGTTTTCCGACTTGGAGGGACAACCGGCGAACCTTCATACACCCTTTCAGCATGCTCAGCGAACCTGAGGATTTTTTAACTATAGTGACCAGGTTTTCTTCTGTGGACTTCACTACGATGAAGTCGAGCATTACGTCATGCACCCGGCAGGACAAACACATGGCCGCAGTCATCGAACCCAGCTATCTGGATCATGTTTTTGTTGACCAGTTCGTAAAAGTAATCCTCTGCAATCTCTTCTGGGCCGTAACCATGCTTTTCGGTGATAAAACCCTCGGCCATCCATCTCTTTGCCAAATCATCCTTCATTATTTCAGAGTCTTCTGGAAATATACAAAGGTATAGATAGCAGGTCCGAAGGTCCGTACATAGATCATTGTAACCAAGATTTAGCACATATCTCATCCATTGCAATCCAGGGGTTTTCCCATCCAACTGAAAACACAAACAATTATGTATCTTCTCCCAGAATACGGTTGAGTTTCTCTCTCTATGGCTAGCCAAAATGCTGGCCATGCTGGTTATGAATAATGGAACCCCTGCACATTTCTTCAAAATTTCACTAGAGACATTCTTTAGTTTCTCAGGACAAGCATCATCATAGCAGGAAATACTTCTATCAAATAATCTCCTTGAGTCAAGATCATTAAGAGGCTTCATCTTGTAGAAATGGCCATCGAAACAATAGAAGCATGCCCGAGCTACATCGTCAATACGTGTGGTTGTTATAACTCTACTACCAAGATAATTCTCTCCCATAAAGGCACATCTAATAGCGTTCCATGCTTCTATTGTCCACATATCGTCAATGACGATAAGGTATCTGTCAGATGAAGTAAAATACTCTTTTTAGAAAGTTGTAATAAGTAAAATACAAGTTACACCCAACAACACATGTGGTATTCTCAATGACGGTTTGATTAAAGCTAAATATTTTTTTTGTAAGCAGTTAGAAATGTGAGAGAAAATACTATGTAGATGAATGCTGCCAGCATATCTGAGATATTATTAGGTGTTTTCTTCCCAACACAAAGTACAAGAAGCTGTCGATTGGGACTTTTTTCATGAACAAACTGTAAATCTAGTTCTACATGTTCAGTTTGAGCGTGAAAAATCCTCAAACAACTCTAAGATGTACTCCATGGAAATATTTTAGGAGTACATATTTGTGTTTTTGTGTGGAGAAATATACGTCTATTTGTGTTCTCTAACAAAAAAAGCTTAGAAAGCGTAGCGTTAGGAGAAGGGTGTATGACAAGTGGGTGAAAGGCTTTCATAGCAATAACATATATGTCAAATTATTACTCTTTGTGTAAATTGATAATGCACATTATTTCAAGAAAAAAAAACCAAGTACACACATGTATTTCCAACCGTGTAAATGGAAGTAAAACTTTGGTATGCTTTTATATGTCCATGATCTATGTACACCATCATCGGTATTGCTTTCAGGATTTGGACTAGTTAATAGTTATTTAATGTAGACATATTGTTCTATCGCCAGTTATGAAGAATGAATATCGATTGGGTTTAAATAGCGGGCTATAGCAGGAACATTTTGACATACATTTTTAGGCAGTGGGAGCATATGGTCCTATGAGCCGAAGTGGATTTCCCGCTATAGCAGCGATATAGCTGTTTTAGAAAGATTCAACTAATGGAATCCCTGTACAATTGCCTGATATAGCGTCATTTAGCTCCATTGTTAGCGCTGATTTTGAGTGATGCCACTATTTGTCATAGCCCGCTATTTAAAGAACATTACAAATTAAGGAAACTAAAACACAAATATGATTTATAATAACATCCCAATGTTGTCTAAAGTGATGAGAGAACTGAAGATGGATGGAAATTCAAAGAAGATAAATACATTTAGGACTTGTTTAGAGTGATGAGAAAACTGAAGATGGATGGAAATTCAAAGAAGATGGATGGGTTGGAGTGAATTGTACTGGATCTCGGAAAATCCCAGATAGTATGTTTACTAATCTAGTTTTAGAGGGGATAATATCTAGATATCCCTCATCAACCACCTTATTTTTGTCTAGATTAAAAAATCTACCCCATGCTAGTGTATTTGGAGGATATTTGTGGGAATTGATGGGGATTGGGTGATGAAAATACACCCTAGTAAATATGGCCTTAGAGCGTAAACACAAAGTACTCCTTAAAACAGTGTTCTCGTTTGTAATAGCTGAATAATTTGTGTGAGCAGCATACCTTCTGTTCTTGAGATACCCCTTCAGTTCGTCGATGAGTTGGCACGGATTCGTCAGGCTTGAATGCACGTGGCATCCAACTTGTTCGAGTATACTCGTCATGATCTTAACCATATTTGGATTTTGAGACGCCGAAACAAAAGCCGTGCAGTCGAATTCACCCTTTACGCTATCGCGAACTTGGCTGGCGAGAGTTGTCTTGCCCATGCCTCCGAATCCACTGATAGCCACAACTTTAAGTCGCCCTGTGCCCCTCTCCTCTCTCAGCAGCTCGATGAGCTTCTGCTTGGGGCCATCCATGCCGACGAGGCTGTCACCCCCTGAATGGACTGCAGATAGACGAGGGTCAATGAGCATAGGGCTCTGAGCCCGAGAAGTACCAGCTCGCTCCTCGAGCTTGTATCTGTCGTGGCTATCACTTGCTTCCACCAACCGAGACTTGAGTTCCTTGATCTGGTCGGCGATCTTGTACCGCGCCTTGAGGTCCTTGAGCCCGGCCATGAGGCCGGCATTGGCGCCACGGCCCTCAAGGTCGTCTGTGAAGGCGTCGATGCAGTCCTCCATGTCGTAGGACAGCTCGCGCACCTTGTCCCGCCGTACCTTGTCTTGCACGTCGAGCTCGTCCGTCTCGGCCATCTTCACGAGCAGAGCATTCATGCTGCTCATCTCGTCTCTCAAGGAGGCGATCTCCTTCTTCGCGCGTTTGGACAGCTTGTACTTCTTCTCCAGCAAGCTGCCGAGCTTAGGCAGGAGGGCGTTCGCATCGCTACTGTCACCGCGCTCGCCACCACGGCCTCCATCTTCTAAGAAGATTCTTCTTCCCACGGCAATATAAAGTGCTGTTACTCCGCTCTGTATAGTGTATATGAGGTTTCAGCCAGAAGACGAGTTTTAGTTGCACAATCGCAGCAGGTATATATAGAACTCATAGGCCTGGAGAAGTAGGCGTTGGATCAGAAATTCAGAACAGAGGCTTGGTATGTAGGAGGGTCCACCACTAGTATGCATCATATAGGCTGGCCACCGTGACTCGTCTTGATGATGACATTAACGATATACTTATTTCTTCTCATGATAACGACCTTAATTTGAGCTCCTTCTAAGCAGCTTCACCTTCTTTTATGCGCACTAAATAAACCACCATATCAGCGACTCCAAGTCTTTGTCTTTTCTATTTTTGTTACCCAAAGTGTCTCTTCGGAAAGCCCGTAGAACAACACAAGCATAAGGCCTGGCTATGGCAATTTGGAGGAACACGATTCGGTGGAGAGAAACCTAATAAAGGTATAAGGTTGCCCATCTCTAATTTTTCCTTTGATGGGAAGAAATGTCGCTATCATTTTATATGATGATCACTGGTTAGTGCTGTCCGATACTTTCAGGTCCCAAGAGCACAAATTTGGTTCCGTTAAGTGTAGGGTTTAGACCACACTTAGGGGTTTCTGCAGGAATTTAAAACAATGGTTGTTGTTTGTTTGTTGCAGAATTGCAGTATCAAAGGTTGCAGTCTCTACTTTTCTTTTGAAAAGTAAGGTCGCTATCATCTTAGGACCAGTCTAACACTAGTACAACTCGGGTAATTTATGGCGCCACAATCGCATACCATTTTACCGAAAGTCTAACAAGTTACTCATCACACCATTCGAAAAAAACCATATGATGTTCAGCACTCACACACGGTAAAAAATAAACCGGTATACAATGAAACCACACATGGTTTTTGAAAAAAAAAGGTGTGCGATGTAGCATGCAATGGCACAAGATTCGAAATGAGTTCTCACATTTTCTTTGTTAAAATGCCAAAATTGGGGATATTTTTGGCGATGCATTACACAAGGTTTTTATGGCAAAAGGTTGTGTGATGTAAGCGTCAATCGTACAGACTTTCTAAAAAATAATGCGTGCAATGTGGAAGACAACCACAAAAATGTTTAAACATAAAATTGAGCGAGTTGCACTATACCTTTTCTTTTATCATAATGGGTCAATATTTTGAAAAAAGTGCCTTTTTACCAAACTAACGAACATTGAAAAAATTTATTTTTCAAATTATTTACAAAAAATATCATTGTCTTTTTTTAATACTAGTAGGAAAAACTTTATTAGTAGCGTGCGTCATTTGCCTACTTATACCTACCAGTAAATGCACTACTAGAAATAGTACAATAGCGTGCAGCTAATACTATTAGCGTGTTTTCTGCATGGCACGTTGTTGCCTAGGAAATTATATTTTATTTGTTTTTGGAACCTACAATTTAGATTATCACATAATCATTTAATAAATAAGACAAATATAAGTCGGTATTTTTGACTCACTTATTAAGACAACTAGCAAAGTGACTGTGTGTTGCAACATCTCTAAAATAAATGAATAGATGCTCATACCCCGAAAAACAATATATGGATTGATATAGAAGGTCTGGCCATATGATTGTTTGGTTAGTTGTATACTAACCCCTCTCCCACCAAAAAGTACAAAAAGTCGCGATACCCTTGTGCTCGAGTAGCTCTTTGATGGCATAAACTACTTGATTTCGCTGGCTTTATGCGCATTCACATGTGTGGTCTTCGTCTATGGGTGTTCTTACGGTGAGGTCTTCTGTCCGCCGTGGCTCGTTGCTCCTACCGTTCCTACTCTGCCGACGCACCCGTTCTTGGTGTCGATGCTCCTCAGGCTGCAAAGGATGCATCTAAGAGTGTCGGATGATGCCGCCATTGCGGCGTATGAACGGAAGGTCAAGGAGAGTACTCTGACGCTCTTGCAATCTATCAGCAGGACATGACTGCTTATACTCAGTGGGATGGATGATGATGCTCGTGCTACGACTGTTCTCACTAGCAGGTGTTCTACCTTAGTTTGCTTCGGAGTTTTTGGGGCCTCGATACCTGCCGCTTCATGTGGGCTCACATTCGTCAGCGTCATCAACCATCCAGGGATGCCTCCCTTTATGTATATGTGGTTCGTCAGGAGCATGCTCTACAACAGGCGTGACCTCACTATTGCATCATTATCTACACGTAGTGAGCTCAGCATATCTGAACGCCATCTTGACTCTCTCTACGCTCTGCCTGTTTGTGGCCACCTGCCCGTGTTGTCTGACCGGATTCCCCTCTGACTTCGGGTTTCAGCGCAATCTACCAGTTCTTGTCGCACGGCTCCGTCAAGTACGTTCGAGCCCCATTGTGCTCAGCTGCTTGCTTAGTGGTCGTCATTCCTATTTCTGATGGTGTTGTCTGGAGCTTCGCAGGAAGGTGATGGAGATTCACCTCCATGCATTGCGTTTTCTTAATGTTCCTTCCGTGATGGCTGCCCTGTGGACTAGGCCTGTCGCCCCGGTCTGTTCTACACCTGTCGCCTCTACTCCACCAGCCTCCTTCGAGGTCCACCACTCCACCACTGTTACCCACTCCTCAGGGCCAGAGTCGTGCTCTCGTACCACGATCCTCCTGCACCTACTGTGACATGGATGGTCATACTGAGTCTCGCTATTACACGAGGCGAGCGTAATCTGCGCCAGGAAAGCGGCCATAGTCCGGGGCCTCGTCCGTATCATGGCTCGTAGGGTTCATGATGGTCTGAGGCAATGACGCCCACCGTGAGTGGTGATGATTCCATTTGGATCAGTATTGGTCTGAAATTTTCAGATGTCACAGGATTATTTTTGAGTAGTGGCGTTTAATTTCCATACCTGGATCTCCTTGATGGCTCCGATATGTAAGGTCAATCGTCCCATGATGGCATCCGATGGTAAGATTGAGTCGTGTTGGTCTTAGCTTTTCATCTTCTTTTTGCAGTCTTTTTTTCCACTTCATTTATGTCTGTGTGGGAGAATCTGTCTTTTTGGTTTTGCCGCTACTGACTTACTTGCATGAGATTAGCAGATATGGGTTGCATACAAGACAAATTAACATGTGTCATGTGTGTCTCCCTGTAAAAAGTAGATTAACCTGGGTATCTTGTGCTTATCTTTGAAGACGACTCTTCCTGAAATGGCCGGTGTTTATATCATGGACTTTACTGAGAAAGAGTGATTAGGGTCTGTCTTAACGGATAAGATCATATGTGTGCAAATTCTGTATCAAGCCATGTTGCTACTGGGCACTTAACAACAGAGAATCCTGATGCGTCGTTTCCCCTTCTCATGTGGGGAGTGTCGGGTAAGATCATCTTTTCTTTTGCTTTAAACACTCATTCAGTTTATCTCAATACTAATATGCATGGAACCAGTACGACTTTTATTGGGTTTGAGATTTACCTCTACATACGCTGCTAGCCCTAGAAACAAAATGCATTTAAAAAATAAAAATTACAAATGGAAGAGGTACGGTTGTTTTCTTATCATTCAAAGAAATTTGTTTTCTTATCCTCTTGCTTTTACTAGACCTTGAATTTTACATATCGACCTACAGTTTGTTGGTGAAAATATGTATATTTTTCTTGCCACGGTATCCTAGAGAAGCCTATGGATTTTCGTATGAGATCATCGAATAAGGTACAATTTACTTATGTAGTGAAAAATTAACATTCTATAAATTTTCCACTGCCGGACATTAATTCGGCACACATCATTATATCATTTCGAGAAATCTATCTCTAATGATGTTAATTGAGATCATTATGTATGGTTACAATTTAACTTCCCATAGATAATTCCTTAAAATAAGTAATTAATAATTAATAATGTCACTTATTCAATTTTCCATCTAAAACAAAATTTACACTAATTTGTGACCACATGTCTCCGCAGCAACACGCGGGGAATTATCTAGTTCTATATTTAGCCGGTTCAAAAGCATCTCATCTGTCGGTTTAGCTAGCCAATTATAGTAAAGTGATAACGAACGCATGCAACCACCAGAGCAGAATATGTTTAGCCACCAGAACAGAATATGATTAACCAACTTCTAACGGTACAATAGTCTACAGTATAAGAGAACTTAATATAAAATACAACATCCCACAAGTCCACTGCATATTGCTGCTCCATCTTCTATTCACCTGAGTAAATTAATTCAAAGCCAAACTTCTCACTTGTATCAGTCCTGAGATGGCCTAGTACCGGAAATGAAAGTGTGGAGTTGCCCATGTAATACTTGCGTGACTGTGGATGCACGATGATACTCGAAGCATTCTCGCAAACAACGCAGCGACCTGTTTCAATAATAAAAAATGAACAACATGAAGATCAAGCTGTAAGTTGCTACAATTTTTGTTGCCATGATAATTGATTTGCAAGGTAGGATCGAGACTCAGTTTGAACTGTCATTGTTGATACAACAGTTGAACAGTTGAACTACTAGTTCTAATAAAAACTTACCGGGATATTCGTGGTACGGTACAGGGCAGCAAAATTGCTCTTTCGATTCTTCAATTCTCTCATCTTGTTTGTTCCAGTATTCAGCAAAGAACAGCTTCCACGATGATCCGCCATCTGAACTAGCCAAAAAATTGGCATGGTAAACATCTGTGTCACTGTAGTTTGTTTTTCTCGTCACTCCACAGATGACACCAAGCTCGTATAGTGGTACCTGTTATAAAACTCACAGAATCAACTAGCATAAGCTTGAGCCACAGAGAGAGAGGATGATCATACCTTGATCTGTAGATGATGAAGCCATTCTTTTGCTTGGCCTTGATCCAGAAACACCTAGATAGAAAACCACCTAGAGATATGCAGGTGGTAAGGATGAGTCCTTCCCGATGCTCCTGTACTGGCTTGATCAGCAGCCTTGAGTTCCAGGGAGTGAAGAGGAGAAAAGCCACGAGAACAGCAGCAGCTCTCATCGTTATCCCTCTCACATCCCTCTCCCTTTTTCTTTATAGTACAGTGCACCAGGGGGACCCACCATATTGACTTAAGATGATAAAGTTCCTGATCAGAACATGTTAAATGTGAACATGTTGACTTTACGATCAACACATCCCAACATTCTCCCCCTTGATCGTAAAACTTTAAACTTTATAATTTCACTTTTCAACAAGGTAATGCATTAAGACGAAAAGATTTCAATGGCTAAAAGAGATGCCACTGAACCTAGTGACTATAATACATCACCCCATATCGAAATGAAACTCCTTAAACTTTATGAGCTCCATAAACTTTATTCTCATCATACATTACATTAATTTACATAATACTTTACATAAACATCATAAACATTACAGACTCATCCTTTTGATGAAACAGTACACCAAGACAATAGATTACAACAGTCAATTAAGTACTGCTGAACCAATTGGCTATGGTTCCCATCTTATCTCAGAAAGAGCCTTTTGGGGAGATGGTGTTTCATTGGTCCCAACATTACCAGGATCAAAAGCTTTCAACCAAACCCATGCCGGCAACATGCACTTTAAAAACACTGGGTGGTAAGCCTTTCGTGAGCGGATCCGCTAACATCAACCTAGTACTTATGTACTTGACGTCGATTGTCTGATCCTGGATTCTATCTTTCACAACATGATACTTTATATCAATGTGTTTGGCAGCACCACTTGATTTGTTGTTACTCGAATAGATTACTGCGGGTTGATTATCGCAGTAAAGAGTGAGTGGCTTGGAAATGCTATCAATCACTCTGAGTCCCGGGATAAAATTCTTCAGCCATACTGCCTGCCCGGTGGCCTCATAACATGCCACAAATTCTGCCTGCATTGTTGACGATGCAGTGACAGTCTGTTTGGAGCTTTTCCATGAAATGGCTCCTTTTGCGAGGGTGAAAATATATCCTGAAGTGGATTTCTTAGTGTCAACACACCCCGCAAAATCAGCATCTGAATAACCCACCACTTCGAGGTTATCAGATTTCTTATACGTAAGCATGAGGCCTTTAGTTCCTTGCAAATAACGCAAGACCTTTTTAGCAGCCTTCCAGTGATCCAAACCTGGATTAGACTGATATCTGCCAAGCATCCCGGTTACGAATGCTAAATCAGGGCGAGTGCACACTTGTGCATACATAATGCTTCCAACAATGGATGCATAAGGAATTGACTTCATCTGCGCAGATTCATAATCATTTCTAGGACACTGAAATGTCCCAAATTTATCGCCCTTAACAATAGGAGCAGGCGAGGCTGAGCACTTATTCATGTTGTACTTTTTCAGTACCTTCTCAATATATGCTCTCTGACATAGCCCCAAGATCCCTCTGGATCTATCTCGGTGAATTTCAATTCCTAAGACATAAGCTGCTTCACCGAGATCCTTCATATCAAAACTAGAGGATAGGAACCTCTTAGTTTCCAGCAACATATTTTTATCACTGCTGGCTAGAAGTATGTCATCAACATACAGTATCAGGAAGATAAACTTACTCCCCCTGAACTTAACATAAACACAATTGTCCACTTTATTCTCTTCAAAACCAAATTTCCTTATGACTTGATCAAACTTAAAGTACCACTGTCGTGATGCTTGCTTCAAGCCATAGATGGATTTCTTAAGATGACATCCCAAATGTTCTTTTCCTTCCACAACAAAACCTTCCGGTTGTGCCATGAGAACATCCTCATATAAGTCTCCATTTAGGAATGTTGTTTTAACATCCATCTGATGCAGCTCTAAATCATAATGAGCCACAAGTGCCATTATAATTCTGAAGGAATCTTTAGAAGAGACAGGTGAAAAAGTCTCATTATAATCAATCCCTTCTCTTTGAGTAAATCCTTTTGCCACCAATCTTGCCTTGAACCTTTCGATATCACCCTTGGAGTTACGTTTGGTCTTATAGACCCATTTACATCCAACAACTTTAGCTCCTTTAGGGATTTCTACTAAGTCCCATACTTCATTAGTGCTCATGGACTTCATTTCATCTTTCATAGCATTAAGCCATTCAGACGAAAATTCGCTTTGCATGGCTTCTTTAAATGAGGTAGGATCATTATTCAACATTGATTCATTCATATCCTCACTCATATAGGTGACATAATCATCAGGAATAGCAGACTTCCTAGTCCGTTGTGACCTTCTGAGAGGTTCATTATTTGGCACTTCATCAATAATTTGAGGCTGCTGAACGTCTTCAACAATAACATCATCAGGTGTGACATCTGAAATAGCCACAGGACTTTCAGCAGGAGTTGCTCTAATATCCCTCTCAATAGAAGGTGCAACTTCAGTAGACACCGGGAGAACAGGTTCTTGAATTATTGGAACTGGGAAAAATTCCCGGCTTTCTTCCAATATTATTTCCCGAGGTGTCATACTCCCCCTCATCATTTCATTTTCCAAGAACACAGCGTGTCTTGTTTCAACAAACTTTGTTGCTTGATTTGGACAATAGAACCGATATGCTTTAGATTTGTCAGGATAACCAATAAAATGGCAACTGACTGTCTTGGGGTCTAACTTTCCCATAACTGGATTAAAAATCCTTGCTTCAGCAGGACAACCCCATACATGAAAATAATTCACAGTCGGTTTTCTCCCAGTCCATAATTCATACGGTGTTTTAGGCACCGATTTACTGGGAACCCTGTTAAGGATATGTGCCGCTGTCTTAAGGGCTTCCATCCATAAATTTACCGGCAGAGTGGAGTGGCTCAACATACTCCGCACCATATCCATGAGAGTGCGGTTTCTTCTTTCAGCCACCCCATTTTGCTGGGGTTCGCCCGGTGCTGAGTATTGGGCAATAATACCATTTTCCTGTAAGAATTTTGCAAATGGTCCAGGAATTTGGCCATAAGAAGTGTGTCTGCCGTAGTATTCACCACCACGATCAGATCTCACAATCTTAATCTTTTTATCACATTGATTTTCAACCTCAGCTTTGAAAATCTTAAACTTGTCCAATGCCTCTGATCTTTCCTTAATGGGATAAATATATCCATAACGGGAGAAATCATCGGTGAATGTAATAAATGAATTAAAACCATCCACCGTCTTCACATTAAACGGACCACATATATCCGTATGGATTATTTCCAAAACTCCCGTGCTTCGGTTTGCACCTTTCTTAATTTTCTTGGCATATTTTCCTTTGATGCAATCAATACAATGATCGATATCCGCATCCGTAAAATCAAGGGAAGGAAGAACTTGATCTTTAATGAGACGCTCAATTCTCCCCCTCGAAATGTGGCCTAAACGATAGTGCCATAATTTCGAAGAAGTCTCATTATCATTATGCTTGCGTTTGGTACTGACATTCATATTTGAGGTAGAACCCACATTATTTATATCAGCACAAAGGGAAATAACATAAAGCTTATCTTGCCGGAAGGCAAGACCAACATTATTATTGTCATACATAATTATACAACGCTTGTTCCCAAAGTGACATTCATAAGCATCATCATCTAGGCATGAAACGGAAATTAAATTCCGTTTCATCGAGGGTACATATAAAACATTATTCAACCTAAGCTTGAAGCCCGTATGGAGCGTAAGAGTAAGATCTCCAAGTGCTTCAGCATCAGTCTCAACACCATTAGCAACTCTAATGGTTCTTTCCCCTCTTTTTAGGGTCCTCCTCGTATTGAATCCCTGCAACGAATTTGCAATATGAATTGTTGCTCCTGAATCAATCCACCATGTATTGGTGGCATAATTAACATAAAGGGATTCCTCAACAAAAGTAATAACATCAGTACCTCTATCTTGAAGCCATTTCTTAAAGGCAAAACAATTCTTTCGAATATGCCCAAGTTTTCCACAATGGCGACAAGCATTAGGATCTTTTGCTTCTCCATCAGTCGCCTTTTCAGGCTTCTTTTGGTGAGAGCCCTTTGAAGATTGGCCTTTATCTTTAAACTGATTAGGCTTAGGCTTCATATATTCATTCACAAATTTCTTATACCTCTTCTTTTGTGAATGTTTGACCTGATTAATGTGGTCAATTCTTTCAGCCTTAAGCCTTTCTTCTTCTTGCACACATCGCGCCATCATTTCATCAATCTCCCATTTCACATCCATTGCATTATAGTTGATCATAAATGGCAGGAGGCAAAGATGACATGATAAAATGGACAAGGAAACCATTAGAAATTTCCATTTCCATAGTCTTAAGCTTGGCAGCCATGTTGCATTTCTTCATAATATGCTCTCGAAGGCTTCCAGTGGGATCATATTTTTCATCAATCAGCCTTCTAATAAGACTTGTTGCATAAACTTTAGAAGACCCTTTGAACTGATGTTCAATTTTCGCAAAATACCCTTTAGCTGTCTCACAGTCAGGAAGGGCTCCCCTCATACTTTGTGTAATGGAGCCCTTTATCATCATAAGGCACTTGCGATTAGAGTCATCCCACTTAGCCTTGATAACATCATATTCCTTCTTGAGGCCCTCATAATTTTCAACATTCTCTTTAGGTGCCTCAGGAGGATCATTAAGGAGAGCATAATCAATATTCAGTAAGGCCATCGTTATTTCAACCTTCTCCTTCCATGTAGCATAGTTGCTACCATTAAGTTGTTCTATGCCATTAAGCATCCCAGTAATATGAGAGGCATTAGGTGCTGCAAAAAGAATTCAAAGAATTGCCTTAGTAAGCAGCAACATCATTATCAAACTTTATTGATCAAATTCAAATCAGCTTTGGCCAGAAATGAATATGAACAACAAAATTTTGTGAACAGATATTCGTCAATTAGCTTTGGCCAAATTGACAAATAAAAGCCACACATTAATAATCCTCATCATTAATTTTTCTTCCATTAACCTGATCCACATCAGCTTTGGCCAGAAGTGAAACAAGCTAATAAAAGATCTTTGTGGTTTAAATGCCCGTCAATCAACTTTGGTCAGAATGACAAAGCATAAAACCACACTTTATTTTAGGATTCATTAATCTTTATTTCGCAGCGGAAAACATTATAACTTGATCATCATAATAAATACCATAATAAAGCATGACTAATAAATTAACATGCTAAAGCATTTAAAAAAAAATGCTAAGAATAAAACATAGAAGCTAATAACATAACTAAAATTAAAACAAAACCAAAACATTAAAATTTGACTGAAACTGGGCCAAAAACGGCCCAGTCCAGCCCACAGAACTAGGCCCCAAAAGCCCCTCCTTCTCCCCCTTTTTTTTTTTTCAGCCCGAAAAAATAAGAGAGCTTTCATTTGGCCGAAAACTGGGCCAAAAACGGCCCAGCCCGGTCCACTCCCCTCTGATTCGCATGGGCTTTCGCCCACTTAATCTCCCGGGTCCCTTACTGGGCTGTGGCCCGGTCCACCGCAGCTGGGGAAAGACGAGCCGTTGGATTCGCATCCAACGGCCGAGCTCGCGCGCGCGCGTGGGACAAACCCACCGCGTCGCCGCCGTCCCCAGTCCTCCTCTCCCCCCGAACCCTAATCCCCTCCCATCTCGTTCTCTGCCTCCCGCGACCGCACGCAGACGAAGAGAACGGCGGCGGCGCCGAGCACCACACGCCGGAGGGAGATGGAGCGCGACGTCCAGGCCCCCCTCGCTGGAGCTGCGCGCGGCTTTGGCTAGCACGCACCTCCGTCGAGCGGCGCTGGGCGACGCTCTTTGCGCGGTGACCGTGCCCGTGCGGGCGTCCCCGCAGCAGCAACGGCAACCAGCGCCCTCAACCGGCTCCGCGGCGCACCTCCCCGGCGACAAGCGCGCGTGGGACAACCGCTGCAGTCCGGTGTGGCGGACGGCGAGGTCACCCGGGGCCATACCCGAGCTCCCCTGCTTTCATCAGTCAATGGCTCCGCCGCCGCCGTGGCCAGCGACGACGACGATGCCCTTTAGGTAAGCATCCGCCAACTTTACCTCAGTAGGGTTCTTAATTGGGGAGGAAAACACATCAACTAGGGTTCTGAAAATGGGGATTTTACAGTGATGTTCCTCCCCTTTTTTGATCTCTTTCCTAATTGAACCCAAAAATATCATATCAGAGGGGATTTCATTAGGGATTTAGGAGTCTAGGGTTTCCTGAAATTGGGGAAATCACATGAGACATGTTCTGTTCCATCAATCCCCATCATTACCACTTAAAATTGAAACCCTAGACCTCTAACAGCATCATTAGGGCTTGATCTTTAGAGGGGAAAAGAACACACCTTTAAAACAGGGCCTAGACATTAAACTTGATCAAGAAACTAGCAGATCAAGCATGATCTTGAGCTTGGTGAGCTCAAGCTTATAGCTAGGTGGCTCTGATACCAATGTTATAAAACTCACAGAATCAACTAGCATAAGCTTGAGCCACAGAGAGAGAGAGAGAGGATGATCATACCTTGATCTGTAGATGATGAAGCCATTCTTTTGCTTGGCCTTGATCCAGAAACACCTAGATAGAAAACCACCTAGAGATATGCAGGTGGTAAGGATGAGTCCTTCCCGATGCTCCTGTACTGGCTTGATCAGCAGCCTTGAGTTCCAGGGAGTGAAGAGGAGAAAAGCCACGAGAGCAGCAGCAGCTCTCATCGTTATCCCTCTCACATCCCTCTCCCTTTTTCTTTATAGTACAGTGCACCAGGGGGACCCACCATATTGACTTAAGATGATAAAGTTCCTGATCAGAACATGTTAAATGTGAACATGTTGACTTTACGATCAACACATCCCAACAGTACCTAGAAAAAGCATGAAGGAGAAAAATTAAGCATCTTGGCAAGAACAACAGTGAGAGCAAGCTACAGTAATTAATTAAAACTAATCAGACTAGCTAGGACAACCATGATCTACGCAGCACCATACTTCTAGGGACTAGCATATCCGTATTTATCAGGTACGTCGCCCTAAGTTGTCAGAATCGTGACTCAAGCCTTAGAATCGCCCGACTATACCATCCCACCTGGACGAAACAACCCAAAACGTAAAAAGAATCGATTTTGGCGAAGTCGTCGTCGCGCTACAAGTCGTTGAGCCGTTTGGAATCGAGCTCTAGGTCTTGACCATGAACGACTCCAGACAAGGCTTTAATCATGGCCTTCTTTTGATGATGGACGGCAGAAATCCCTTGTGCTAACCCCTAAATCTGCTGGCTACCTATGCCTTCTTGGCTCGTTCCTATCCTGTTCGTGCTTCATGCTATATATATGGTGTAGATTGTAGTCCTAATTTTTTTTTTTTTTGAATGTTACTATTCTGCATCTCTGCCGAAGCCACCTGACCTCCAATCCCCTCATGCCCCTACTTATCTACAAACCTCAGTAGTGGCTCCAAGGCGGTGCCACCAGCCACGGAAGCCAGCGGCAAGTTCAAATCCCTAATGATTGTTTCAGCCTAACAGCCCCAACTTTTATGTTTGCTGTTGGCAGAAACTTAGAAACTGTAACCTTATTTTGTGATCAGATTGCAGATTCAGTATAGAAGTCTAAAAGAAGAAAAAACTACGCAGCAACACGATTTCTTAAATAACAAAGTAAATGTAAGTACTACTCAATTCACACTGGAAATATATGGCTGCATTAATTAAATGGGCAAGACGAAAGTACTATGTACATACCAGGGGATCACTGTAGCCATAGCCAGTCAGCAAACCTCCTAGCATTCTACGAAAATAAGCTTGCTGAGACGTAAAGGAAGACCTCTCTGCCGACAAACAATGCTGTTTTTTGGCTTGGCGTTCTGTTTCGCCACTCCAAAGCAGCTGATCTGTCCATATCATGAGCACATCTTCGCACGGATGCTGCAACATGTGTTGTTTGACTTGCTAACTGGAGTAGAGCCATCTTTAGCCTCTCGAAAGCAGAATATGGATTTCCGCGGACCATAGAAAGGCAGTACAGTTCGTATTACTCTCGAATGGGCGCGCGTTCGAGAAATTCCCCAAAGGCAGCAGGCTGGGGGTGTTTCGCGGCCAGTGCCACATCACACATGTTGGATAAGTCCAGGATTGGGGTGTCGAGGCGATTTTTGCAGAGTAGTGTCATGGCATCTTGCTGTTCTCTCGAGGGGGATTTGCAGAGGTAGGCAACCAGGCCATCGACTGAACGGGACTCAATGCGGTGCATGGAGCGGGCGTCGAGAATATCTGCTGCTGCAACCTTGGAAGTGACATCGTCCTGGGAGAGCGGAAAGAAAGTATGATACCAGATTGTGTTCATGACAATGTTGGACACCGGGTCCAATGGTCCGAAACAATGACCAGCTGTCACTAGCGAGTGGAGGAGGTGGCCCTCGCGTAGAGCACGAACTGGTAGAATAGCAATGGCCTTGAGATACAGCCCATGGCTCATATCAATCAGCTGCGACTTGAGAAACGACATGAAACCTGGGCTCTCCAAGGTTACCGAGCAAAAGTCTTTGTGGCTGAATTGTACTCTCCCATCGTGGACAGGGAACATACTTAGCAAATTTGTTGTGTCTTCGGAGAAATCAGCATAAGTCGGACCAGGTGAGGTGACGGTAGCTGTTGCGACGCCGTCCTTTGAGATGTGAGTTGTGGCATAACGATCGTTTCCGATGCAGACGATGGTGGTGAGGCCGCCCATGCTGTCCCGAAAAATATCAGGAATAGGGGGAGGGACGCGTGGCGGCGGTGGCGACCATGGATCGCGCAGCAACCTGCAGAGCTCGTTGACGAGCTTCCCCCCTCCGCGCAAATCTTCTAGGAGAGGCTCGACCATGGAACGGTGGTAACTCGATGCCATCAGACGCAAGAGGTTGGGCGCAGAACACCGTGGGTAAGCTGCCGTCTCAAATGATGTCTTGGTCCTGGCAGCAGGCCCGTTCCAACTAAAATTTGGACCCGGGGCGAGTTATTTAGAAATATAATTGTACTAAAATTTATACTTTGTTAGTTTTACCAAACATATGTTTTATACAACTTGATTTGCATTACTAACAATATAATAATATTCCAATTATTCTTTTTTACATGGTTGTAATGCATACCAAAATATATTTGAGGTGCACGTTTTTCTTTTCTTTGTGAGGTATTTTCGTTACCAAAATAAAATACATCTTAAATGTGAAAAAAGAAGGGAAAACGTATGACGCATTATCATTTTTATAACCGATGAATTATATATGTATATTTTTTGTGAATGTTCTTCTCTACTTCGAATATTGTTATATATATGGGTACAAAGTAAAAAATCATACACCCTAACAAATATCTTCATATAGGTTCGTAGTGTATGGTTATGTAAACAAATATATAGAAACTTCTCGAGTATAAATTGATAAATTGGCATAATCATTTTTGTGTGTGTTATAAGTTAAAGTGGATTCGATAATAAGTTTATAAGATGTGGATGATCCATATTTTTTACTAAAATAGAATTGCTTATTGTAATCATCGTAAACATTAAATGTTATGGCTTCTACTAATTTTGCACACACAAAATTCAGTTATCATATACGCTCACCACAATATGCTCTATATCACATGGTCTAAAAAATTTCTTCTCTTAGTTTCTCAAATAAGAATTTGCACACCAAATTAAACATGTGATAGTCATTCATATAATATATATATATACACACACATACATATATAATTTTTATATATCACATATATTTATATATATATATATATTAATTATTTTAGCATAGTATGTGTAAGTCATTCATATGAAAACTAGCTACCAATTAAAACATGTCAACGCTGGTCGTATATTATAATGTTCCGTATTTGCAATTGTTTATATAAACTAAGTTTGAATTTCAAATATTTATAAATAGGCAATAACAAATACATGATTGATAGATGATAGTATAAGAGTAACAATGTACTTTAGTATTTGAGGCCCTCCCCCTCTTTGGCCTCTTTTGCCCGGCCTATGGACCGGCCCTGCGTGGCAGAACCCAGTACGAGAAGCACTGGATCATTTGGGCAACCAATATGAAATTGAACGGCTTCAATGGCAAGGCGGAGGTCATAGCCAGCCATGTGGAGTAAAAGGTCAGCTTGAGGCCAGGTGAGATACCAAAAATAGCAGGCCATGCACCTGTTTAGAGCCATCCAGGAGTTGCGAGCGCCGTCAGTGAAGGTAATCTTGTTCTTTATTTGCTCTATGGCTGTGCGGTCCACATGACATATCATGTATGGCTTGGTCTGGGCCAAGGCGTCGATGGTGGTGATGAGGATATTGGTCACAGGGTCGGCAAAGCCGATGGCGAGACCTCTCAGTCTGATGCAGAGGGCAAGGTAGGGGATTTCAGCGAGGGGAGGCGGCGTGCCGCCTCGACAAAGTACCCGGCCAGCTTGTCGAAGTAGTCCGGCGCGACAGGGTCCGTGAGAGACCGAGGCGGCCACTCGCCCTGGTCCCTGGCAGAGGAGGAGTCTCCCCCGGGCGGAGCTTTGCTGTTGGAGGCAGCGGGACGCCGGTGCCATTCATGACGAGGAGGGTGGTCGGCGGCGGCTCTCTCCCGCGTGACGGAATCCACGGGCACGGGGCATCGAGGCCGCCACTCCCAGGCGGAGGAGTCTCTCCCGCGCAGAGCGTTGCTGTCGGAGGGACCGGTCCACAAGGGCCCGTCATGATGGGGAGGGAGGCCGGCGCCGGCGGCAGGTGACGGCATGATCAGGGGGACTTGGGGGTCGCGATTTGGGGATTTTCTGCTTCAATTCGACCAAACTAGGGCTTCGGCGCCCGAAAACTCCAAGGAGCGCTCGAGCTCGCTCGCACACGGACCAGCCATATTTAAGGCCCTGACGAAGTTCATGTATCACGTATGCAAGGTGTTGGGAATATGCCCTAGAGGCAATCATGTATGATGTATTCCCAATGTATTCATAAAGTTATTAAGTCATCCTTGTTTTGAACATCTGATATATGTCATTGAATATGTGATTCGATTGTGGAACTATGTATTCATGTTGTTCATACTAAATTGTCCTTGGTCATTAAAGGTTGTGCTGGACACTCTCCCTAGACTAATGTGAGTGTTGGCTGATGACACGGTTCCACTTGTCATGGGCATGGTGATGCCATTCCAACGTTCACAGACTTGGCCAAAGAGTTTAGCAAGTCGGACTGACCCATATTGAGATGCAACGAGCAAAGTCGTCATTTGCATGTCTCAATCAATGTAAACCTTAAACCTGAGATTGTTGCACAATCCGAGTTGTGGATCACCGACTTAGGTTCTGTCAAACGTTGTTCCGTGACAAGGCAGTTATAAAGGCAGAGTTCGGGTCGAATGAGAAGCAAACTGCGTGATGTGGATAATCAAGATGAGATTTTGCCCATCCGAATGGAGAGATATTCTCTGGGCCCTCTTGAGTGATATGATTCCGGAAGCATGGCCATGCGCAACTCGGTTAAGTGTTAACTGAGTCTGTTGACTAAGAGTTAGTCAGATGAATCATATATCACGGACCGAGAAGAGAGTTGAGCTATTAAGGGATGACGATAAATCGCCTATAGTTCGACAAGGTATATCGTGAGGAAAAAGGGACTAAGATGAAAGTCACATTGAAGGTATGTTGTCATGACTCAATGGGACTTGGGAGTCGGCACGTTCTGCTAGCAGCCGCTACCGGTTAATCGATGGGAGTCGGACTCCAATCGTGTCCAAGTCGTCATGAGCCTGCAGGGTCGCACACTTAAGAGTGGGAGCAAATATATTGGTCGGGTTGGACCCGAACCAGAAATGGACTGAGTTTGTGAGTCGGACTCACAGAGGGAATGGGCCACACGTGTTGTGAAGCCCACTACCATTCGCTATATAAAGAGGGGCGCAGGTTGCCCAGCGGACACGTCATTTAACTCCCATGCGTTGGGAACTCTAGCCCCACTCGGTCCAGCCGTCGCACCGGACCTAGCAGAGGTGATGTACGATCAACACTTCGACGTTCAGCACCGGACCTATCTCCTCCTCGTACGTGTGGATACCGGCAGAGGTGATGTACGATCAGCACTTCGACGTTCGCGGGATTGGATCGGTTGGATCGGATCGTCGGACTACACTACATCGACGCGCTTCATCGATAATCCGCACATACGCGTCTAGTGGTAATCCTCGTGGCCTTCTACCTCGGCTAGATCTTGGAAGTACCGCGTAGAAAAGAGGAGCTAGGTCCGGTGCTGAACGTCGAAGTGCTGATCGTACATCACCTCTGCTAGGTCCGGTGCGACGGCTGGACCGAGTGGGGCTAGAGTTCCCAACGCATGGGAGTTAAATGACGTGTCCGCTGGGAAACCTGCGCCCCTATTTATATAGCGAGTGATAGGGGGCTTCACAACGCTTGTGGCCCATTCCCTCTGTGAGTCCAACTCACTAATTCCGTCTGTTTCCGGTTCGGGTCCAACCCGACCAATATATTTGCTCCCGCTCTTAAGTGTGCGACCATGCAGGCTCATGGCGACTTGGACACGATTGGAGTCCGACTCCCAATCGATCAATCGGTAGCGGATCCTAGCACAACATGCCGACTCCCAAGTCCCATAGAGTCATGACGACATACCTTCCAATGTGACTTTCATCTGAGTCCTTTTTTTCCTCACGATATACCTTGTCAAACTATAGGCGAATTATCGTCATCCCTTAAATAGCTCAACTCTATTCTCGGTCCGTGATATATGATTCATCTGACTAACTCTTAGTCAATAGACCCAGTTAACACTTAACCGAGTCACGCATGGCCATGCTTCCGGAATCATATCACTCGAGAGGGCCCAGAGAATATCTCTCCGTTCGTAGGGAAAAAATCCCATCTTGATTATCCACATCACGCAACTTGCTTCTCATTCAACCTGAACTCTACCTTTATAACTGACTTGTCACGGAACAACGTTTGACAGAACCCAAGTCGGTGATCCACAACTCGGATTGTGCGACAACCTCAGGTCTAAGGATTACATTGATTGAGACATGCAAATGACGACTTACTTGTTTCATCTCAATATGGGTCAGTCCGACTTGCTAAACTCTTTAGCTGAGTCTATGAACATTGGAATGGCATCGCCATGCCCATGACAAGTGGAACCGAGTCATCAGCCAACACTCACATTAGTCTAGGGTGTGTGTCCATCATAACCTTAATGACCAAGGACAATTTGGCATGAACAACATGAATATATAGTTCCACAATCGAATCACGTATTCAATGACTTATATCAGATGTTCAAAACAAGGACGACTTAATAACTTTATGAATACATTGGGAATTACATCATACATGATTACCTCTAGGGCATATTCCCAACAGTCTCCCACTTGCACTAGAGTCAATCATCTCGACATCATATGCCTAGGCATCGAATGCCCATACCTCTCATGTGCGCCTCATGCTTTGGCTATGGCAGCGCCTTTGTCAACGGATCTGCAATGTTTGCATCCGTGTGTACTTTGCATAACACTATATCACCTTGTTCGACAAACTGGCGAATGAGATTGTAACGCATGAGTATATGTTTGTTCTTCTGGTGTTGTCTAGGTTCCTTGGCTTGTGCGATAGCACCATTGTTGTCACAATATACGTCCAATTGATTGGACGCGCCCTGAACCACACCAAGATCCATCAGGAGGTTCCTGATCCAAACAGCTTCCTTTGCTGCCTCCGAGGCCACAATATACTCAACCTCTGTTGTAGATGGAGACACGGTATCTTGCTTGGAACTCTTCAAGCTCACAACTCCTCCATTCATTACGAACACGTATCCAGATCACGAACGAGAATCATCTGAGTCGGTGAGATAACTCGCATCTATGTAACCCTTTACACTGAATTCCTCATCACCTCCATAAACTAGTAACATGTCCTTAGTCCTTCTCAAGTACTTAAGGATGATTTTAACCGCTGCCCAGTGGGTTTCGCCAGGGTCAGCCTGGTATCTGCTCGTTACACTTAGAGCATAGAAAACATCCGGCCTAGTACAAATCATGGCATACATGATGGATCCGATTGCCGAAGCATACGGGATCACACTCATCCGACTTCGCTCATCAGTCGTTGAAGGACACTGAGTCTTGCTTAGTTTTACACCATGGGACATTGGTAAGAACCCCTTCTTAGACTCTTCCATATTGAATTTCTTTAATACTTTGTCCAGATATGTACTCTGACTCAATCCAATGAGCCGCCTTGATCTATCTCTATAGATCCCGATTCCCAGTATGTAAGTTGCCTCACCCAAATCCTTCATTGAGAAACTCATTTCCAATGATTCTTTGGTTTCTTGCAACACCATGACATCATTTCCCATCAGTAATATGTCGTTCACATATAAGATTAGAAAATTTACTTTGCTCCTACTAAACTTCTTGTATAAACAAGAATCATGATCACTCTTGATGAAGGCAAACGATTTGACTACCTCATCAAAGCGAATGTTTCAACTCCGAGATGCTTGCTTCAACCCATAAATGGATTTCTGAAGTTTGCATACCTTGTCAGGGTTAGCCGGATCGACAAAACCTTCGAGTTGTATCATATACACGTCCTCAGTTAAATTTCCATTAAGGAAAGCCGTCTTGACATCCATCTGCCATATCTCATAGTCGAAATAGGCTGCTATGGCTAACATGATCTGAACTGACTTAAGCATCGCTACGGGCGAGAAGGTCTCTTCATAGTCAACTCCTTGAACCTGTCGGAACCCCTTCACGACAAGTCGTGCTTTATAGACGGAAATATTTCCATCCATATCAGTTTTCTTCTTAAAGACCCATTTGCACTCGACGGGTCTTGCACCGTCAGGAAGATCAACCAAATTCCAAACTTGGTTTTCATCCATGGACTCTAACTCGGATCTCATGGCTCCATGCCATGACTTGGAATCAGATCCCACCATCACTTCCGAATAAGTTGTCGGCTCATTACTGTCTAACAGTAAAACATCACGCGCATTTTGTAATCTGGCAGATCTCCGTGGTTCAGGTGTTGTTATCGGCATAGGTACCACGACTGGCCCAGCCTTCAAGGCTCTTGCCGACTCGCCCCTAGCTGGTTCCTCTCGAATTCTTCGAGTTGCACTGTGCTCCCACTGACTCCCCGACTGAGAAACTCTTTCTCAAGGAAGACACAGTTACGATCAACAAACACTTTTCCCTCTTCTCGGTTGTAGAAGTAGTACCCCAAGGTTTCCCTCGGATACCCCACGAAAATACACTTATCCGACTTAGGCGTGAGCTTGTCCGACTGTAGTCGCTTGAAAAATGTTTCACAACCCCAAAACTTAAGAAAAGAAAAACTTGGACTTTTGCCCGTCCACATCTCATGCGGTGTCTTCTCTCCTGACTTTGATGGTTCTCTGTTTAGTGTGAAATCTGCAGTTTCAAGACAATAACCGCAAAATGATAAATGTAGATCTGTCCGACTCATCATAGATCGTACCATGTCCAACAGGGTCCAATTTCTCCGTTTCGATACACCGTTTCTCTATGGTGTACCTGGAGGAGTGAGTTGAGGAACTATTCCACAACCCTTTAGATGGTCATCAAACTCATGGCTCATGTACTCGCCTCCACGATCCGACCGTAGAAACTTTATTTTTTGCCGATGGATTTTGTACCTCACTCTGGAATTCCTTGAATTTCTCAAAGGCTTCCGACTTGTGTTTCATTAAATAGATATATCCATACCTACTCAAATCATCAGTGAAGGTAATGAAGTACTCATAACCACCTCTGGCTGTCGTGCTTATTGGACCACATACATCACTATGTATTAGTTCCAACAAGTTGGACGCCCTTTCACAACTTCTTGCAAAAGGTGTCTTGGTCATTTTGCCGAGTAGGCATGATTCACATGTCTCGAATGACTCTAAGTCGAACAAAGTTAGAAGTCCATAATCATGGAGCTTCTTCATGCGCTTCCAACTTATATGACCAAGCCGACAATGCCAAAAGTAAGTCATATTTAGATCATTTGGTTTTAACCTTTTCACATTTATGTTATAGACCGATTCACTATCAAGATTTAAAATAAATAACCCGTCCTAAACGGGTGCAAATCCATGAAACATATCTTTCAAATATAAAGAACAACCATTATTCTTAATATTCGACTCAAAACCTTGTCTCATCAAACATGAGGCGGAAATAATGTTTCGACTAAGCACTGGAACATAATAACAATTATTCAGCTTCATTAAAAATCCTGAAGGTAAATGAAGTTGCATCGTGCCGACTTCCAACTCAGCGACTCTCGCCTTGTTGCCGACCCGAATATAAACCTCTCCTCTCGCCACGCTCCTAGTTCTTACCAGTCCCTGCAACGAGTTGCATATGTGAATAACTGATCCGATATCATATACCCAAGAACTGTTAGGTGTATCAGCAATATAAATGTCTATAACATTGCACACAAGCGTACCTGAGTTGGAAGTCAAACCTCCACTCTTGGCTCTATCAGCCAAATATTTGGTGTAGTTCCTCTTCCAGTGGCCATCCTGCTTGCAATAGAAACAATTGGCTTCGGGTGTAGGAGCTAGCTTAGTCTTTGTGGAAACGCTCTGTACAGGGCCATGGGCGTTGCCTCCTGACTTATCCTTCTTTTTCTTGGTCCAAGAACTCCTTTTGAACTTAGCCTTATTCTGCACCATCAACACTTGACTGACGCCTTTCTTGAGATCAGCCTCTGCCGTCTTGAGCATCCCATGTAATTCAGTGATCTTCTTATCCATACCATGCATGTGGTAGTTCGAAATGAACGGACCATATGCACTAGGAAGAGAGTTCAGAATTATATCAGTAGCGAACTCTTCGTTAATTGGGAAGCCCAGCCTATCCAGAGACTGCACGTAACCAGTCATCTTGATTACATGCGGACTCAGTGGATCACCGTATTTGAGCTTGCAACCTAGCAAAGCTTGAGAGACTTGATACCTCTCGGTCTTTGCCTGAGCCTGGAACATACTTTTGAGGCTTTCGATCATATCGCAGGACTCAACATTCTCGAACTGCTGCTGCAAGTCTGGTTCCATGTGTGCAAGCATAAGAAAGCTAATTTCCGTAGACTCATCTCTAGTCTTACGGTAAGCATTCATTACATCGACTGTCGCATCATCATCAGGCTCATCTGGAAGTGGAGTTTCTAAAACATGTTCTTTCTTGTCATGCTTGAGGACTATCCTCAGATAACGATACCAGTTGGTGAAATTAGTTCCATTAAGCTTATTTTTCTCTAGGATTGACCTCAACGCAAAAGTGGACAACTGAGAAGGTTGCTATGTGACATTGATCTACAACAGAAAATATGCAAAACACTTAAGACATGTATTCATAAAAGAGCAGGCATATTAAACGCTTTAATACTTATGCTCACACTAGAACCAACACCCCTATGATGGTTGCGAAGTGATTCAAGATACTAAATAAGCAAGACGACTACTGAGTTTTAGCATCACCACTACCCGTCAAGTGATCTAGGTAGGGAACACCTTGCCAATCGTATCCAATACGACTCCTGTTAGTTGGGTGGCATCACATGCCCCGGCTCCCAACCTACCTCGCCTCGATCCCCACAACCGTTGTGATGGAATCGTCTAGCTTACCAAGTGCTTCCGCTGTAAGAGTCCGACTCAAACCCACCTAATCGGAAAGAATTGGTAGCACCTCAATTTATGATGGGGCAGCACTGGCGGGGCAACCGACTAGACCTTCTTTGAGAGATTAAAAACTACCAACTATCTAAATAGAGGTAAAAAGAGACATAACAATAACACAAATAAAGCAATTATAATGTGAAATGGTATGGCTCTCTTCATGGTGATCTCCATCTCCACAAAGCTTGTAAGTCGACTCGTGTCAACTCTTGTCACGTGTCATCTTACTCCATGTAGCCGACTTGTACATCGACTTGCATGTCATCCGGGTTCTCCAACAAGGTTCACTAGCTAGTAAATAAAAAATTACATAGAGAATCCGACACGCATGCCGTTATACAATAAAATGACAGCACCTAGGCTCCAGCCGACTGATAAAAACATGATACACAGATCACGTATGTATTACACACATCACATGCACATAAGCCATACCATTCACAACATCCTACAAAAATAAGTTATGCATAGAAACGATATTTACCGGCGTTGTGAAACTCGTAACGACATCTAAGGCTTTTAATGTGATGAACTTGAATATTAATTAATTTGGTCACTCATCTATTCATGAAGTAGTGTAATTAACGGTATTGATATACTTATATAATGCAGATGAACCGACAATGGGTGTACGATGACCAACACCGTCCTGAGTTTATTAATGGCATGCATAATTTTCTCCACGTGGTCGAGACAACCAGGCGGTCGAATAGTTTCATTTGTTGTCCATGTAGTACGATGGATTACTCTACCTCAAAAACCATTCACGTCCACCTGCTTGAGAAGGGTTTCATGCCCGGCTATAATTGTTGGACCAAGCACGGAGAAAGAGAGGTTATAATGGAAAACAACAAAGAATAAGAGGATAATGACAACTATCGGTCCATTCTTGATGCGAAGATAAACCGCGGAAGTGAAAATGATAAGTTGAAGTTGGACAGAATGTTAGAGGTTCACAACAAATTGTTGTACCCATATTACGAAGATGGCCAAAAAAGCTAAGTATCATAGTAGAATTGCTGCAATTAAAGGCAGATAGTGGTCTAGATGACAAGAATTTTGAAAAGTTACTTAAAATAATAAAGAAGATGCTTCCAGGGGAGAACGTATTGCCCTCTAGTACGTACGAAGCAAAGAATGTTGTCTGCCCTCAAGGATTAGAGGTGCAGAAGATATATGCATGCATCAATGACTATATCCTCTACCGCGGTGAGGAGTACGAGAATTTTAATGCATGCCCGATATGCGGTGCAATGAGGTATAAGATTAGGCGAGATGACCCTGGTGATGTTGAGGACGAGCCGTTCCCCAGGAAGAGGGTTCCTGCCAAGCTGATGTGGTATGCTCCTATAATACCACGGTTGAAACGTTTGTTCCAAAACAAAGATCATTCCAAGTTGTTGCGATGGCACAAAGAAGACCGTAAGAAAGATGTGATGCTAAGACACCCCGCTAGCGGTCGCAGTGGAAAAAAACCGACAGAGTTCAAGACATTTTTAGATGACGCAAGGAACTTAAGATTTGGTCTAAGTACAAATGACTGTAATCCTTTCGGGAGCAGAGCTCCAGTCATAGCACCTGGCCAGTGATTCTATGTATCTATAACCTTCCTCCTTGGTTGTGCATGAAGCGGAAGTTCATTATGATGCCAATGCTCATCCAAGGCCCGAGGCAGCCTGGCAATGATAGTGATGTATACCTGAGGCTATTGGTTGAAGAACTTTTACAGTTGTGGCGTGAAGAAGGTGTACCCGTATGTTGGAACGCGTAGAGATAAACAAAAACTTTTCTACGCGGTACTTTCAAGATCTAGCCGAGGTAGAAGGCCACGAGGATTACCACTAGACGCGCAGGTGCGGATTATCGATGAAGCGCGTCGATGTAGTTTAGTCCGACGATCCGATCCAACCGATCTAATCCCGTGAACGTCGAAGTGCTGATCGTACAACACCTCTGCCGGTATCCACACGTACGAGGAGGAGCTCCGACGTCATACTGCTAGGTCCGGTGCGACGGCTGGACTGAGTGGGGCTAGGGTTCCCAACGCATGGGAGTTAAATGACGTGCCCGCCGGGCAACCTGCGCCCCTCTTTATATAGCGAGTGGTAGTGGGCTTCACAAAGCTTGTGGCCCATTCCCTCTGTGAGTCCAACTCACTAATTCCGTCCATTTCCGGTTCGGGTCCAACCCGACCAATATATTTGCTCCCGCTCTTAAGTGTGCGACCATGCATGCTCATGGCGACTTGGACACGGCTGGAGTCCGACTCCCAATCGATCAATCGGTAGCGGCTCCTAGTAGAACATGCCGACTCCCAAGTCCCATAGAGTGTCGCACCCTGATTTCTAGGGAATACTCACCGTACGAACTGGATAGCAGATGCTTGGATTATGGGGCATAACTGCTCCCACGTCCCAGCTTCCTGGTAGGCCTGCGCTTATGCGCGACAACACAAGCCCTGCTATTCCATCGTCGATGTAAACTATCCACTAGAGATCAAAGGCACTTCCGTCGACGTACTTCAAACCATACACACCTGGTACGTCAACGGCGTTGAACAACTGATATCACAACAGATCTCTACGACACAAAAGATTGAAATAAGTTGCAACTGGCCCTCACTAGGGCAGAGAATAGCAAATACAATCATTCAGAGGGCACATGCCCCAACAATACATCATTACAACACAGCGGAAGCATTCAACATGTCTGAGTACAGACAAGAACCAAATAGGCCTAAGAGGCCGGAAACAAACAGACGGAGCCCATCCACGAAGTCTCGGATCCTGCCCGGGTCCGCTATCTACTCGTCAGCAGTCTCGTCATACTCCACGTAGTTGCCACCATGTAGATCCTCGGAAACGTTGTCTGCGTAAACCACAGCCCCAAAGGGGTCAGTACATAAACATACTGGCAAGCAAGACTCACAGTTCACCAAAGTGTAACCCGTCAACACCAAGCACAGATGTCTTGGGTTCAACGGAGAGGAAGGGGATATAAAAGATGCTGCAACTGGCTGCTCTACACAACTACAGAAACATACTACAACTGCCGGCTAACAGAAAGGAGATAAGATCGAGGATTGTGACCAACTGAAAGATAACTTCAAACAAACCCATCCTGGATCTCGCCCCTTATCCAAAGAAGCAATCCGAGGATAACTCACACAGTTGTAATAGTGATGGTTCAAATTATTGTGTCAATAAGCCTATTACTAGTCAAATTATTAATCATGGGGTGTAACATGTTTGATCATTATGTTTAAGTTGTCCTGAGTACTTGTTAGCCAGTACTTTCACCAAGTAATCCATAACCGCGGAAAACACGGCTTCTCGAGAAGATTATCCCTGCAGGGTTGCACCAATTTGGCCGTACACTCAAGAATAACCCGCCAGATGGGAAGCTAACCCACCAAGCGGGGTACTCTACACAACCAACCATTCTTCGCATCAAGCCCAAAGAACCTTGGGCGCACGGCTAATCGAGCCCAGAAGAAAATGGACCCTCATAGCACTCTAAGAACGTGTCCCCCTATATGCCGACTACAAAAGTTCCACCCTGGCCTGGGCTCGCAAAAACATGCATGCGGCAAATGGAAAACACGAACTAAATGAGGCGATTTGGACGAGATGCGAATCAGGTCAAGTTGAGGGGGGCGCCCATACTCGCTTCCCAAATGCGGGTAGTGCGCTCATCATGGATCAGTAGACAAGACCCTTTTCCTATTAGGGTCGACACTAGCAGGCTTCAAAACCTCTCATGGGCCTCCTGCCGGTGCCTTATCATCAAATTTATTATTAATAACAACATTAGCATGATTGATTGATTAAACATCGAGCCCCCAGTACAATAATAATAGTAAAAGAAGTAACCGACAACAGACTCGAGCAAAAGCAACCCTAAGCATGCTAGGTAAGACTAAGGCAACAAGCAAGGGGTTTTAGGTATGGAGGTGAGGCAATAACAGGGTTAAAAGGATTCATGTGATAGGTTCGTAACAGAAACAACTACTACTAAGGCTAGCAGAAAAGAACAACGGAAAGTATCGGTAACCAATGTTGAAAGGAACACAGTGGTTCATGTGAGTGATAACTTGCCTGCAAAACCCAGTAGCCTGGTACTGAGCTAAATCCTTAGAAGGGATGTCGTAAGTATCGTCGGTCTCAACGTCGTCGTATATCCGGGAAGAAGCAAACAAACATTGCAGAAAGATAAGCAATCAATACCATGGCATAGTGCACAAACATGGGATGATGCATGATAGTTTAATTGATGCATCCAAAAATAAACTAGTTGACAAGATAACATAACATGATTAAATGGACCCACATGCAATTGGATTGCATATGAAAAGCCCATGCATTATGGTTGAATTAATTGTTTTACAACTAGTCATCATGTGTAGGTGAATTAGCATGATGCATGGATGAGGAAAACAGCAAAATAACAACAATAGAACCAAATGGAAATAAGGCTTAACAAGTTTAGAAATTCATTTATTAAGTGTTGGAATTTTGGTTACTTAAAGGTGTCACACAAGCATTTGTTGTTTTCACCAATTTAAATTGTTCAAAATAGATAACAAAGTTCATATTTGATAAGAACACACAATTTTAGGTGGATTGCATGTTTCACTTGTTGAAAAAGGATTTCAAATAAATTATTGATGAATTAAACAAGTGTAAGCAAGAATTAAATGAATTTAATTCAAACATGAACTTATTTGAATTTTTATTGGTTCAAAACATTAAGTGAGATTCATATTTGAAAAGTTTATACTTTTAGGGTTGGAAAACATATTTTATATGTCCCAAAAGAATTTGTTTTGATCAAGTTATGAAATTACCAATTTTAAATGAATTAAACAAGGTTTAAATTATTTAACCAATTTTAATTATTCAAAACAGAAAACAAAGTTTATATTTGGAAAGAGGGTTTAATTTTGCATGGAAAACATATTTCATTTGTGGAAATTGGATTTAAAATGAGCAAGTTATTATTTTGGGCAATTTTAAATGCAATAAACAAGAAACAGTTGTTTTCAGAAATTTAAATTATTCAAAACAGCAAACAAAATTTATATTTGGAAAGTACATGAAAAGTTGATTGGAAAACATATTTGGTTTGTGAAATTTGGAATTTTTATGAGCAAGTTATGAATTTTGCAAATTTAAGTGAATTTGACAAGTTTTCAAATTTTGCACCAATTTAAAATATTCAAAACAGTAAACAAATTTTATATTTGGGTAGAACATTTAATTTGGTATTGAAAACATATTAAAAATGTTGAATTTGGAGCTAAAATGATTTTATTATGCTATTTACAAGATATAGTGCAAATCTGCCATTTTTTATGATCTAGGGACTTAGGAAATATTTTTACAGGGACTAGAATAACTTGCAAGGGCCTAATGGTGAATACCAGAAAGTTTTGTGACCAAATTATTGCAAAATAAAAAGGTTGGTTTTATTTGTGTGGGAGGGGGATCGAACCCCTGCCCTCCTGCTGTAAGACAAGGAGCAGAACCAGTAGGGTAGCTGTTTGAAGATGATTTGAATTTGGAACAATTTAAAATTAATTGATTAACATGGAAAACAAGGATTTTAATGGGGTAACCCTATGACTAATTTGATTAAACATTAGTGATTGGCTTGTTAAAGTTTATAAGTTCAAAAGTGTTCTGTTTGATGCATTTGATTTGAAATTGAAAGTGATTTGGGATTTAATTGATTGAATAAAACCAACAATTTAATAGATGAACATTATGGAAGAAAAGAAAACAATTTGGTTGTTTTTATTTGAAATAACATTTTGGAAATTGTAACATCACAAGGATGAAACAAAGGGTTTGAATTTTGATTTGGAATTCAAATAGAAAACAAAGGAAAACAACTGAAAACAGTTGGAAAACAAATGACAACAGAGGAAAACAAATGCAATCAACATGATGCCATGATGCAAAACATAAAATAACAGGGAGCAAACATTCTAATGGCTATTTTTTCAGACTTGGGATGTTACAAAACGCCCCCCCTTGAAGGAATCGCGCCCCGAGATTCCTACTGAGAAAAGAAAAGGTCCGGAAACTTCTTGGGAAGATCCTCTTGAGCTGTGACACGTGAAACACATCGTGCACCTTGGATAGACGTCAGGGAATTTGGAAACCACCGGAACATTTTCAAGTAAAGGGAGAGGTTTTGTACCAAGGGTGTATAGCTGGATAGAATTTGATTCATTTGGAGAATAGACTATCTGGCTAGAATGGTGGAACAGAGTTATTGACATCAATGCAACACCAGGAATAATCATCAATGTCAGAATCATCAACATGAGAGTAACGAGGAATATGTGGCCTCTCATTAGAATTGGATTGTTCTTACTTATGTTGGAAGTCAACATTTGAGATCCCGGGGAGTGAACAGAGTTTTGATTGCTTAGTGGAACCAGAATTGGGTTGTATGTTGTGGAAAAGATTGTTGACACAAAGGAATGTGATGCTCCGGTATCAAATAGCACCTTAGCTGGACAAGAGTTTACGAGGAAGTTTTGATTAGACGCCGGTAGAAGATTTGAAGTGGAAAACAACAACAAGATTTCAACGGACGAAAAGGATGTTGAGAAGAACAGGATATTGAAGCAACACCGGGAAAACGAGAACAAAACTCCTGAGGTACTAGGGAAAACCCAAAACACGTGAAATCCTAACTTGAAAGTTTAGATGAGAAGGGAAAAACAACGTTGCACTTCCTTACCAGAAAAGGGAGGGTGGGTGGGGAAAAGAAGAAAAAGAACAGAATTCCTACTCTCACGTTTTGTTTTTGCCTATATAGCTACCAAATAATTTCTAGACTCAACTGCGACCAGTAAAAAGGGATCCTACAGGCAGACAAGCTCTGATACCATTTGTCGCACCCTGATTTCTAGGGAATACTCACCGTACGAACTGGATAGCAGATGCTTGGATTATGGGGCATAACTGCTCCCACGTCCCAGCTTCCTGGTAGGCCTGCGCTTATGCGCGACAACACAAGCCCTGCTATTCCATCGTCGATGTAAACTATCCACTAGAGATCAAAGGCACTTCCGTCGACGTACTTCAAACCATACACACATGGTACGTCAAAGGCGTTGAACAACTGATATCACAACAGATCTCTACGACACAAAAGATTGAAATAAGTTGCAACTGGCCCTCACTAGGGCAGAGAATAGCAAATACAATCATTCAGAGGGCACATGCCCCAACAATACATCATTACAACACAGCGGAAGCATTCAACATGTCTGAGTACAGACAAGAACCAAATAGGCCTAAGAGGCCGGAAACAAACAGACGGAGCCCATCCACGAAGTCTCGGATCCTGCCCGGGTCCGCTATCTACTCGTCAGCAGTCTCGTCATACTCCACGTAGTTGCCACCATGTAGATCCTCGGAAACGTCGTCTGCGTAAACCACAGCCCCAAAGGGGTCAGTACATAAACGTACTGGCAAGCAAGACTCACAGTTCACCAAAGTGTAACCCGTCAACACCAAGCACAGATGTCTTGGGTTCAACGGAGAGGAAGGGGATATAAAAGATGCTGCAACTGGCTGCTCTACACAACTACAGAAACATACTACAACTGCCGGCTAACAGAAAGGAGATAAGATCGAGGATTGTGACCAACTGAAAGATAACTTCAAACAAACCCATCCTGGATCTCGCCCCTTATCCAAAGAAGCAATCCGAGGATAACTCACACAGTTGTAATAGTGATGGTTCAAATTATTGTGTCAATAAGCCTATTACTAGTCAAATTATTAATCATGGGGTGTAACATGTTTGATCATTATGTTTAAGTTGTCCTGAGTACTTGTTAGCCAGTACTTTCACCAAGTAATCCATAACCGCGGAAAACACGGCTTCTCGAGAAGATTATCCCTGCAGGGTTGCACCAATTTGGCCGTACACTCAAGAATAACCCGCCAGATGGGAAGCTAACCCACCAAGCGGGGTACTCTACACAACCAACCATTCTTCGCATCAAGCCCAAAGAACCTTGGGCGCACGGCTAATCGAGCCCAGAAGAAAATGGACCCTCATAGCACTCTAAGAACGTGTCCCCCTATATGCCGACTACAAAAGTTCCACCCTGGCCTGGGCTCGCAAAAACATGCATGCGGCAAATGGAAAACACGAACTAAATGAGGCGATTTGGACGAGATGCGAATCAGGTCAAGTTGAGGGGGGCGCCCATACTCGCTTCCCAAATGCGGGTAGTGCGCTCATCATGGATCAGTAGACAAGACCCTTTTCCTATTAGGGTCGACACTAGCAGGCTTCAAAACCTCTCATGGGCCTCCTGCCGGTGCCTTATCATCAAATTTATTATTAATAACAACATTAGCATGATTGATTGATTAAACATCGAGCCCCCAGTACAATAATAATAGTAAAAGAAGTAACCGACAACAGACTCGAGCAAAAGCAACCCTAAGCATGCTAGGTAAGACTAAGGCAACAAGCAAGGGGTTTTAGGTATGGAGGTGAGGCAATAACAGGGTTAAAAGGATTCATGTGATAGGTTCGTAACAGAAACAACTACTACTAAGGCTAGCAGAAAAGAACAACGGAAAGTATCGGTAACCAATGTTGAAAGGAACACAGTGGTTCATGTGAGTGATAACTTGCCTGCAAAACCCAGTAGCCTGGTACTGAGCTAAATCCTTAGAAGGGATGTCGTAAGTATCGTCGGTCTCAACGTCGTCGTATATCCGGGAAGAAGCAAACAAACATTGCAGAAAGATAAGCAATCAATACCATGGCATAGTGCACAAACATGGGATGATGCATGATAGTTTAATTGATGCATCCAAAAATAAACTAGTTGACAAGATAACATAACATGATTAAATGGACCCACATGCAATTGGATTGCATATGAAAAGCCCATGCATTATGGTTGAATTAATTGTTTTACAACTAGTCATCATGTGTAGGTGAATTAGCATGATGCATGGATGAGGAAAACAGCAAAATAACAACAATAGAACCAAATGGAAATAAGGCTTAACAAGTTTAGAAATTCATTTATTAAGTGTTGGAATTTTGGTTACTTAAAGGTGTCACACAAGCATTTGTTGTTTTCACCAATTTAAATTGTTCAAAATAGATAACAAAGTTCATATTTGATAAGAACACACAATTTTAGGTGGATTGCATGTTTCACTTGTTGAAAAAGGATTTCAAATAAATTATTGATGAATTAAACAAGTGTAAGCAAGAATTAAATGAATTTAATTCAAACATGAACTTATTTGAATTTTTATTGGTTCAAAACATTAAGTGAGATTCATATTTGAAAAGTTTATACTTTTAGGGTTGGAAAACATATTTTATATGTCCCAAAAGAATTTGTTTTGATCAAGTTATGAAATTACCAATTTTAAATGAATTAAACAAGGTTTAAATTATTTAACCAATTTTAATTATTCAAAACAGAAAACAAAGTTTATATTTGGAAAGAGGGTTTAATTTTGCATGGAAAACATATTTCATTTGTGGAAATTGGATTTAAAATGAGAAAGTTATTATTTTGGGCAATTTTAAATGCAATAAACAAGAAACAGTTGTTTTCAGAAATTTAAATTATTCAAAACAGCAAACAAAATTTATATTTGGAAATTACATGAAAAGTTGATTGGAAAACATATTTGGTTTGTGAAATTTGGAATTTTTATGAGCAAGTTATGAATTTTGCAAATTTAAGTGAATTTGACAAGTTTTCAAATTTTGCACCAATTTAAAATATTCAAAACAGTAAACAAATTTTATATTTGGGTAGAACATTTAATTTGGTATTGAAAACATATTAAAAATGTTGAATTTGGAGCTAAAATGATTTTATTATGCTATTTACAAGATATAGTGCAAATCTGCCATTTTTTATGATCTAGGGACTTAGGAAATATTTTTACAGGGACTAGAATAACTTGCAAGGGCCTAATGGTGAATACCAGAAAGTTTTGTGACCAAATTATTGCAAAATAAAAAGGTTGGTTTTATTTGTGTGGGAGGGGGATCGAACCCCTGCCCTCCTGCTGTAAGACAAGGAGCAGAACCAGTAGGGTAGCTGTTTGAAGATGATTTGAATTTGGACAATTTAAAATTAATTGATTAACATGGAAAACAAGGATTTTAATGGGGTAACCCTATGACTAATTTGATTAAACATTAGTGATTGGCTTGTTAAAGTTTATAAGTTCAAAAGTGTTCTGTTTGATGCATTTGATTTGAAATTGAAAGTGATTTGGGATTTAATTGATTGAATAAAACCAACAATTTAATAGATGAACATTATGGAAGAAAAGAAAACAATTTGGTTGTTTTTATTTGAAATAACATTTTGGAAATTGTAACATCACAAGGATGAAACAAAGGGTTTGAATTTTGATTTGGAATTCAAATAGAAAACAAAGGAAAACAACTGAAAACAGTTGGAAAACAAATGACAACAGAGGAAAACAAATGCAATCAACATGATGCCATGATGCAAAACATAAAATAACAGGGAGCAAACATTCTAATGGCTATTTTTTCAGACTTGGGATGTTACATAGAGTCATGACGACATACTTTCCAATGTGACTTTCATCTGAGTCCTTTTTTTCCTCACGATATAACTTGTCGAACTATAGGCGAATTATCGTCATCCCTTAAATAGATCAACTCTCTTCTCGGTCCGTGATATATGATTCATCTGACTAACTCTTAGTCAATAGACCCAGTTAACACTTAACCGAGTCACGCATGGCCATGCTTCCGGAATCATATCACTCGAGAGGGCCTAGAGAATATCTCTCTGTTCGTAGGGGCAAAATCCCATCTTGATTATCCACATCACGCAACTTGCTTCTCATTCGACCCGAACTCTACCTTTATAACTGCCTTGTCACGGAACATCGTTTGACAGAACCTAAGTCGGTGATCCACAACTCGGATAGTGCGACAACCTCAGGTCTAAGGATTACATTGATTGAGACATGCAAATGACGACTTACTCGTTTCATCTCAATATGGGTCAGTCCGACTTACTAAATTCTTTAGCTGAGTCTATGAACGTTGGAATGGCATTGCCATGCCCATGACAAGTGGAACCGAGTCATCAGCCAACACTCATATTAGTCTAGGGTGTGTGTCCAACACAAACTTAATGACCAAGGACAATTTGGCATGAACAACATGAATATATAGTTCCACAATCGAATCACGTATTCAATGACATATATCAGATGTTCAAAACAAGGACGACTTAATAACTTTATGACTACATTGGGAATTACATCATACATGATTACCTTTAGGGCATATTCCCAACACTGTATGGGATGAGCACGAACAAAAGTAATTTAACCTACGAGCATTGTTGTTTGTAACCATTAATGATTGGTCTGCTCTTAGTACCATTTCAGGATAGTCAAACAAGCGATACAATCCATGCACACACTGTCTAGGTGAGACTGACAGTATATATTTGGGAAACAAGAATGTGTACCTGGGGCATCGTCGATTTCTTCCAAAACAACATCACGTAATAAAGAGAGGCAAGCATTTCAAAGGTGAGGCACATAACCGAGCGAAGCCTACCCGCCCTACGGGGGATGTTATATATGATATGGTGAAGGATTTAAAAGTGATCTTTGGAATGGGTCTTGGCGGACAATCTGTTCTGAATGACGATGACGGACACGTACCCATGTGGAAGACGAAGTCTATATTTTGGGAGCTACCCTATTGGAAATTCCTGGAGGTTCACTCTGGAATCAACGTGATGCACGTGACGAAAAATCTTTGCGTGAACCTGCTAAATTCTTGGGCGTGTATGAGAATAAAAAGATACACCGGATGCACGGCAGCACCAGCAACTTATGCACGAACGAGACAAACTAAATCCAGAGAAGTATCAAGGTACTTCCAGCTACGCTCTTACCAAAGAAGAGAAGGAGATCTTTTTTGAAGTCCTGAGCAGCATCAAGGTCCCGTTTGGCTTCTCGTCGAATATAAAGGGAATAATAAACATGGCAGAGAAAAAGTTTCAAAACCTAAAGTCTCATGACTGTCACGTGATTATGACACAATTACTTCCAATTGCATTGAAGGGGCTTCTGCCGGAAAATGTTCGAGTACATATTGTGAAGCTATGTGCGTTCCTCAATGAAATTTTTGGAGGTGATCAATCCACTAACTCTTCAAAATTTACAGAAGGATGTGGGGCAATGTCTAGTCAGCTTCGAGTTGGTGTTCCCACCATCCTTCTTCAATATTATGACGCACCTCATAGTTCACTGATACGTCATAAACGTATCCTTAATTTCTGATGTTCCATGTTGTTTTCATGTTATTTCCCACATGTTTCCTACACTTTATGTCATTTTTATTGATTTCTGGGACTAAACTATTAACAAGATGCCACAGAGCCAGTTCCCTGTTTTCTGCTGTTTTTAGTTTCAGAAAAGTTTTTCTGGAAATATTCTCGGAATTGGAAAGTTTGAAGCCCGGAAGTCTTAGAATTCACGAAGGTTCCAGGAGTCCCGAAGAGACCCAAAGAGGGGCCAAGGGGGCCACACCATAGGGCAGCGCCCCCCTTGCCGCGCCTGGGGGTGGTCTGGGCCCCCCAGGTGCCCTCTGCCATCGCCCTTTCGGCTATATAATCCCCCCGATATATCAACCCTAAAAATATACCACTTTTCCCCCGAGAAACACCCGAGGCCGCCGTCATCGTCATCCCGAGATCGGGAGGGTTCTGGAGCTCTCCCCGGCACCCTGTCGGGAGGGGAATTCATCACCGGAGGGGTCTACACCACCATGCCCTCCTCCGAAGTGATGTGTGAGTAGTTCATCCCTGGACTACGGGTCCATAGAAGTAGCTAGATGGTTGTCTCCTCCACTTTATGCCCCATGTTTAGATCTCATGAGCTGCCTCACATGATCGAGATCATCTTTATGTAATGCTACATGTTGTGTTTGCTGGGATCCGATGAATGTTGAATGCTATGTCTTTTGATTATCAATCTATCATGTTATCTCCATGTATATGTTATTTATGATCTTGCATGCTTGACGTGGGGATGAATCCTGGACCTATCGGGTGAGGCTACCCGGTCCAAGGCCCAACACATAAGCCCAGAGAGAGGTGCCACCTATAGTTCTAGAAGGCCCAATTGAAGCCCACCCGCAAAGACTTGCGGGTCAAGAAGAAAACTTGTAAACCAACCTAAAGCAAGGGTTTGTAACCCCCCGGGTACGGTTTGAGACCTGGCCAGCTATATAAGGCCAGGAGAACCACCGGGAGAGGGTATCCAATCAACTTATCACCACCAAAGCCTTGAGCTCAAGATCATACTCTCGACTTGAGCACCCCCCCATTGTAACCGATCTACTGATAATACAGATCGAAAGAGCAGGAGTAAGGGTTTTACCTCTACGAGGGCCCCGAACCTGGGTAAATCGTGCCCCTATTAGCCGATGATCGTCAGCAGCGTCCATACGTTCTCTTAATCGAAACCCTACCGGTTCATCCGAGGGACTTGTTGAGATGACTAATCGAAATTTGGCGCCGTCTGTGGGAACAGCGGGCGCTGGATCTACGGCGTCTTCGGCCTCATCATTGCCAACCTTTAGCTGGAGCCCCGGAACCTCGACTTCAGCGGAACCGATCCGCTTCGGGCCGATCATCGTCGCGCCCCACTCGCTGGAATCACGCCCGGCGTTCAGCGGATTGGAAAAGAGCGTCAGCCTGACGTTCGGAAGCCTCCACTTCCACGCCAACAAGGCGGGAATCTTGCACTTCCCCGAGCAGATCGATCTCGGCGAATTAGACTCCGAGTCTGTCTCAAGCCCAGCGATCGTCGACTCGCTTCCCGATGACGCTGGCCGCGACCTAGCACCCAGCGGTGGATCCATCCGGCCCAGCACCCACAACTTCCACACTATCGCGGCTGAGGAATCTTCTCGGGTGGTAAAGCTTCTCGACCTACGCCCAGGACTCGCGAGCCATATCTGGCCCAGGCTTGCATGACAGGGTCAACTGAGCCACCCGAAGAAACTAAGGAAAGCCGGAAGGAGCGAGAGCGCATCAAAGTGTCGCGAGATGCTTGGGTCAGAGCAAAGGATGTCGTACACCTAGGAAATCCATTCCCAGAAGGAGCTTGTCGCACCCGGACTTCTAAAGGATACTCGCCGTTCCGTTGAACAGTAGTAGATTGGATTACGGGGCTTACCGGCACCCGCGTCCTCTTACGAGTAGGCCAACACACGTATGTGTGACAACCAACCCCTATTTGTTCATCGTCGACGTAAACTATCCCATAGAAATCAGGATACTACCATTGACGTACTTCATACTATACACACATGGTACGTCAACGGCTTGTGACAGAATGATAACACAACATATCTCTAAGACACAAAAGATTGAAATAAGTTGCAAAATAGCTCTCACTAGAGCAGAGATAGCAAATACAATCATCCAGAGGACACATGTACCAACATAACATCATTACATCTCAGCGGAAGCATTCAAAGGGTCTGAGTACAGACAACTCCAAATAGGGAGCCCATCCACGATGTCTCGGATCCTGCCCGGGTCCGCTACCTACTCGTCAGCAGCCTCGTCAAACTCCACGTAGTAGCCGTCACTGGGATCCTCGTAAGCGTAGTCTGCGGAAACCACAGCCCCAAAGGGGTCAGTACATAAACGTACTGGCAAGCAAGACTCACAGTTCACCAAAGTGTAGCCCGTCAACACCAAGCACAGATGCCTTGGGTTCAACGGAAGAAAGGGGATATAAAAGATGCTGCAACTGGCTGCGCTAACCAACTACAGAGATTCTACCACTTCCGGCTAACAGAAAGAAGATAAGATATCGGATCGTAACCAACTACAACTAACCACCAAACAAACCCATCCTGGATCTCGCCCCTTATCCAAAGAAGCAATCCGAGGATAACTCACACAGTTGGATTAATGAATAATGGATCAAGTTGTTGTGTCAATAAGCCTATTACTAGTCAGGTAGCATCAGTTAGATGTAAGTTGTTCTGAGTACTTGTTAGCCAGTACTTTCACCAAGTCAACCATAACCGCGGAAAACACGGCTTCTCGAGAAGATTTATCCCTGCAGGGGTGCACCAATTTGGCCGTACACGTAAGAATAACCCGCCAGATGGGATGCCTCCCACCAAGCGGGGCACTCAACACAACTCAACTCTTCTTCGCATCAAGCCCAAAGCACCTTGGGCGCACGGCTAATCGAGCCCCGAAGAAAGGGGACCCTCAAAGCACTCTAAGAACGTGTCCCCCTATATGCCGACTACAAAAGTTCCACCCTGCGCTGGGCTCGCAAAAACATGCATGCGGCAAATGGAAAACACGAACTAAATGAGGCGATTTGGACGAGATGCGTATCGAATCAAATTGAGGGGGGCGCCCATACACGCTTCCCACATGCGGATAGTGCGCTCATCATGGATCAGTAGACAAGACCCTTTTCCTATTAGGGTCGACACTAGCAGGCCTCAAAACCACATAGGGCCTCCTGCCGGTGCCTTATCAGCATATTATTATTAACAGGTTGATTGATTAACATCGAGCCCCCCAGAACATAATAGAATATAGTAATCAGAAAGTAACGGGTAACAGACTCGAGCAAAACAATCTAAGCATGCTAGTAAGACACTGGCTCAAACAATGGGGTTGTAGGAGTGGAGGTGAGGCAATATCAGGGTTAAGGGATTCATGTGATAGGTTCGTAACAGAAACCACTATACATAGGGCTAGCAAAATAGACAACGGAAAGTATCGGTAACCAATGTTGAAAGGAACACA